>JAGFBZ010000843.1:600000-934689 GCA_018398805.1 Hirundichthys speculiger | reverse complement strand
TTCTCAGCGCTGCAGCTCCACTGTCTGTGCATGTATCCGAGTTCTGGTCTGTGATTGGACAAACCGTAACATGCGCGCCATATGGCCTACCCTAATGAACCATATATCAGTGCAAACCTTATTTCTCTAGTTTCAGGAGCACTTTGAATTTTCTCTCTAGCACAAAAACGGTTAAAGAGTTAAGGTACGGTAAAGTGAAGTGCGCATGACAAATTGTAGGCGGGTGCTGATGTATTCGTCCGTGATTGGACACCAGTAACTCGCGAAGGCAACGGCCTACCGTAATACACCGCATATGGGTGGAAAGCTCATGTCTGCTTTCAGGAACCGTGTGAAATTCGTCTCTAGTGCAAATGGCCGCGGAGATATGGTAACTTGAACCGCGCATGCGCCGCCGTGTCGGCGCCGACAGGAGCGTAAATAAAGGGTTAAAATCAAAGTCATCCCACAGTAGCATGTTTTAATTAAATTAAAGAATTTATGATGTCTTTAGTGAAAAAGCAGACATTCTGTTGAAAAAAAAAAAATGACTGGCATGGAGAGAAGAGGAAAGTGCATCAACAAAAAACTGAATAAAGGTTTTGCAAATCAGAAATAGTGTTTGGTCTATTCTTTACCCTAACCCTTTCACAAATAGCCTGTGTGAATCAGTATCCAACTATGACAGAAAATTTAAAAAAAAGAAAAAAAGAACTTCATTTTTGGCATTGGGGTGTGTATGTCTGGGAGAGAGATCAATAGACAGATTGTATGCAGAAAGACAGAGAGATTTTCACTGATTGACAGTTACACACAGAGCTCTGCTGTGTTTCCTTTCCATGGTAACGACACGAGCTGCAGCCTGTCAGATACTTTGATACAGAGACACAGACAGAGAAAGCCTGTTTGACTCAGCATTTTTAGGTCCCGAACAAATCGTCATAATTCAAAAACTAAACATGTTTTTGACATCATTCTTTCACCGTGAGCGCCACAAGGCTTTCAGCAAGACAGTGATGTAACTTTTATGTGGTAAATGTCTACCATTTTTGAATTAGAGCATTTTAAAAAACAAAAATTTAAGATCTGAGAGCAGGTCCTTTAGACCTTTTTATAATGAAAGTCAATGGGGATGAAAACAGGCATCAGCCACCAATTAAGTGTATTTGACAGAAAATTAAAGGTCACACAGTAACCAAAGTAACACCAGATGAAAATAGACAAAAATACCTACGTTTTGACGTATAATTTATGTAGGAGGTTGAGCGAAAGATGGAGACATAACAGATGATTGTAACAGAAAGTTTGATTTTATGAAAAGCCAGAGTGGAGTGATGACATCACTAACTAGAGTGGGAGAGATGCAGAGACATTTCTGAAAAATCATAAAACGTAAATCGCGATTTCTCAAAAACTATAAATCACAGCGACACGTGGTTTCACTATGTCATAGTCCAAACCCAGATAGCAAAAGACATTTATTCAACATTGAATTTTGGTCATAAAGGTTGATTTTTGGTTTTGAAGTTGAAGACTGGTCGCATATCAACATAGAATCAACATTGAATTGTGGTGCGAATTCAATGATTGAAATTTCAACATTTAATCAACATTGAATTTATGTTGGGAGGCACACCCCTCCTCTCACCCCCCCCCCCCCCCCCCCATTTAATGATTGAAATTTCAACATTGAATCAATGTTTAATTAATGCTGTTTGCCTTTTACTTACTTTCTTTTGTTTTTTTTGTTTTCTTTTTTCTCTTCCCACCCCCCATCCTCCCATTTAGTGATTGAAATGCCAACATTTATTCAATGTTGAATCTATGACATTTGCCTTCTTCTTTATTTTGTCCTCTCACCCTCCTTCCTTAACCCTATTTTTACCCTTACAGAGCCCATGGAGTGAATCTGAAATCAGATTCTCGATCAGTGCATCGCCCCGATTCGCCCAATATAAGTTTTCTCCCACACGGACCTACGGAAGGCTAACCTTAACCCTAGTCCTAGGGACTTAGCCTTCCGGAGGACATAGAGTGAATACGAAACCAGATTCTTGATCAGCACATCACCCCAATTAGCCCAATGTAAGTTTCCTCCCACTCAAACCTATAGAAGGCTTTCTCTAAGCCAAGGGCTTCTTCCCTTTAACACGCTTTAACTTGAGTGTGATAGAGTATTACGGCCCCATCTTTTTGATATGTTATAGAGCTGGTCTAGACGAAGAGTTTGATATGTGTCACATGCTGGTGTGATACTTATTTCATTGTGATCTCCTCTTTGGGTATGCTACTAAGACTCTACCTCTAAGACCATCTTGAATGGGAACCTGGAAATGGCTAAAATCTTGTAAATCCGCGTGTTGGGACACTTATCTGGGCGTGTTCAGCTCCTCAAGATGAATGTGTGGATATGTGTATCCTCTCTGTACGGCGTTCCTAGGAGATTTTAGCCTAGTTACTTTATTTGACGTACTTTATTTTATTGTTACATTACCATTGCACGTCACGACTCAACAAGGGTGATCTAACGCTCTATTTTACGTTTACTTTCAGGGAAAAAATGTTTCAGGATGTTAAACCACCCCTAGCAATGACAAACAGAACACGAAACACTTGTTTGAGGCACTTCCTCTATTCGGAATCAGCATCGTTAAATTAGTCTATAGGTCTGGGGCCGAAATGACCATTTTTAAATTTTGGGCATTCTTGACCTTTGCTTGCTGATCTTTACCTTTCGCGGTGTCAGACCCGCACCAAAAAAATCCATCTCACTCCGAATATGGATGCAGAGGAATATTGAATTTTGAGAAAATATCTGGAGCAATTTATGACAGATTTTATGCTCGATGCCACACAAAGTGAGGCCTAATGTAGCCCTCGCTTATGTGCGCTCTTTCTCCACGACCTTCGACCTTCACGAGATGCCCTTTGGATCTGATATTCACCTCATTGAGACACACAGCATGACGTTAGGGATTTTCATTTGGTTGCTTCGTTTATGTGTTGTGTGAGTTTCAGTGTATTATTCTAATTCACCAGAGCAGACAGACAGACATAAATTCAATTGTGTGTGTGTGTGTGTGTGTGCGTGCGTGCATGTGATTGTGAACTATCCCTTTAAATGGGTATTAGGGAGTAATTGTAAAGATTTTTATTTGGCTTTTTTTACATAGATGATGGCGAGGGCCAGTCACTCCAAAATAGATGGTCTATAAGATTTTAGATCTGCTATTTGCTGCCCTGAACTACTTTTCCTATTTTTAATTTGAATTCTGATTCTGAAAAGTAACATTTTTATTTAATTTCTAATAATTTAGTCATACTAATTACCCTTATGAACATTATGAACCATTTTAGCCAATAAGGGTCGTCGTCGTCGTCAATAATGATAATAATAATACATCATTATTATTATTAGTGGTAGTAGTAGTAGTGATATATTTCATTTATATTGTAATTTGGCTTCCTCCATATCTTTGGAAGACTGGGTGAGAACATATTATAGATGCGGGGGTGTTGCATTTCAATAAAGGCTTAAGTACCGGGCAATGGGTTGCGATTTTGCTATAAATCTTCCTCTTATGGTTTATGCATTGCGCATAACTTGTAATCACAAATATTCAAGTTGCTGACAGTTGACCGAGGAGATTACAAGACACGTGGACGAGTGGAGCAGTCCAAAGCAGTCCAGTGGTATGTCCCAACCAACTTCCTGTTCTCCGGCAGCGCTAACGGTCGAGGAGGCTCGCAGCTGTTACAGCGTTGTTTTAATGTCCACCCACCACTCATTTTTGCAGCTTTTTGACGATAGTCTCCATTTTTGCACAGTAAGTTTGGCATATTTCTTGCATCTTAACGGTTTCCAGTGAAACAAATGTGTTTTGTGCTTATGCCTGAAGTGTTGGTAGCTTGTTATATCTATGTCAACCCATATATATTCGACGGACCGCGCGGTCCTTTTGTTAATAGTGTACTGCAGTAGCTGCACACGTGGAACCTTAACTGTTCTGGGTCTGTTCTCAAACATATAACCAATACATTCTTTAATATTCCGAATGTGTTGAATGTTTTTCTAACCAACGCCGGTTTCGCGCCGAGCATGGAGTACCAAACAGACAAATTGTGTTCATTGTAACTAAAGGGCGCGTCTTAGTCAGCCAATCAAATGCGCTCATCTTGGCAGTGTCTTTGGTGACGCCATAGTCTGAGACAGCGCGAAAAAGAAAACATGGTATTAAAAGGGTTATATTGTTTGATCCAATAAAGTTAGAAAAGTGTTATTAAGGATTGGGAAATAATTGGCTCTTAGCTAAGTTTTATATTCTGAAATGACGGTCAAGTGTGTGTGCTTAGAGAGAGAAGTACTTGTCCAGCTGATATCAGTCTGCATTGTTATGAAAGTTAGGAAGTTGAGATAATTTAACTTTTATCCAAATTTACAATTGTGCAATGTTTAAATTTGTTTCACCAGGTAATGCAGTTTTACCTATTGACTTACTTATTGTTAAGATGTTTGTTTGTTTGTTTGTTTTTTAACTTAAGCTCTTTAGAATTTGAATGGGCTATATACACAGAAGCCATTTTCCTCTACTCTCAGACCCCTCTCTTCCTTCCTTCACACTACCACCAGCTACAGGTCCCAAAATCTCTCCTGCACCTGGAGGACCTGCAGCTGAGGAGCCCACAGCAAGCTAGTGCAGGTTTGACACCATACTCTTTCACGAACAGTAATGTTCTAACACAGACGGGGACACGGAACGCTGCAATGCATTAAAGTATTAACTAGTAAGATGAGTGAAAGGAAATCAAACCTTTCCTCACACGGAAGGTTACAATGGCATCATGTGTCAGTGACTTCACTGTGTTTTTCAACAGGAGCTGCACAGTACCACCATCCGCTCCCAAAACCCTGCTTGGACCATGCCCACTAGCTGAGGAGCCCACAGCAAGCTAGTACAGGTATTCTCTTTCAGGAATGTTTAATGTTTTAACACTTAAACAGCAGCATTGGAATTGTGAGGAAAGTTTCCACTGACAATAGCAGACCGATTAGCTCACAACATGGTGCGCTGTGTCTCATGGTGAGCTTGTCGATCAGCTGTTGTCAGCAAGTGGTTTTAAAGAGACCGGGAAACGTATATACTCAATGAATACTGTTTGACATTAGTATTATGGACTTACAGATTTCCTATGTATATATGGAAACATGTGGCATTTTGAAATTCCAAATAAGTAGGAAACCTGGACTTAAAATTCATATTTTGGTAACAACATAATATGCTGCCACACCAGGCTGTTGCTACTCTCAAATATTGTGGAAATTATCTAACTAATGATTTTGTTTCTACAGAGCGATACCCGGTGCAGTATGATGCACAAAATGGTATGTATTTTTTATTTTATTTTTATATATTTTTCATGTGTGAAATGGTTAGGTCTCTATATTCTGATCATCATTGCTTGCTACTTTGATCCCCTTTGATTGCATACTTAATAGTGCTGTTTAACCTGGCCAGAATGGGCTTTGACTATTCATTTTAAAACGTCATGTGGGTTCAATTCCATTTGAACAATCGAAGTGGTGTGGGGAAGGAGATGGACACCTGCTTAACGTTTCTAGCTAAAATCACTCTCTCCCTCTCGCACACAACTACATTGACCTTTCAAAATGTCAAAATGTCAACGGGCAGCTTTTTAAAGGCAAGTCTATTTGTGTAATTGTAGCCGGTCTGGGTCTCACTCCTAGCCGACTTTCGATCTGCGTTGTGTATTTATGTACTGGACTCAGGGATTTGGCCACTGTTTAGCCGTCACTGGCATATTTATTTCTGTATAGAAAATAAAATGGCACACACATACAGCGGGCTTTAGCGTAGCACACCTCTGCATCACACCAACTTCTCCCTCAGCTAGCTACCGGCAAGAGGCAACAATACTTAAACAAATACACCAATACACATTATATTACATTCACATAACAATTACACATACTAATAAATATACCGACGACTAAACAGTATTTTTTTATATAAAAGTAAATAAAACAATAAAGCACAAAATAAAAATACATTAGAACATGGGAGCAAACAAAGCATACCTGTATAGAAATAAAATGGCACACACATACAGCGGGCTTTAGCGTAGCACACCTCTGCATCACACCAACTGTGATGGAGGACAAAATATAATCAGGCATGCTGCAGCCCTAGTGTGTGTTAGAGTGCAGAGTCCTCACTAATACTGTTAAACAGAACACTAACAAAAAGTCACCAAAAACGTTCTCAAAACTACTCAAACTAAAGCAAACCAATCACACAGTAGCATAAAGAAGTGCATTATAACATGTTTTCACTGTTTTCACAGGTTAAATGTGCTTAAAACAACTTTAAAACAAAAATCTTAACAGAACAGCAGAACAACCCACCTTCTCCTCAGCTAGCTACCGGCAAGAGGCAGAAGGGGGCGTCAACTCAACAACATGACGTCTCAGAAACAGGAAGTGAGGACTTCAAAATAAAAGTACAAAACAAAAAGCTCCCGTAGCGATCTAATACAGATATTACAGAATAAAATGATGTGTGAGGGATCTTTGGTGGAATGCATTATTTGTATATCTTATATACCTGCTACATAATTTCTCAAAAGTCATTTAAAGGTTATTTTAATTTGTCATTAAATGGTTTTCAATGTTCTTTTTCTTAAGATGTTGCCATTCATAGAGTGAATGCAACGCTGGCTGAAGTGTTGGTGGAGGTGAAGGCGCTCTCCAGGGAGGTCCAGTTAATAAAAACCCAACTGGCAGAGGCACTACCAGAGAGAGACGAGACAGTCCGCAAACAAATGGTAAGTTGTTTGTCAGACTGAGCTGCATTCATTTAAATGTGGATTTTAACAGTGTTGTTTTGCTCACATTTCCTCAGTGTAAATAAATTGCATTATTTTAATTGTAAGGCAATAATTCTAGCCTAATTAAAATCATGTCACCGAGCTTGTAGCTATGGAAAAAGAAATTAACTTGTTCATATTTATACATACTGAGATGACCAAAATTGGTACTGAAGGGTTAAAGTGGTTGAAGCTAACAAGGGTTAAGAAATTATCTGTCTCCCTGTCTTAATGGTTAAAAATGATTTGTGGATACTGAGCAGGGAGGAAAGTGTAGCAGAGCCAAACACCAAGTCAAATGTATATGCACACGTTTATTCTGTAGTAAAATGTATTGGTCAGGGCATAAAATTAGAATTTTTACCAAGTAGCCCCTGGCTACCAGGTTTTTGAAGTTGGTAGCCAGCTAGCAGTTTTGGTCGCCAGTGTTTTTCGCCACCCCATACGTCCCCGTAGACTGCTGACATTATCATGGAGGCTCAATGGCTTCAATGGCCTCTAGCATCTGTAGTAGACATTTCTCCAGCACATCCTCAGTAAATCCATCAGGGAAACACTATTGTACTAGTGTGATATTATGAAACATCTGCACCACCACACTATATCTGCCAGGAGATCTTGGTGAAATCATAGAAAAAAAATCATTTTTTTTCTAAGTTGATGGTGGATTTTGTGGCCCTCGCCACTGGCGACATGGCAGAAAAAAAACGGTCGAAATGGTCAAATTTTGGTCGCATTTAGCCACCAGTTAGTCGCCATTTTATGCCCTGTTGGTTCAATCTATATGCTCAATCGTATTGTCTTTCCTAATAATATATATTGGTTGGTTCAATCTATTTGTGAGTTATCTGCTTGAAATACAACCGTTAACCTTTAAAGTGCCCTAATTTCATTCTTGTTTTTTAGATTTATCGCCTGGTCGTTGTTGGGGGCACGGGCTTGGAGAACAGTATCCATCCGTCGCATGATGGTCGTAGTGATGACCAACCGCCTGGCTTCCCAGGTCAACTGGGCCGGCAGGCATGACCGGTGTTGTACTTCGGACAAGAAGGCGATCAAGCACACAGCGTTAGTAGGCTGCTTGTTCGGTAAGTCTACTGCTAAAAATACACCGCTCAAAAAATAAAGGAAAACATAGCCATTCTCTGTGAAACTCAGTGTAACTCAAAGTCAATCACACCTCTCCCAGACAGATGTTTGGAGGTTGTAGGGAGTGCATACAGGCATGCCACAGTATAGAGCCTCATTTTGAATTGTTTTGAGAAATTTCCAAAGACGTCATTTCAAAAGTGAATGGGATTTTTCCACTTTGATAGGCTCTGATCACTTACA
Organism: Hirundichthys speculiger; assembly: GCA_018398805.1. Lineage (NCBI taxonomy): Eukaryota > Metazoa > Chordata > Actinopteri > Beloniformes > Exocoetidae > Hirundichthys > Hirundichthys speculiger. The sequence goes on along the minus strand of JAGFBZ010000843.1, from coordinate 926,493 downwards.
TTCATTTTGCATTTATCTGTAAAGGATGATGTACACAATGAAAAGTCACCTCATCCGAAAATCACCAAAGGAGGTAAACTAAGAAAAGTCATTTTAGGGGGTGCGGCACGACCGAACCAAGGTGTCAAAGTATTGAATTAAGTTTTCTAGAACCAAGGCCTTAAAATGTCTGGAATTGTGCAAATTGAGGTATTAAATTTGGTCTGGGCAGAATAAATAAATGTTATGTTATGCACATCCCAGACTATTAGAAAAGGCTTGATAAGGAATATCTACTGGATTGGTATCGACTGAAACTACAGGCTGCCATTTCACTTTTTTCCTCTGCGAACCCATTATATCAATATCAAGATATTTGGCATCAATATTGAGAAATAAAATTTTATCAATTTCTTCAGCCCCAATTCTCAGTTATTTTGCAGCAGTAATGGTATAATTTTTTGATTTAAGAGGTCTTAAAAAGGTCCTAAATATGTAATATGTATATAAAAAATGTCTTAAATATGCTCTGTAGAAGTGTGCAGACACCCGTTCAGATCATAAAGCTCCGTGTGAGCCATATACTACACCGAGTGAAACAAATACCTATTTAATGTATTGAATATCTCCTCTCTCCTCTCTGCCCTCGTTTCATGTCTCTGGAAATTTAATTGTTTCAAAAAAGCTTAGGTTGCAACCTGGTGATGGTGAAAGTGTAGGCCATTAGATATTAAATAAATAAAAACCAAACTAATTGGTGGGTGCCAACTCCTCCTGGCTTCTGGCTGTAGCAGTAGCTAGTGCAGAGTAAGTGTGTTGTAGACAACATTAAGTGTATAAATCCCATATGCTTTCTTATCTTGTCTTTCAGATGCTGCTCGAAGGTCTGATGTGAGTCTCACCCAAAAGTGCTTTGAGGAAGATGTAAAGTGTTGGCTCCGCTATGCCCCCGAGTGCCAGGGAGGCGTTCCCAGGAAAACCACAGACCAGCAGGGAGGCATTCCAGCACACCAGGGTGCATGTGGCACTAATTCAGGTTCCCCCCACTTAATGAGACTGACTTGTCATATCCGAACTTTGTTTGGATTTATGGACTGTAAACCCAAATGTAGTTTCCGCATTTCAAGATTGGGAAGTGAATGTTCAAGGCTGTGATTAGTTTTTTATGCCATGTTGTACCAGCTTTTGTTTTTACATGGTTTCAAGAAATCTCGGGTTAGTTATACCCATATTATACCCAAGTTTTTTAATAAATGTAAAAAAATTAAAACATTGTTTTCTGTCTTTTTTTTAACTTTATTTTCTGAGAAATGTTTTAAGGTAAGTTAAATTGGACTTAAGGTTTGGTATTTTAATGTAAAATGTACATATATATACATATACATATACATATACACATATACACATATACATACAGACATATAGACAGATATAGATAGATAGAGAGAGATAGACACAGACACAGAGAGAGATAGAGAGAGAGATAGAGAGATAGACAGAGAGAGATCAGATACAGAGAGACAGAGAGAGATAGAGAGAGAGAGAGAGAGAGAGAGAGAGACAGAGAGACAGAGACAGAGAGATAAGACAGAGACAGAGAGAGATATAGAGACATATACAGAGAGAAGAGAGATACAGAGAGAGAGAGAGAGATATGACATACGATACATATATAGATAGATTAGACATAGACAGATAGATAGAGAGAGATACAGACATAGATAGAGATATAGACATAGATAGACATACATAGAGAGATATAGATATACATAGAGAGAGATATATACATACAGATAGATATATATATATACATACATATATATATATATATATATATATACATATATATACATACATATATCTATAGATATATATATATATACATACTATATAGAGATACATACATACATATATAGATATATATATATATACATATATATATACATATATATATACATATATATATATATACATATATATTATATATATATATATATATATATATATATATATATATATAGCTATATATATATATATATAGCATTTAGATATACTACCATTTAGATTATGGTTGAAACCTCTACGTTGATTCAACGTAAAAATCAACTACAATGTGCCTGCAGACTACCATTTAGATGATGGTTGAATCAACGTTGATATAGTGTCAATGAATGGTTGAAACCTCAACGTTGAAGAAGGGTAGAATTCTTTTGCGCTTTCTGTACAATTTCAATGTCAAGTTTCAACGTTGAATCAATATCTCTGCTGACATTCTTTCAACGTTGATTCAACCATATTTTGCTATCTGGGAAGTCTTGTGACCCGTTTAAAGTTTGAATGGTGTCTCTACGATAAAATATGGCTGAGCTATAGAGCTCCAAAGAGGGCTGGGTTTTGAGCTGCTTTGCTCGGAATCCGTCAAAATCCCATTCATTCCTATGGGACGATTTTCACCGTTTTTGGTGTCTAGCGTCGCCACGGTAACACTTAACGGAGAAAAGTAATAGCACACATCGCACGGTCGAGACCTACGTTTTGATATATTTCATGCATGAGTGCACCTTACGGTTATGCCCCTATTAACAGACGAAAAATGATGCGGAATAATAAGAAAAAAAAAAAGGGAAACCCATCCTGGATACCAATATACGCCTTCTCGAACGCGTTTGTCGTTTTTATCAGTCGTTTTTTGTTGTTTTTTTTTGGATTTTTTTCTTCCATAGCGAGGGCAGTGTAACCCAAGATGCCCCTGCTTTGCAGAGGGCCATTTTACTGAATAACAATATGTGCTGCCAATGCATTGGCATGCACATAATAAAGGTCAGGTTCCAGCAGACAGTGCCAAAAACAATTTGTTACTTGAACCAATACCAACAAAATTTGACAGGAATGCATATACCTTTTTTATGAAGGTTTTAGCATTACCTAAAGGAGGGCAAAATGGAGTACATGGACCTGTTACATGTGTACCTGCCAATACAGAAGAAACAAGTTATTTGCTGTTTGTCTATGGATGGCTCTCTGGTGCCAGTGAAGTTGAAGCGTAAGCTTACTTATAAAGGCCATGATGAGTATAAGTATGTAGACACATTACATGTAAAACATGCACTGCAATATTTAAAAGGATAATATTTACTGTAAGGAAGTCAAGTTTAATGATGACTGGGTGAATGGGTTTTGTAAAGACTTGAGTGAAGATGGTACAGAAAAGGATAGTGCTGAACTTTCTGATGTCCATGAAGATGACCATCTGTATGATAGACAACAGCATTGTGTAACCCACCTGGGTTCCTGAACTTATTGTTGTGGAACGGTGCAGTTCCCTGGCCGACCAGAGGGTGGCGCGTCCGCTACGAGTAGACAGTCAGCCTATGTTCACTCTTTCGGCAGAAGACGTTGCTTAAGAGCACACAGCTCACCAACTGAGAACTACCGGGTGTTACATTGTGTGAGGATTCAGCTGGAATGGAGAGCCTCTGTGTGATATTAAAATTGATTTCAGGCTTCTGAGGCCTTCCTGACCTGGAGTAAAATCACTGACAGGGCTGGATGACATTTGATTAACTGTGATTAGACTCGTCTAAGACGAGGCCACTGTGTTGATATGATATTAAGGCGTCAACTTGTCTGCAGTTTGACGTGTGTCCCAATAAGATCAAGATTGTGTTGTTCAGATATGGATGCAACTGGTTTCCTTAAATTACTGCTGGCCCTGAGTGACGTTGGCATTCTCTGTTGGTTCTGGCTCTCGTGAACATCTTAATAAATCTCTGTGCACCTGCGTCAGTTTCTCTGTGCCTTAATTAACAGCTGAATTGAATGCTACACCACTGCATAGTATTACCAGCCTTCACAGGTAAATAAGATCCTGAATTTTAACTTAACACTCTGTTAGCGAGCTTTAGCTCCGGTAAGAAATGCTAACGCGCAATTTTGGCTATCATAACTCCTTGTGATTGTGTTGCTCTTGATCCATGAATAAAAAACCAATCAGAGCTGTAATACTGTCGCCGAGAATACGAGAGAGAGTAAACAGATCACTAATTAAGTTACACCGAGCTAATCGCGTTAGCCGCGAGCTAACTGTGCACTGTCATGCTAATGTTACTTACCCTGTGCACTTTGGTTAAGCTAGCTCCAGTCCTAGCACTGTAGCAGAGCAGTAACAGTGTTTTACACCATTAAAGGTGCCTTGTTATTTTAGTTATTTGAGGTCAAAGTTATTTACTGAAGGAGTATTTTCTCTTGATTGATTATCTGTATTGTTAATGTCATTTAATGGTTTAAATATGCTGAAGTGAATAAAAAAGGGGCTGTTTGGTCCATCCTAACAGTTAATATTAAAAGGACCTATGTTCAATTAAAAATGTTACAATTACAGTGCTGTTAAAAGAGCATGAATAGATTTAATGTGTTAAATATATAAATAGTGAATTTAAATGCGTTATTATTATTTACATGATGAGGTGAATGCTGTGATTTGGAATACATGCAGGGGTTAAAATATTCCGGCCCCGTGACGGATCTCCGGCTTTTGACTATGATTTAGGGGAGAAAAAAAAAAAAACACCCACAGAAACACGTTATTTCTGAGTGTCTTAAAACGCAGGCGAGGTGAGCCGGTGGTTTTTTTCTCAGGCAATCAGAAGAACGGAGGCAAAATTCAAGTATCTCTGGGCGGGGACAGAGGAACAGGGGACAGAGGAACAGGGGACAGAGCCGGTTTGGTAGCTGCTGCCAGAAGCTGCATGGTACCTGACTGTGTTGTGCTCCAAGAAGTTAGTCTATAGCAGCAAAAGAAAAAAAGCTCTTCGCCGTCACGAAGGAGACGCCGGGTATAAAGCAGCTGTCCGTGGGCTCCGACACAAGAGCCGTGTGTCGGAGCCCACGGACAGCTGCTTTCCCGGAGCAGCAGCCACAGCGCTGCTGTCCAGGATCCTGTGGTAGGAGACTCGGAGCGCAGCCATGACGGTCCTGAAGACGCTAGCTCTCTAAACTGTCTTTAACGGCCGCGGGGATCGACCGACCGTCTCTCGTCGTGACGCAAATAAGAGCCCCGATGACCGGTTTTATTTCCGACTTGAAAATACGCGTGTCCTCGTTCACTGTGGAACGCGACTGATCATTAACGGTCGCTCAACCACTCTTAGATCCGTGTAAAAAAAAAAAAAAAAAAAAAACGTTTCACAAATCTGTCCGTTTCCACTCAGCAGGCCAGTTATATGAACACGCATAATGGCTCCAGAGTTCTAGAAATGTCTGTCTGATCGGCTCCAAGTATGGACGTTTTCTCTGAATGTTGTTGAAGCAACCACCGAAAACATGAAAAAAAAAACGGAAATGTAATGGTTCGCTGATGCATCCAGAATAACAACATCTAATAATCGAATAACTGTCTCTGCAACTACACATGTTAAAGAGGAGACGAGTCCAGACCCAATGGATTGTTTAGTTCCTTGTGAAAGTATTTGGTCCCCTTGAACTTTTCAACCTTTTGCCACATTTCAGGCTTCAAACATAAAAATACACAATTTCAATTTTTTTGTCAAGAATCAACACCAAGTGGGACACAATTGTGAAGTGGAATGAAATTTATTGGATATTTAAATCTTTTTCAACAATTAAAAAACTGTAAAGTGGGGCGTGTATTATTATTGGTCCCCTTTAGTTTCAGAGCATCAAACTGACTCCAGAAGTTCAGTGAGGATCTCTGAATGATCCAATGTTGTCCTGAATGACTGATGATGATGATCAAAAGAATCCACCTGTGTGTAATCAAGTCTCCGTATAAATGCACCTGCTCTGTGATAGTCTCAGGGTTCTGGTTAAAGCTCAGAGAGCATCATGAAGACCAAGGAACACACCAGGCAGGTCCCAGATACTGTTGTGGAGAAGTTTAAAGCTGGATGTGGATACAAAAAGATTTCCCAGCTTTAAACATCTCAAGGAGCACTGAGCAAGCAATCAGACTGAAATGGAAGGTGTGTTAGAACGGCCAAGTCAAAGTCCAGACTTGAATCTGACTCTGTGGAAAGAGCTGAAGACTGCTGTTCACAAACGCTCTCCATCCAACCTCACTGAGCTCCAGCTGTTTTACAGGAAGAATGGACCAGAATTTAGTCTCTGGATGTGTTAAACTGATAGAGACAAACCCCAAGAGACCTGCACCTGGAACTGCAGCAGAAGGTGGCGCTACAGAGTATTAACACAAGAAGAATGAATAATATTACACACACGCCTCACTTTACAGTTTATTTGTTTAAAAAGTTTAAAATATCTATCAAATAAATTTTGTTCCACTTCACAATTGTGTCCCACTTGTTGATTCTTGGCAAAAAGTTGAAAAGTTCAAGGGGTCCAAATGCTTTTGCAAGGCACTGTATTTCCTATAAATTAATTTGCCGTTGTTTTGAACAAAAATGGAGAAGTTGCCATTTGTTTTTTTTTTTCTTGTACAAATTTGCCTTTACTGAATTAAGTAGTTGCTAAATTAATCAGATTAATGGGCTTGACTGAGTTTACATGTTTTCACTTATAACTTAATAACCTTTACTTTCTAAAATTCACATTTAAATTGTTGGTCATCTTGTCATCTTGTATATTACCAAGCACAATAACAAAAAGTTGCCAATAGTGAGTATGCGTTGGATCCACTACTGCCGCCCCCAGACCAAGTTGATCGGGATCTGAACTTGGTGTTCAGTGGCGAGCCAGTTTAATTTGAAGATTGACTGTGGAGGAACCAGCCAAACGCGGTGTGGCCAGCCGCAGGATCCATCTGCAGAGCACAGCATCGTCGATTCCCTTCTCATTAACAGACAGATAAGATTGACACTCAAAATCTACCCGGGTAGTTTGAACACAGACATTAAAGAACACACGCTCATACACAAGAAGACCTTTGCTTCTTTCCGTAAAGGAGCATTACACATTGGACATTGAATTCTTTATTTTTTACTTCTTGAAGAAACCTCCAAAGAGGACCATTTTATTATTTATTTTTGGGCCCATTTATTGTGCATTTGCACACATTAGGAAGCCGGCTTAGGTAGGCAGGGTCTGTAAATTCATGTTTATTATTTTGTGAACAATACATTTGAATTCAAACCATCCTGTAGTGCGTGTGTGTGGGATTTCTGCTGACACAGGCTTTCAGGCTCCACAGTATTGAATACTGGTTCAATATTAACATAACATCTATATACTTACCTGTAGTAACTGTTACAATTGCATGTTTCAGGACACATGTTTAATGCCAGTTGACATTGGTCAGGAAGCCCTAGATCATTACTTTGATGACATATTGAATTTGGCTCCAGCAGAAGGCAATTGTCCTGTAAAACTGTTGTCCAATCACTCTCATGCAGCTAAATGTTTTCCTGTATTGTTTCCAAAGGGTGGCCCTACATATTATGATGGTAGGCAGCATTATTTGACATTGTCTTGATATTTTGATAACAGAATTTTAAATGCAGATGGTCGCTTTGCACAAAATATTGAGGATATCTTTTTTGTCCAATACATGTCAGAGCAATTTCCAATGTTTCTATTGCTTTAAGAAAAGGGAAATGTGATGTAAATAGTAAGAGACATTGGTGAAGCCATAAAAAGTGAGGATTCAATCAAAAAATTTCTGGAGTTTGATGATGGTTACAGGTTCTTGAAACCTATTAGAGGTACTCCAGCTTTTTGGCAGGCAGCTCAGAAATTTGCTGGCCTGTGTCAGACAACTTGGACAACATGGTTCTGTTCATTTTCTGCTGCTGATATGCGATGGAAAAATCTGCTTTATAGTATTTTAAAACAAGCAAATAGAACAGAAACAGTAGAGCAGCTAGAATGGGCTGATAGATGTGAACTCCTGCGTCAAAATCCTGTAACTGCAGCAAGGATGTTTGATTTCCGCATTGTTTTTTCAAAGAAGTTCTTGTTTTCAGCAAATCCAATAGATAAAATTAAGGACTATTTTTATAGGGTGGAGTTTCAGCAGCGTGCCTCACCACATGTTCATTGTTTATTTTGGATAGAGAATGCACCTATAGTTGATAAAAACACAGACGAAGAGGTAATTCAGTTTATAGATCAATATGTAACCTGCGACTCCTCCTTGAATCGCCACCTTAACGTGGTGGTGGTGGTGGTGGGGGGTGGGGGGGTGGGGGGGGGGGGGGGGGGGGGGGGGTTTGTTGTGTGCCCGAATGATCCCTGGAGCTATGTTGTCGGGGGCATTTGCCCCTGGTAGGGTCACCCAAGGCAAACTGGTCCTGGGGGACGGGCCAGACTAAAAGCAATGCAACAACTTTTATGGAGAATGAAAAAAATCAACAGAGCGATGTCCCTCGCCCGGGTTAGGGTCACCGGGGCCCCACCCTGGAGCCAGGCCTGGGGGAGGGGCTCGTTTGGGAGCGCCTGGTGGCCTTCACCCATGGGGCCCGGCCGGGCTCGCCTCCCCGTGGGCCCACCACCCGCAGGGAGGGCCATAGGAATTGGGTGCATTGTGGTATGGGTGGCAGCTGAAAGCGTGGGCCTTGGCGTGCCGACCGTCGGCTGACGAAACTGGCTACTGGGACATGGAACATTACCTCTCTGGCAGGGAAGGAGCCTCAAATTGTGCGTGAGGTTGAGAGGTACCGACTAGATATAGTCGGGCTCACCTCGACGCACAGCCTGGGCTCTGGAACCAATCTTCGAGAGAGGCTGGACCTTATTCTACTATGGAGTTGCCCAGGGTGAGAGGCGACGGGCTGGTGTGGGTTTGCTTATAGCCCTCCAGCTTGGAGCCTGTACATTGGGATTTCCACAGTGGATGAGAGGGTAGCTTCCCTGCGCCTTCGGGTCGGGGAACGGGCTCTGACTGTCATTTGCGCTTATGTGCCAAATGACAGTTCAGACTACCCAGCCTTCTTGGGGTCCTTGGCGGGGGTGCTGGAAAGCGCCCCTAATGGGGACTCCTTTATTCTGCTGGGGGACTTCAACGCTCACGTTGGCAATGACAGTGGTACCTGGAGGGGTGTGATTGGGAGGAATGGCCTCTCTGATCTGAACCAGAGTGGTGTTCTGTTGTTGGACTTCTGTGCTCGTCACAGTTTGTCAATAACGAACACCATGTTCAAGCAAGTGTTCAAGTGAATGGGCTATGTTCCACGCCTCCATTGCTGAAGTGGCTGACCGGAGCTGTGGCCGTAAGGTCGTCGGTGCCTATTGTGGCGGCAATCCTCGAACTCGGTGGTGGACGCCTCAGGTGAGAGAGGCCATCAGACTGAAGGAGTCCTACCGGGCTTGGTTAGCTTGTGGGACTCCGGAATCAGCAGACAGGTATCGACAGGCCAAGCGGGCGGTGGCTTTGGTGGTCTCTGAGGCGAAACTCTGGTGTGGGAGGAGTTCAGTGAGGCCATGGAAAAAGACTTTCGATCGGCTCCATGGAGATTCTGGCAAACCGTCGGATGGCTCAGGCGGGGAAAGCAGTGCTTCACTAACACTGTGTATAGTGGGGGTGGGGTGCTGCTGACCTCGACTGGAGATGTCGTTCGGTGGTGGAAGGAATACTTTGAGGACCTTCTCAATCCCACCAAACATGTCATATCCGTGGAGGGTTGCTGAGCCTTTGGACTTAGAGGTGGACTCTTTCATTACCAGAGCTGAGGTCGCTGAGAGGTAGTTAAGAAGCTGCACAGGGGCTGGGCTTCGGGGTGGACGAGATCCACCCTGATTTCCTGAAGGCTCTGGATGTTGTAGGACTGTCTGTCTTGGTTGACACGTCTCTGCAACATCGCATGGAAATCGGGGGCAGTACCTCTGGATTGGCAGACCAGGGTGGTGGTGGTTCCCCTTTTAAGAAGGGGGACCGGAGGGGGTGTGTTCCAATTACAGGGAAATCACACTCCTCAGCCTCCCTGGTAAGGTCTATGCAGGGGTGCTGGAGAAGAGAGTTCGATCAATTCAAATCAAACTTTATTTATAGAGCCCTCAGGCAACACAAAGTGCTTTACATAAAAAAATCAAAATCAAAATAATAATGATAAAAAAACAATGCACATTAAAACAAAATAAGCTGTCACACACCCCAAAGTCGCAAAGCCATCCTCCCATTACCCCTCACCCCCCCATGCACCACAAACATAACTCCCTCTTTTTTGTCTCATAAAAAAAAGAGGATAAAGTACTTCTATTTTAAAAAAACAAATATCAAAACATTGTCAAATCCCAGATCCAGGAGGAACAATGCGGGTTCCGTCCTGGTCGTGGAACACTGGACCAGCTCTATACCCTCACTAGGGTCCTTGAGGGAACATGGGAATTTGCCCAACCAGTCCACATGTGTTTTGTGGACTTGGAGAAGGCATTTGACCGTGTCCCTCGGGGGGTCCTGTGGGGGGTACTCCAGGGTGCTGGGCCCATTGTTACGGGCTGTCCAGACCATGTACAAATTGGAGTGGGAGCTTGGTCCGCATTGCCGGTTGTAAGTTGGATTCGTTTTCAGTGAGAGTTGGACCCCGCCAGGGCTGCCCTTTGTCATCGATTCTATTCATAACTTTTATGGACAGAATTTCTAGCCGCAGCCAAGGAGCGGAGGGGTTCCGGTTTGGTGATGTCGAGATCTCGTCTCGGCTGCGAACCGCTCCAGTGAGAACTGCAGATCCCCACTCGATGGCGCCAACAGGACCACATCATCTGCAAACAGCAGAGTGTGAAGCGGCAGGGATAAGAATCAGCACCTCCAAATCTGAGACCATGGTCCTCAGTCAGAAAAGGGTTGAATTCCTCCTCCGGGTCGGGAGTGAGGTTCTGCCTCAAGTGGAGGAGTTTAAGTATCTCGGGGTCTTGTTCACGAGTGATGGGAGAAAGGAGCGGGAGATCGACAGACGGATTGGTGCAGCGTCTGCTGTGGTGTGGACTCTGTACCGGTTTGTTGTGGTGAAGAGAGAGCTGAGCCAAAGGCAAGGCTCTCTGTTTACCGGTCGATCTTTGTTCCAACCCTCACCTATGGTCATGAGCTGTGGGTAGTGACCGAAAGAATGAGATCGGATACGAGCGGCGGAAATGAGTTTTCTCCGCATGGTGGCTGGACTCTCCCTTAGAGATAGGGTGAGAAGTTCAGTCATTCGGGAGAGACTCAGAGTAGAGCCGCTGCTCCTTCACATCGAGAGGAGCCAGTTGAGGTGGTTCGGGCATCTGGCTAGGATGCCACCCGGGCACCTCCCTGGAGAGGTGTTTCGGGCATGTCCGACTGGGAGAAGACCACGGGGCAGGCCCAGGACCCGCTGGAGAGATTATGTCTGGCCTGGGAATGCCTTGGGATTTGTTAGGTCAGATTTTCTTAATTTTGTAGGTCCAGAATCAGTGCAGCTAGAGGGTCACATTTGTACACAAATATACATTAGTTACATATTGGAAATAGTACTGTTATCAATAGTATTATTAATATGCTAGAATTGGAAACATAAATGACTTCCTCTTGGTTTATATCATATTGTTTTATTGTTGCTCATTGTTGTTATACTGCTTTGTTTAATGAACCATATGTCCACATCAGTGTCTTAGATCATTCTTCGTGTATGGTTTGCCTTTACTTTGTTTTACCTGGCTAGGTCCTTTGTTCTCTAGCACATGGCTCTACCTGCTACAGCTGGCCTAGTTTGCTACATTTCTGATACAGAGGGACCGGACTGGACACTAGATGGGGAGGAGCCGCGGTTTAGACTTGGCTCTCCCATTGGCTCCTCCCCATCTAGTGGCGCACATTTCTGTATAAATTGTTGTTTTGTTTCGATCACTCTCTCCTGTGTTAGAGACTGCCTCTACCAGGGAGCCGTGATATCACGTTTATTACAATTAAACATCTGTGTTGTACCTGTACTAGCGACCGAGACTCTCCTTTCCAGCAAAGAACACGCAATTAGAATCTTTAAAAAAAAAAAGATTTCTAACAAATGGTGACCCTGATGTGAGCTGGAAGATGGAGGACAACGAAAAATCTGCAGGGAGGCAGAACCGGATCCCATCAAGCCTCTTTACATTCACAAACAGTGCCAAATAAATAAAAGGTAAGCAGAGACCTGTTTTAATGCGAAATTCTGCATAGCTTAGAAATAACTATACGAGTTAGGTCTGTGAATGTGAAAAGGTAAGATGGACCGTAGTTGAATTTGATTCCAAATTTTAACTTTTGTTGATTTGATCTGAAGCAACGGAGATGTTTACTTTGTAATGAAAACCTGCAGGCTAACAGCTCGGGTCCTCATGTGGTATTTAGATCACAGGAAAAGCTGAGACTGGCTGGCTTCATCGAAAGTACCAGTATAAACGGTTGACTGGAGTTCCCGAAAACTTAGTGTTGGGCTTTAAAAGCACCCCCCGTTTTGAAACGGGTGATATTGTTAAGAATTACTGAGAACTGGTATTGCATGTATTAAAGTCTCCCTCGGTTGATTGGAATTCCTGAGTTTTGAGCATTGTTGGGCTGAAAAGTTCCCCGGTTTAGTCCGGTAAATTTCCTGTTAGTAAGGCTTTAAATCTGATCTTCAGAGTTGGATTGAATTTAACGTTTTACTACTATATTAAATATAGAAAACCTGTTAAAAGACTCCCCTTGATTGATTGGAATCTCAAGGAAGAGCACTGTGGGGCTTAAAGCACCCCGGTTAATTCCGTTTATATTCCTTATGTGATTAGGAGTTTGAAACTTTTAATCCTATATCAAATATAGACACGGGTCTGTGTTGTAAAGTTGCTGCAGCAACACGTGGTGTTCTGGTTTGAGAACAAAGAGTTGTAAAGTTACCTTGCAGAGCGTGTGGTGTATCCGGTTTAGGACAAAGGCGTTATATTCCATTGGAACTGGTGGCAAACTACACATGGTGTCTTCGTTGTGAAAGCGTAGTGTTGCTCAAACCAACATTGTCCGCCATTATACGTGATGCTTTTGGTTTCTGTTTACATTCAGCGCTCCGGCGCGGTGAGCGAGCATCCGTGTTTCGAAGTTGTTCTTACCAGCGTGGACTGTTTCCTTTTCAAAATAAGGGCATGTGCGGAACGCGTCTGTTGTTGCCGGTTGGAAAGGAAACGGAGTTGAGCTGTGTTTTTGTGCTGTATCTTGAGTTTCTCTTTATAATAGTTTAATGATCTATGAGTGGCATTGGCATTCCTCTGATTTAAAAAAAAAAAAAAAAATCTTCTCTTCTTTCTCTCGGTGGAGGCGGTCGCATCTCTGTGAGCTCCTATCTATCTGTTCCTGCGGCTTCTCTTTTGTCTTGTCTGAGCTTTTTTGGAGCCCCACTGGGCATAATATTCAAATCTCTAATCATGGATCTGGTCAGCTGGGTTCTCAATGCAATTAATCAAATTTTCTCGCTGAGAAACAGGGCACAGGAGAGCCCTTTCGGTCCAGATGGAACACTGGCTCAATACATCAAGGAATCTTATGGATGGAATCTGGGATGTCTGCCTCCTCTGTTCATTGTGGACGCCAAAGTGTACCTATTGGGATTTATGATCACAGGATTTCTGCTGTTTGGAGTTGGCGGATACCTGCTGTATCGGGAAATTTACACGGCAGCTGCCATCCTGGACACTGTCAACCTGCCTGCTGTGTGTGTTGGAGTGAGCCCCGCTGTGAACACTCAGACTGCTACTATGGGTGACCTGAATCGGAAACTGGATGTTCTAGTGACGATTTTGGAACACTCTGGGGAAATGGATTCGAACGTGGAGAAGTTGCGAGCGTGGCTCAGGGAGAACTGACCTGTAATTCGGACATTTGGAGTTATTCCTGCCGAGATGAACCAGCAGAACTGAAGGCAGACAGAATTATGTCAGTCTGACCTAAACATTCTTCTTTTATCTGAATCTGGCTCCCCTGAAAACGAAGCTCGCCTTCAAGGCCGGCCTTCGACCTTATCGCTCCTGAATATTATGACTTTTTGACTCTCCTTCCCCAACCCCTCCCCTTTACAAACAACACCTGTGGCTCCAGACTGGACGGGGGCCACTGGCTCACGCACACACACATACTTCCCGCCCCCTGCACAACTGCCTCCGCTGGCTCCTGGATGTTTCCCCCCCCCCACGCTTGACGGACTGATGCACTGCGCGCCTTGGCAGCAAAGCGCACGGACTGTTGGGCTGGACACCCCCCGTGCCCTACCTTCCACCCAAATATTATGTCTTAGTTTTAAGTTTGTCTATGCTTGTGCTGAGGTTCTTTTTGTGAATCCAACAACATGTGCCTCTAATCAAGGACATGTTGTGTGAGACCCAGACGGTGTACTGGGAAGACAAATTCCACTGTGTTGGGACGCTGGCTCAGTGACGACAATAAATCTGATTCCGATTCTGGTTTTAATTCTTCTGTATTTGATAATGGGCAGTTTCTAATTTTTCTCCCATATTTGAAACAAGACAGTTACATCTGAAATCTTTGCCTGTAAGTCCATTTCTAGTTATTTGTTTCTCATTACCCACAGACTAAGTTCTGCAAATTTTTAATTTAACTTCTGATAGTCTTGGTTTTTACCCCCACTATCCTTTTCACTAAACTTTTATCTAACCTGAATTAGATTTTTATTTCCTTTCACGTTAACTTGGGTTTCAGTTTTTTCCTAGATTATCTCATTGCTTACTTGTGGTCCTCATGTTTCTTTTATCCCGCCACTAGCACAACAGGTGAGGCATTTATGTGCTGTTGCAGACTTTACTACACTTAAAATGATAATAAAAAATAAAAATCATCATTTAGCTGATGATCACATCATGTTACATTTTTATCACACATCTGTTAATATCCATTTTAATCTGGATGTTTCTGAAAGAGTTGGTTTTGATAAAACCGTTCTCTATCAGAAAAAGGAGGGAGAAAAGACATGTCTTGATGTTACACAGTTCAAAGCTGGTCACTCACAATACCCAACTCCAGTAGCAAAAACACTTGAGAAGCTCAGCCAGCTCACAAATACTCCTCACACCACATGAGTTATTGCTGGGCCCGCCATGGGATAGGGAGCCACCTACCGTCCCTCGATCTGTTATAGATTGAGACCGATGCATATGGCTGTGTAACACTTTTACCACCGGCTCGTGTATTAAAACCCACTTTATGCTTGAAAATGAAGCTTTAACTCTTATCAGACATTTTATGGTAAAAGTCACATCTCGAATTTTAAATATCAGTCTAGGACACTGTATGATTCTCGCTTCTTAAATTACCTTTTAGAGGCTATGGAAAATTACACTGTACCTTTAAACTCTTATGTAGTACTGTGATAATAAAACACAAAACAATCAAAACCAACACAAGATCTCAATTTTAGAAAATGTATTAACAACAAAACACACATTCAACCAACCTTTTCTCAATAGAAATAAAATAGAGAACCAAAAATGAAATAGTACCCCGGGGTATGGTTTTTTCTCTTTAGTTCAAACTTTTAGGTTTAATTTGAGTGCACTCTTTTTCTACTCTCGTTGGCGCGCTTTAGTTGGAGCTCATGAAAATGGTACCTCCATGTGTAGGTGAAAACAGCAAGACCAGGCCGCATCTGATAGATCCCTCGCTCGTCTGGCAGCCTCCGTCTCCGACCACAGCTACAGCACGTACTTCAGCTTCCCCGGCAGCAAGGACACGTCCTCCGTCACCCTCGTCGCGGCAGCCTCCGTCTCCGACCACAGCTATGGCACGTACTCCAGTTTCCCCGGCAACCGTTGTCCCGTGCGTGCAGGCGGCGTCTCCCCTCACAGTGGACCGCAGCGATAGCCTAGCTCCAGCTAGCTATCGAAAACCGACTGTGCCTTGGGATCACCAAAACCCAAGCGATGGTGGAGAATCCAACTCCGATCCTCTCGGTCGACTACCGTTTACAGTCCGTCACTGATAAAAACTTTACTCACAGTTTTTTATCTGCCCACACAGTTCCGGAGTCTCAGCTCATCTCCGCCATGAACGCGCTGTTTTTTTTTCTCTCTTTTCTTCCTCCCTCCGGTCCCCTCCCGGAAGTGTAAAAAAAACCTCAAACGTCATGAACTCACGCACGTAACAGAATTACTTTTAACATTTTTTTAAACATTCCCACCCCATGAAATGATGGTTTTTCGTTTTGTTTTAAGTCACTGATTTTAAACATAAATTATTATACACTTAAACATTCTATCTGTATGAAATAACCATTCATATAAATTTTAACCACACCATGAACTGGCATTTTATCATTAACTCACTCCCATGAAAATAATAAATTAAATACCACTGATATTTATCAGAGTATTACACTCTCCCCCCACCAAAATAAAAGCATGCCCTCATGACTTTGTACCTTGAAACACAAACATAAACAATCATGGCACATCTGGTGAGTAAAACACACAATTAAGCAATGATAGGTGTGCCTATCCATTTGTAAATACAAGAAACAAACTTCACTGTAGGGGCTGCTATGACACTAGGATGACCTGGGGTGTCATAAGTTAACCTTAAAGGAGCCCTCTTTAATCTCTGAGGTCGAGTCTTAGTGTCAGAGTCAGAAGCAGTCTCAGAGTCAAGCTCAATGTCTGTTTCTTGTGAGCGAATGTCTTCAGTCAGCGGTCTGTCTCTTTCAGTCTCTTCACAGTCCTCAGATGTCTTTTGTACTTTGGATGTCATTGTCTCAGTAGACTCAAGTTCATTTCCACTGTCCATGTCAGGTTTCTCCCCACACTCTTGCGTCATCTTTGGCTCAACTGCTTTTGGTGGTCCAGTCACATCGCTTAGAGAAATATCCAAATCCAGACTGAATGGTTCCAGAGTATCATCACCCATGTTGTTCCTGAGAGGTTCAATCGTTGAGCCACACCATAGTCCATAATCCTCATCCTCAGAATCAGTATACTCTTTTCCAACAGTATCACTGGGTAGAACTTCTCTTCTCTCAGTCTTTATCTGGCACTTTCCGTGATTGAGACTTTTCCTTCTCAGACTTGTCTCTATGTTCCTTCCGTTTTCTCTGTTGAAGAACCCTCTTTGCAGGTGGAACATCTGTATTAAATCCAAGATCTGAACTTATCCTCTTCCCGAGAGGCAGGAGGTGATTCCGATGGAGGATTTTGATTGGCCCATCACCATCTACAGGTTTCAACCGGAACACTGGTACGTTCGGCATCTTGCTTTCCACAACATATGGTTTTGATGCCCAGCGATCTGCCAGTTTATGCTTCCCTTGTAATCCAAGGTTCCGTAGCAAGACTCTGTCTCCAGGCAACAACTGTGCAAATCTGATTCTTTTGTCGTACCTCTGCTTATTGTTATCATTTTGCTTGGCAGCGATGGACTCTGCTAGTTCATAGGCAGCCTTCAACTCCTTCCTCATGTCAGAAACGTACTTGAGGTAAGTTTTCTGTCGTGTGCTGTCACTGGAAGTCTCGAAACATAGATCCACAGGTAACCTGGCTTCACGCCCAAACATAAGAAAATAGGGGGAAAATCCTGTAGCTTCATTTGGAGTGCAATTATAAGCATGAACCAAATGTACAATATGCTGACTCCATTTTTTCTTCCGGTTTGGCTCCAGAGTTCCTAACATGTCCAACAATGTCCTATTAAACCTCTCAGGTTGAGGGTCTCCTTGAGGATGATAGGGCGTTGTTCTTGATTTTTCAACCCCGAGTGAACTCAACACTTCATGTACAAGGCGACTTTCGAAATCTCTGCCCTGATCACTGTGCATCCGCTTGGGCAATCCATAGTGGACAAAATATTTCTCCAGTAACACTTTTGCTACTGTCAAGGCCTTTTGGTCCTTCGTTGGAAAGGCTTGAGCATAGCGAGTGTAGTGATCAGTAATGACCAGGAGATTTTCTGTATTGCTCGAATCGGGCTCAATAGACAGAAAGTCCATACAAACGAGGTCAAATGGTCCATCACTTTGCAGATGAGACAAGGGTGCAACTCTCTTGGGTAAAGTCTTTCTTTTTATGCACCTCTCACAAGATTTGCAATATTCTTCAATCTCTGACTTCATCCGAGGCCACCGATCTTTGATCAGGCCGTACGTCTTGTCAAGGCCCAAATGGCCTGAATCATCATGCAGCGACTTCATTACTGTGTTTCTGTACTTTTCTGGTAGTACCAACTGAGAACAGGAGGATTTTCCTGATGGAGTTACAATGCGATACATTACTCCTTGCTGCATCTTTAACCTGTCCCACTCTCTCAACAATAAAGAGTAGGTTTGATGTTTCGACTTGTCAACTTGGTCGATGTTGCCATTACTCAGAGCCAACCACACTTGTCCTATGCTAGGATCTTCCTGCTGAGCAATTGACAACTCAGTGAGACTCACAACAGGCATATTTTTGACACTCAAAGAAGCCAAATTACAATAAGATTGTGGGATTGCATTCGGAGAAATCCCCAAAGGGTCAATGGCTCTTCCAAACAGTGGGTGTCTGTGTTCCGTCACCGCAGACATCTGACACATGGCTCTCACACCTGCTGTAGGAATGTCTTTCCACTCTGATTTTTGTACTGGACTGGGATGTGGGCGACGAGAGAGAGCGTCGGCATCAATGTTTTGAACACCTGATCTGTATTTGAGACTAAAATCATATGTGGACAGGGCAGCAAGCCAACGGTGACCCGTTGCGTCCAGCTTGGCAGACGTCAACACATATGTTAGAGGATTATTGTCGGTCCTCACCTCAAACTTAGTCCCATACAGATAATCGTGCAGTTTGTCCACTACTGCCCACTTCAGCGCCAGAAATTCCAATTTATGAGCTGGATAATTCCTTTCTGAAGGGGTCAAGCTTCGACTGACGAAAGCCACAGGTCTCAATCCTTCCCCCTGATCCTGGTACAACACTCCTCCTAGCCCTTCTCGGCTAGCGTCCACATGCAGCACATAAGGTAGCTGAGGATTTGCAAAAGCTAACACAGGAGCTTGAGTAAGCCGTCGCTTCAGTTCCTCGAAGGCTGTGTCACATTTTCCATCCCACCGACTACCAAAAGGCTCTGAGGGGTTAAGGTAAGTGCTCTCCTTTTTACCTTTGTATTTCTTTGCGGCTGGTGGGTAACCAGACAACAGTTGGTTCAACGGGTGAGCCACCTTGGAATAATCCTTCACGAAGCGCCTGTAGTATCCACAGAATCCAAGAAATGACCGCAAAGCAGTCACAGTGTTGGGTCTCGGCCAGGTGGTTACAGCTTCGGTCTTCTTGGGATCAGTAGACACCCCATCTTGTGATATGATGTGTCCAACATAGGTTACAGATGGCTGACAAAACTGGCATTTATCCAGTGACAACTTCAGTCCTTCATCTCTCAAACGGTCAAGCACCTTTAAAAATCTGGTCTTGTGCTCTTCAAGTGTTGCTCCAAACACAATGAGATCGTCGAGATAAACCAATACCTCAAGCAAATTCATGTCTCCAACAGTCTGTTCCATTATCCGCTGGAATGTAGCAGGAGCCCCTGTCACTCCCTGTGGCATTCTTTCAAATTGGAAGAATCCAGCCGGGCAGATGAAAGCTGTCTTGTCTTTATCAGAGTCTGCCATAGGCACTTGATAGTACCCACTACGAAGGTCGAGCACGCTAAACCATTTACTTCCACTGAGACAAGCCAAAGCATCTTCAATTCTTGGCACCGTGTATTGGTCTGGGACAGTGCGACGGTTCAGAGTCCTGAAATCTACACACATCCTTATTTTCCCATTCTTTTTCCTCACAACTACAATGGGCGAGGCGTAAGGACTGCGTGACTCTGTAATAACACCAGCATGTTTTAACTGCAACAGATGCTCTCTCAATGCTTCCACATCTGCAGGCGGCAGCCGACGAGACCTCTCACGAAATGGTTTGTCATCGGTGGTTTTGATAGTGTGCTGGGTGCTTTTACTGCATCCCACATCGAACTCATGCAGAGAGAAAACCTCGCTCCGTTCCATCATTTTTGTCACCAACCTCTCTTTCCACTCCTTAGGTACTGGTGAGTCTCCAAAATTGAAAGAGGAGGGTGTCAATTTTCCAGGTGACTCAACATCAGATTTTGTTTTCCCAGGTGGAGATGACACGACGTCGACTGGAAACAAATGAGCTATCGACATTCCTCTGGTCAAGGTAATTTCTCGGGCGGACATGTTTCTGACTAGAACGGTGATTTTCTTATCCATCACACCGGTAGACATCTGTAACTCTGGTCTAACCAGGAGTTCCTCTGGAAACCGTAACTCATTCGCTGGGTCCTCAGGTGAGTCCACGAGAATGGTCTGAGTGTTCAGCACTCCCTGAAACCTTGGTGTACCAGTCACCTTGGCAACTCCCCCAGGCCGTAGAGTGACAGGTTTGGTTTGGGTGAACCACACAGTTCCTCTTTCATTATTGTCAGTGACAGGTGGCAGGAGTGAAATCTCACTGAAAACTTTCCTGAAAACTGGGTGAATGTACATAGTTTTCAGCAAGTTTTCTCCTCCCTTTTCTCTACATTGACTAAGCAGTCGTCTCACAGTGGGTGTGTTAGTGCCTATGAGCATGGAAGCTTCGCTTCTCACAACTGGGTCGGGACATACCAACACAAGTGCATCTATGGTCTCACTCACTCCTACGTCCATTTCCGAAAACTCCAGCCTAAGTGACAAATAGCCATCATAAGGGTACTCAGCAGGACTAAGACCCCATATCTGCAGAGTGCTGATAGGCGTCAATGGCAAGTGTGTCAAATATCTGTTGTAAAAGGATCTGTACAACAAAGTTACTTGAGAACCAGAATCGAGTATGGCTTTAGAGTAAATGCCTTCAATCTGAACTGACACGACAGAGGTAGGGCCCACTAAGCCTTTAGGAACAGTGTCATTCACTTCTCTCTCTGAGTTTCTGCACTTGGTGGAACGTGTTACAACCACCGGGATGCCAGGCCGTTCCTCTACTGGACCCCGCGGTAGTTTCCCGATTTCTTTACCAGTTTAATAAGGCGCTTATTGACTTTTGGCAGATTTTCTTCACCCTCACATTCTCTCTTGAAATGTCCATCCTCCCCACATCTATAGCAAAATATTCCAGGTTTATCCTCTTGATAGCCAGACCTTTGTGGGGGTAGCATTTTTTTTGTACATTGTCTTGGCAGGGATTTCTGGTTGTGGACTCTGAGTGCCTGGATGTGGTGCAATAGCAACAGCTTTAAGACTAGTCATTTCAGCTTTCATGACACTGATCTCTTTTTTCAGCTTTGCTACTTCAGGATCAATTTCTGGTTCAGGTGCAGGTTTGGAAACAGGAGTTACAGACTGCGACATTACTGGGTTCTTGACATCATTTCTGCTTTGTAGCATGTCCTCTTCCTCCCTTACCTCTTTGAGCAACTCATTGAAAGAAGGAGGTTCTCGCAGCTTGTGAGTCATACGGAGACGAAGAGCAATCATGTCTTGTTGCAGAGCTCCTCTCACAACCTGCTCCATTCTCAAACGATTCATGTCAGATAGCACCACACCTCCTTTCCTGAAGATACAGTGCAGAAGTTTATCCAGTCTCAACAGGTAAATAGACAGTTTTTCATCAATATTTTGATAGGTGTGTCTAAATTTCACCAGGAGATCCGATGTACTCTCAGTTGTTCCAAAAGCTGTCTCCAAAGCTTGCATATAGTCATATGAACTTGCAGTGGGCTTCTGTACTCTTAGGAATCTCACAATATCAGCAGCGGGACCTTTCAAGCTTTCCACTATTCTCTGTTTCTTTGTATTGTCACTGCACTGCCACTCTTCTAGCAAATGCGTCGTCTGCTCTGCCCAGGCATCATACTCTTCCTCCCCACTAGGCGTAGGTTTCACACCAGAGAACATGCGCAGCTTGCGATAACTCTGAGAATCAGCCGATGTAGTGTTACATTTATCCACTAAGGAGCTGATGGCGTGTATCAGTGCAGCGTTCATGTCAAGGGGTGAAGGTTGGAGTAAGCCACTAACATCAGTGAGAGTTTACCTTGAGTCCTCAGAAATGACATTAGTTTGGCTTGAAACTCTTCATTTCCTGCATGAGCAGTGGGCAATTTAGCAGGCCATGGACCAGCCTCACCAGGAAGTCCAACAACGTCAGGTAGGGTTTGGTTAGTCAAGTCAGTGGAAGTCTTGATCAATATAAACTGCATTTTAGAATCTGCATCAAGACAACGATCAACTATCTCGGACTTCCCAAATATTTTAACCTGACTCAAAGCTCTTAGCAGAACTGCATCTGAGACATCTGGATCAACATCACTCAAAACAACTGCATTTTCAAAGGCCAACTGCTTCCTTTTGCACCAGGCATCAATTTCAACTACTTCCATTTTTTTTTTTTTTTTTTTTGAAAAATTTTTTTTTTTTTTTTTGAATTTTTTTTTTTTTTTTTTTTTTTTTGAAAAAAAAACAGGTCAGTTATAACAAAATTAAATAATCCCGGATGAGCCCCCAAAAATGTAACACTTTTACCACCGGCTCGTGTATTAAAACCCACTTTATGCTTGAAAATGAAGCTTTAACTCTTATCAGACATTTTATGGTAAAAGTCACATCTCGAATTTTAAATATCAGTCTAGGACACTGTATGATTCTCGCTTCTTAAATTACCTTTTAGAGGCTATGGAAAATTACACTGTACCTTTAAACTCTTATGTAGTACTGTGATAATAAAACACAAAACAATCAAAACCAACACAAGATCTCAATTTTAGAAAATGTATTAACAACAAAACACACATTCAACCAACCTTTTCTCAATAGAAATAAAATAGAGAACCAAAAATGAAATAGTACCCCGGGGTATGGTTTTTTCTCTTTAGTTCAAACTTTTAGGTTTAATTTGAGTGCACTCTTTTTCTACTCTCGTTGGCGCGCTTTAGTTGGAGCTCATGAAAATGGTACCTCCATGTGTAGGTGAAAACAGCAAGACCAGGCCGCATCTGATAGATCCCTCGCTCGTCTGGCAGCCTCCGTCTCCGACCACAGCTACGGCACGTACTCCAGTTTCCCCGGCAACCGTTGTCCCGTGCGTGCAGGCGGCGTCTCCCCTCACAGTGGACCGCAGCGATAGCCTAGCTCCAGCTAGCTATCGAA
Source organism: Hirundichthys speculiger (assembly GCA_018398805.1). NCBI lineage: Eukaryota > Metazoa > Chordata > Actinopteri > Beloniformes > Exocoetidae > Hirundichthys > Hirundichthys speculiger. Next base: position 903,463 of record JAGFBZ010000843.1, on the reverse strand, counting down.
AACCGACTGTGCCTTGGGATCACCAAAACCCAAGCGATGGTGGAGAATCCAACTCCGATCCTCTCGGTCGACTACCGTTTACAGTCCGTCACTGATAAAAACTTTACTCACAGTTTTTTATCTGCCCACACAGTTCCGGAGTCTCAGCTCATCTCCGCCATGAACGCGCTGTTTTTTTTTCTCTTTTCTTCCTCCCTCCGGTCCCCTCCCGGAAGTGTAAAAAAAACCTCAAACGTCATGAACTCACGCACGTAACAGAATTACTTTTAACATTTTTTTAAACATTCCCACCCCATGAAATGATGGTTTTTCGTTTTGTTTTAAGTCACTGATTTTAAACATAAATTATTATACACTTAAACATCCTATCTGTATGAAATAACCATTCATATAAATTTTAACCACACCATGAACTGGCATTTTATCATTAACTCACTCCCATGAAAATAATAAATTAAATACCACTGATATTTATCAGAGTATTACAGCTGCATTACTTAACAAAAATCAAGTCTCGTCTACACAGGTGAAACGGAGTGTGGAGAACGAGACCAAGCCGAAACCCGAAGCAACACAACCTGAAAGTCCTGCTACAGGTAGGAGATTGGGTACGAGTTCAAGTCCACAAGAAAGGCTGGGCTGAACCCAGGTGAACTGGACCATTTGTAAAATATTAGTTCTATGACTTAAGAGTCCAGGTTAAAAAGGAAAAGCAGGCACAGTTTGGCTTCACCTGTGTAGGGATCCCCTCTCTGTTTAATCACTCTGCTATTAAACTAGAGGATGAAATAATAACAAGGTTTGACTTCTCCTCCTGGCTTGACTCTGACCCCGAGAAGACTCGAACAATATCACCTTCCTCACTTTTTCAGGGGACCACTCTAACTTGCCATTTCCAGGCACAATAAATTGATCACACCCCCGGACTGAGGAGATAACACGACCCTTTTTAGGGCCAATAAACTGAAGGTGGACTGTTTTGAATTGAGCCTGTTGCTGTGAAGCAAATGTTCGCTCTTTCATCTGAGACTGATTAACTCCGCTGATGCAAATCTTTCTGACTCGCACTGAATGTAAATTTCACAGGAACCAGAACAGACGGCGTAAATCCTCCCCGGGAACGCAGAAAACGACACCTAGGTGCCAAACCTGGGGTGCTTTACGGCTTTCTAATCTACAAAGGAATCCCTCTTATCTCTGTGAAAGAAACCAGCCCAGGATTGGAATCCATGGAACATTGCCTTCTTCAAATGTGTATGTATGGAGTAATTGTATTTTGTGTAACCACAGCACAACCGTAAGTCTGGCCAGTTAAAATGTACCCCTAGAATTTAAATGGAGGTGGAGATGTCGCGGTGTGGGTCCGCCCCTGGGCCAGCCCCATTCTTTGAATATGCAAAAAGTATAAGAGACAGATTGGCTTTGTTTCGCTCTCTTGGTATCTTTCTTTGTACTCTTGTTCTCTTCGCTTGCTTATTTTTGTCTCTCTAGTTCTTTATTTTGGCCAATTTTCTTTCGTTTCGGACCTGGAAATTTTGACAACTTCTCGTCTCTTTGTTAGTTTTCGTCGACCAACCTTTTTCGTCTGGCGTGTCCACAGCAACGCTTGACGCTTACCAAGAGTTTTCATAGCAAAACTCATTTAGTGATCAGACCTTTTTCTGCTGATCTCCACTCGATTTTGAACATTTTTGCAACTTTTTACGGCAGCGGGCGTGCGTCTGAACTACTTCGTAATTCAACGCTCGGCAAGCCAGTTTTCCTCGCATCTCGAACTCTGCTCAGTAACGCAACAATTTTCAGTGGCTGTGACCTTTCCTTTTTGCCGAAATAACTTTCTCCAGAAAGTTTTGAGGCCACCAATCTTTTTTTCGGGCCGAGAGCTGAAAGTTTGTTGCTACATCGAACTTTCACCAGCCAATTGCCAGCCACCAAAGACCGCCGGGGTATCGAAGTGGTTCCGGACACCAGCCGACCCAACCACCAGACTAGAAGGGAGAACTCTGCCGTGACGTCTCCGAGATTCTGCAGGCAGAATCGTTCCAGCTGATCAGCATCAATGGGTACCGGGAGACCACTGCTAACCGTTTGACGTCAACCCGACCGACACGAGCCGAGCCCTCAGTCTGGTATAAACGGGCGGGATTGGGGTCTCCGGTGTTTACATCTGGCATCTATCGTAGCTGACTTAGCCTAGCGATCATTATTCAACAGTTAGTTAAGCCTAGAACTTTATTTTTCTTTATTTGGTTAGTGGTTGAGAAGCCTCTCTCAGTTCACCATCAAGAGTTCTTTAGCCGGTAAAAATCATGGGCGTCCCTGCCTGATTGTTTATTTTGATTTTCCTCTCTCTCGTTTAATTTCCTTCTGTGCTTCCAGCCAATCAGAGTCACAATTATGCATTTATAATCTGTCTGGTCTATATACCGTATGATATAATTGCCTTATATGTCTGTGTTTCAGTGTCTGTGTCTAAATAAATGTTAAAACTTGTCGGACTCTGACGATTGATTTTCCCAGCCAATACATGGTATCAAGAACCCAGTAGCGGAGTCTCACCCGACCTGTTATCCATTATTCTAAATTTTCCGTCTTTTATTAAAAAGCCGGTGACACCCTGGTATCACTGAATTATTAATAAATTGAGTGAGAAGACCCTACACCTGACACATTGTGTACCCGCTCCTCCACCAAGGCGCCATTTAGTGGAAGTTAGAGTAGATTTGGAAAATCTGGAGTGAACCCAAATTAATAAACTAGGATACTGATTGGCTAAAGTAGTAGCATGTTCACTCCAAAGTTGAAGGGAGCCAGAAGTACCACAAAAATTGTTTTGTTTATGTGTATTGTAATCGTTTTGTTCATTGTTTAGATTTGATCAAGCGACACGTATGGACATGCCACAAACTTCCCGGGACATGCGTACATGTTCTCCACCAAGCCTGACCCTGGAGGCAACAGAAGGGACAGGTGGCTGTAATAGATTTTTACAAAGCTGCACTGTGAAACCCTGGATTAAATGCCATTTCCCAGAAATACATGTGAATTTTCAATTAACCGCAAAACAAATAGGCGTCCAGCATCATACATGATACCAAACTCGGCAGAGTTGGGTATTATGTACCCTCGAACTGGTTATGCAAACATGAATATTGCTGCATTGGGTCCATTATACTGCACGTTCTTTAAACATGACTGACTGTCTTGTCTGTTCCACAGCTTGACCAACATTGGAACAGATCCAACAGCAGGTTTCGCCCTAAAAATTAATGATACTAACTGCCCTTGCCAGTTCTTTGCTTATCTCCATAATCACTTTGCTGCCATCATTACTTGTTGTGGTTTGGTTCCCTGTGGAAGAACTTTGACCGTCTCATTGTCACAGCCATCTGTAAAGAAACCTCTCTGCTTCCCCATCAGATGCCGTTGCTGCTCTGGGGACCAGCAGTTGGCAGAGGAGGAAGCAGAGGCTGCCTTATTGATGGTGGAAGCATGAGCATCACATTCTGTCCATCAATATTTGTGCTCATCATCACCCCTTTTCAGGCCATCCGTCTCTTCTGATTACTGTTTCCAATTTTTGATTCTATACCACATATTGTTGTATAAACATACTACATGAGTTTTTATTGATAGTTACATTGACATTGCTTGTAATAATTGACATTCTGGTTACTGTATTATCATTCCCCATTATGTTGTATTTTATTTTAGTATGGAACTAAGTTCCACTTGATTTTGTTTGGCTGGCCTTCAGCAGGATGGTCCCTCCATATGATCCAGGTCCTGCTCAAGGTTACTTCCTCTTAAAGTGGAGTTTTTTCCTTGCCACTGTTTGGCTTAAAAAAAAAAAAAAAAGTTGTTTTTTTTCCCTTGTGGGTTTTTTTTTTTTAAACTTGTCATTATCCTTGATTTGGATTTCATATAATTTTAGTTAGTTGATATTTGATCAGGGTCATGCTCTGGGTCTCTGTAAAAGCACCTAGAGACAATTGGCATGGTAAACAGACTAACAAAATTGAAATGAAATGAAATGAAATAAAATATGCAAGGGGACATAAACCCGCCTTCTTCCTATAAAAACAAAAAACTGACACGATGTGTTCACTTTCATATCTTTGATGTTGAGAGTGTACCAAACCGAAAAAATATTTTGCATTGCATAATAAACTTTGTATTAATCTTTGTTTTTGGTCTCTTCTTGACACCAGATGAAAGAACACGTCTTATAGTTAGGGCCCGAGCACCGAGGGTGCGAGGACCCTATTGTATTTCGAATGTTTATTATTTTTATTATTATTATTAATTAGAAATGAATCGCCTTTTTGGGAGCCTTAACATACTCGAAAACTGACGGGATTTTGCACACGCATTCATTGCCTGCGAAATTTACATATTTTATGGGTGCTGCGCATGGGCACACAAGTGGTTCAATAGCGCCACCTTGTTTTTTTAAAACGACGAGCCCCTCGATATGCTTCCTCCTACAGACATGAACTTTGTGTGACTGATGTATCATCCTCAGACCTACAAAAAAGTCTCATGGACCCATGATCTAACTCCCACAGGAAGTCTGCCATTTTTAATGGAACATGCAGCTTTTCCGATGTTTTGTCATTTCCAGGCCTCGTACTTTAACTAACTCCTCCCAGAGATTTGGTCCGATTGACTCCAAACTTGTTTTGTTCTAATCTAGACACATGGCCGAAGAAAGTTTGCGAAGCATATAACTTTTTATCAGAGGGTGTGGCTGCAGTGACGCGGCGAAGTTTGATGTCATTTCGAAGACTCGCCATGAAAGAGAAATGGCCTGTAACTCGGCCATACATTGGTTAATCTGGTCCAAAACAGATGAGTATGGCCGTAATCCCATCCTTAACACATAACAGCTATCAATTTGAGGAACCGTTGTAGCGCCACCTATTGGCAACAGGAAATGTCAAGTTTTGCATTAGGCATCCCTGCTTCGAGTGTGATGAGCCGACAGACCTCAAACCAGTTCAAATCAGTAGTAAAGACATTGAAGATGATTGACAGTGAAAACTGTAACTTTTTATCAAAGGGCGTGGCTGTGAGAGTACGGCGAAGTTGGATGTCTCGCCACAAATGGAAAAGTTGTTATAACTTGCATATGCATTGTTCAATCTGCACCAAAATCTATATGTCTGATGATTCTTCCACCCTGAACAAGTGTATATGACAATTTTTGGATGAACTCCATAGCGCCACCATCTGGTCATAGGAATTTAATTTTGGTCTTATTATATCCATTTTCTGCCTCCCTCTTCATCGTATCAGCCTGAGAAGCGGTCAGACTAAAGTCAGAAGGGTGCTGATGCACGATGTACAATTTCATGTATGCACGTCCAACGGTGCCAGTGCTATTTATCATAAAACAGGAAGTACCGTACCATCTTCTTCCGCTTATCCGAGGTTGGGTCGCGGGGGCATCAGTCGGAGTAAGGAAGCCCAGACCCCCCTCTCCCCGGCCACTTCTTCCAGCTCCTCTGGGGGGATCCCAAGGCGTTCCCAGGCCAGCCGAGAGACATGGTCCCTCCAGCGTGTCCTGGGTCTTCCCCGGGGTCTCCTCCCAGTGGGCCGTGCCCGGAACACCTCACCAGGGAGGCGTCCAGGAGGCATCCTAACCAGATGCCCGAGCCACCTCATCTGGCTCCTCTCGATGCGGAGGAGCAGCGGTTCTACTCTGAGCGGTTCTACTCTACTCCCGGATGACCGAGCTTCTCACCCTATCTCTAAGGGAGAGCCCGGCCCCCCTGCAAAGGAAGCTCATTTCAGCCGCTTGTATCCGCGATCTTGTTCTTTCGGTCACTACCCAAAGCTCATGACCATAGGTGAGGGTGGGAACGTAGATCGACCAGTAAATCGAGAGCTTCGCCTTCCGACTCAGCTCTCTCTTCACCACAACAGACCAGCGCAGCACCCGCATCACTGCAGATGCCGCACCGATCCGTCTGTCGATCTCCCACTCCATCCTTCCCTCACTCGTGAACAAGATCCCGAGATACTTAAACTCCTCCACTTGGGGAAGAACCTCATCCCCACCCTTTTCCGGCTGAGGACCATGGTCTCGGATTTGGAGGTGCTGATTCTCATCCCAGCCGCTTCACAACCGGCTGCGAATCGCTCCAGCGAGAGTTGAAGATCACGGCTTGATGAAGCCAACAGAACCACATCATCTGCAAATAGCAGAGACCCAATCCAGAGGCCACCGAACCGGATCCCCTCGACACCTCGACTGCGCCTAGAAATTCTGTCCATAAAAGTAATGAACAGAATCGGTGACAAAGGGCAGCCTTGGCGGAGTCCAACCCTCACTGGAAACGAATCCGACTTACTGCCGGCAATGCGGACCAAACTTTGGCACCGGTTGTACAGGGACCGGACAGCCCGTATAAGGGAGTCCGGCACCCCATACTCCCGAAGCACCCCCCACAGGAATCCCCGGGGAACACGGTCGAACGCCTTCTCCAAGTCCACAAAACACATGTAGACTGGTTGGGCGAACTCCCATGCCCCCTCCAAGACCCTGAAGAGGGTGTAGAGCTGGTCCACCGTTCCACGGCCTGGACGAAAACCACACTGCTTCTCCTCGATCCGAGATTCGACTATCTGACGGACCCTCCTCTCCAGGACCCCTGAGGAGTGTGATCCCCCTGTAGTTGGAACACACCCTCCGGTCCCCCTTTTTAAAGAGGGGGACCACCACCCCAGTCTGCCAATCCAGCGGTACTGTCCCTGATGTCCACGCGATGCTGCAGAGGCGTGTCAACCAAGACAGCCCCTCAGCATCCAGAGCCTTGAGGAACTCCGGGCGGATCTCATCCACACCCGGGGCCCTGCCACCGAGGAGCTTTTTAACCACCTCGGCAACCTCAGCCCCAGAGATAGGAGAGTCCACCCCTGAGTCCCCAGACTCTGCTTCCTCATTGGAAGACGTGTCGACGGGATTGAGGAGGTCTTCGAAGTATTCCCTCCACCGATCCACAATGTCCCGAGTCAAGGTCAACAGTTCCCCATCCCCACTGTATACAGTGTTGATGGAGCACTGCTTCCCCCTCCTGAGACGCCAGATGGTGGACCAGAATCTCTTCGAAGCCGTTCGGAAGTCGTTCTCCCTGGCCTCTCCAGACTCCTCCCATGTCCGAGTTTTTGCCTCAGCAACCGCCAAAGCCGCGTCCCACTTAGCCTGCCGATACCTGTCAGCTGCCTCCAGAGTCCCACATGCCAAAAAGGCCTGATAGGACTCCTTCAGCTTGACGGCATCTCTCACTGCTGGTGTCCACCAACGAGTTCTGGGATTGCCGCCGCGACAGGCACCAACGACCTTACGGCCACAGCTCCGGTCGGCCGCCTCAACGATAGAGGCCCGGAACATAGCCCACTCGGACTCAATGTCCCCTGCCTCACTCGGAACATGATCGAAGTTCCACCGGAGGTGTGAGTTAAAGCTCCTTCTGACAGGAGACTCTGCCAGACGTTCCCAGCAGACCCTCACAACACGTTTGGGCCTGCCAGGTCTGACTGGCATCCTCCCCCACCATCTGAGCCAACCCACCACCTGGTGGTGATCAGTTGACAGCTCCGCCCCCCTCTTCACCCGAGTGTCCAAGACATGCGGCCGCAAGTCCAACGATACGATTATGAAGTCGATCATCGGACTGCGGCCTAGAGTGTCCTGGTGCCAAGTGCACATGTGGACACTCTTATGCTTTAACATGGTGTTTGTTATGGACAGTCCATGACGAGCACAGAAGTCCAACAACGAAACACCACTCTGGTTCAGATCAGGGGGGCCCTGCCTCCCAACCACACCCCTCCAGGTCTCACTGTCATTGCCCACGTGAGCATTAAATTCCCCCAGCAGAACGAGGGAGTCCCCAGATGGAACATTCTCCAATACTCCATCCAAGGACTCCAAAAAGGGTGGGTACTCTGAACTGCTATTTGGTGCGTAAGCACAAACAACAGTCAGGACCCGTCCCCCCACCCGGAGGCGGAGAGAGGCTACCCTCTCGTCCCCCGGGGTAAACCCCAATGTACAGGCGCCAAGTCGGGGCGCAATAAGTATGCCCACACCAGCTCGGCGCCTCTCACCCGGAGCAACTCCAGAGTGGAAAAGCGTTCAACCCCTCTCGAGGATACTGGTTCCAGAGCCCAAGCCGTGTGTCGAGGTGAGTCCAACTATATCTAGCTGGAACCGCTCGACCTCACACACCAGCTCAGGCTCCTTCCCCACCAGAGAGGTGACATTCCACGTCCCTAGAGCTAGCTTCTGCAGCTGAGGATCGGACCGCCAGGGTCCCCGCATCCGGCCACCGCCCAGCTCACTGCACACCCGAACTCTATGGCCCCTCCTGCAGGTGGTGAGTCCACTGGAGTGGGGCCCCATGGGCAAAGGCCCGGCCACCAGGTGCTCGCCTCCGAGCACCACCTCCTGGCCTGGCTTCAGAGGGGGGCCCCGGTGACCCGCGTCCGGGCAAGGGAAACCTTTGTCCACTGTTCTTATCCATCATAGAGATCTTTGTGAGCCACACTTTGTCTGGTCCCTCACCTAGAGACCTGTTTGCCATGGGTGACCCTTCCAGGGGCATAAAGCCCCCGACAACACAGCTCCTAGGATCACTGGGACACGCAAACCCCTCCACCACGATAAGGTGGTGACTCATGGAGGAGTAAAACAGGAAGTGCTCTTCTCCAAAATAAATTGCCTTTTTGGGGGCCTTAACATACTCAAAGTTTCAAAATTTTGCACACACATTAGTTGTGTGAGAATTTTACATATTTTATGGGTGCTGCACATGGGCACACAAAAATGGCTCAATAGCGCCACCTTCTTTTTTTTGTATCGACCAGCCCCTCCATATGCTTCCACCTACAGACATGAACTTTGTGTGACTGATGTATCATCCTCAGACCTACAAAAAAAAAAAAAAAAAAGTCTCTTGGACACCTGCTCCAACTCCCACAGGAAGTCCGCTATATTGAATGAAATATGGAGTTTTTCCGATGTTTTGGTCATTTCCAGGCCTCATACTTTAACTCCTCCCCGAGATTTGGTCTGACTCCAAACTTGTTTTTTCTAATCTAGACACATGGCCGAAGAAACTTTTTACCAGAGGGCGTGGCTGCAGTGACGCGGTGAAGTTTGATGTCATTTCGAAGACTTGCCCTGAAAGAGAAATGGCTGTAACTCAGCCATAAAGTGTTTAATCTGGTCCAAAACGGATCGTAGTCCCATCCTGAACACATAGCAGCTATCAGATTGAGGAAACCTTGTAGCGCCACCTATTGGCAACAGGAAATGTCATCTTTGCATTAGGCATCCCTGCTTCGAGCGTGATGAGTCGACACACTGCAAACCATATTAAATCAGTTGGAAAGACATTAAAGATACCTGAGAGTGAAAACTGTAACTTTTTATCAAAGGGTGTGGCCATGAGAGGACAGCAAAATTTGATATCTATGAATGGAAAAGGGATTGAGTTGTCATGCCTTCTAAAGACAAAGACCGTTCTTTGTCTTTAAAAGGCATTGATAATTAATGGATATGACAGACATCACGACAGAAAAGCGTAGTGCGAATTATTGGGGGGGGTTTGACCCTCCCCCATTACAACTTCTTCGACCACTCCTAAAGTAGGGACAAATTGTCATTTTTGTCATCTCTAGAAAATGTTAACCCCCCCCCCCCAATTGTCATTGTATAATTCGCACTCGGCAGAAAAGGTACCACAGGTAAAAGGTTCGCTCTGTCTCGCCCATTTCTGGTCATGGTTCGCCTTGACAACCTATTTGTGAATTGAGTTATCGCGGCAGGACGTGGTAAAGTTAGTGTCATTTTCGACAATCGCTCGTTTTTCTCTGTTTGAGCGTTTATAGCGTCATGAAAACGGCACCGATTTCATCCAGGTTGGTATCATTTTGTAGATATAAGTATGCCAGACGTCCACAAGTCTCATCAACCTTCAAAGCTTAGTGAGTGCGGCTAAAACTCAAGACCAGCGCTGAATGTCCTTCTGAGCACCTCGCTGCTGCCGGACCGGCAGCAAATTGCCGGGTCAAGCAGCAGCCCCGTTAACCCTCAGTATCAGTATCAGTATCAGAAGGGGCCTGTGGCTCCTTCCAGTGTGGATGGCCCCAAAGGCGGCGTTTCCTTGATCCTCAGTGCCATGCCATGTCGCCCTATTGGGTGTGATTGTGTATGTGTTTTAGTATGGAGGGTGGGAGGGAAGGGGTTTTTATTGTGATAATTTAACTCTCTAAAAACAAAGCACTTTGTGTTGCATGTTCTTGCATGAAAAGCGCGATAGATAGATAGATAGATAGATAGATAGATAGATAGATAGATAGATAGATAGATAGATAGATAGATAGATAGATAGATATCGATAGATAGATAGATAGATAGATAGATAGATAGATAGATAGATAGATAGATAGATAGATAGATAGATAGATAGATAGATAGATAGATAAAATGCGCGCTCCCGCTAAGCCAAGTGCTGTGCCGATTGTTTCAACGTCAAATTAAGGACAGGTTTGAGAGCTGTATCAGCCTCAAATTTGAGGTTAACAGGTGTTGTGTCGATTCCTGCTACTTGTCGAGATATGCTGCCTATTTCCACGCCCCATAATTTTTTAAACCCTTTGTAGCGGGGGCAGCGGGACGAACGGAACACCGGTTTACAGTGAGTAACATCCGTAAAATTCATATCATGTCTGTCGTGCTGTGGGTTTAATGAACAGTCTTGTGGTAACGTAGAATACTTTTATTCCCGAACCGGCTTACAACAACAGCAGTACAGTAGCGTTCGTTCTCGTAGTCAAGAGCACTCTCTCTCATAGCTCCTACATCCGGTCTTAACTTCCTGTTTGCTCTGTCAATGTAAAAGCATGCATCGCTAACACCACAATGTCGTATTTGTGCTTGTTGAAAAACGTTCATTCAGCATGTGAATTCAATATATTACTGTCATATTATCCTTGCACGACACTCACTGTGTCGTATTAATTATTTAACAATAGTGAGCAAAACTCTTTATTTGTTGCCTGAACACAGCAGCATTATTTCTGAGTGCAAAAACAAAAATGAGAAGCAACTAATTATGCCCTCTTGAGCAATATGCCTCTTATGAAGTGCTGCTTACAGTTGCAGGAAGACAGGTGTCTGTAAAACAACTTAAACATTCAAAACATTTCCCATTATTACTGTTCTGAACTGTTTATTTCATTTTATGAACATGGCATGAAACATGCTGAGGTGCCTCTTCCATCTTTTTTCATTGTTTTGTCAGTTGGTAGCTTCTGCACTGCTGCAGCGACTCAGTTCTTCATAACTGTACTAGTTGCATACATCTGCTTCTTCATCATGTGTTTCACAGCTTGGATGGATGTGAATAACCACTTCAAACCAGTGATGTAGCATTAGAGCAATCTGCAATTATTTTCATCAAATATTTGTCAATATACTGCTGTATGTAGTCTGGTGGGTTCCAGCCCTCTCTGTCCTAAACATGTTTCCTCTTCTTGGTCAAGCTGGGCTTGATTTGGTGTAACGAAGAAGCCTTCCACAGCCATTCCCCACCCTTTCTTGGACTTTTCTTGATAGCTGGGTCCTGGTGTTATCTCTTCAGAGATATTGGCTGAGACATCAGCCTCATCCTGCTGTGTCTGAGAGTGAGGTCTGGGGGTGTTTGATCTGACCAATATCTTTTATATTAATCACTGAAACAATTACTTCCATCATTTGCTGACAGGGCCGTGGAATGGAGTCCTCACACCCACTACTGTCTTCCTCACTGCTGCTCGGCTCTGGTTTCCTTTAGTAATTGTACAATAATGCGTTATTTTATGACTAACTTTATTGTCTTCATCCCAAAATGATATTTGAAAGATAGCAGTCATCTTATAATCAGATGTGTCCTATATTTGAGCCAATATGGTAATTTACTAGAAAATCTATATAAATAGAAATCCTTTTATTGTGACTTTAATGAGATTTAAAAAAAAAAAAAAAAAAAAGTAACTATGGATACAGCTGAATAAGAAAGGTAAAGGAGGGAAGAGAAAAGGTGAAGACACAACTTAATGGATCATGTTGGTGTTCCCCTGCAGTGTAGACCTATAGCAGCATAGCTATGATGAGGCTGTTTCAGACCAGTCTGCTCTATTCTGGTCTTCATCCATTCTTGTAACTGTAGCTATGACTATTGGCCCTAACACACTATTGTTGAGACTAACTATTGTTAGTAGTATTGTTGTAGGCTCTACTAAACAGATTTCTTTCCATGAATGGAAAAGTTGTCCTGAATTACACATGCATTATCCAATCTGCTTGAACATTCATATATTTGATGATTCTTTCACTCTGAACAAATGTATCTGACAATCTTGGACAGTGCTACTGTCTCATCAAAGGACCATGATCTTGGTCACATTTAGTGTGTTTTGTATCCTATGTGTGCTTTATCAGATCAACCTTGGATTCCTACAGCTCATACTGATAAAAGTCCTCATTCACCATCCAAATGTTGTGCATGGATGAGTCTAAGATAACAGCAGTAATGTGTTCAGTTTTTCTGGTTCTTGCTAGAACTTTGGCAACAGGGTTCATCATGATCTGAAGCTGTCTAATCAGACAAAGGATCATTATGGTAGTCAAGTTTGCTGGAGATGAAGGCTAGATAAGTTTCTGTAAATCTGCTCTGGACATCAGATCTATGACTCTTTATATTTTCTTAATGTGGCGATCCGAGGGCTGGTACTATTTTATCACGCCAAATTACACGGATGAAATTTGGAATTAAAACCAACAACGCCACCCTGGGAATTTCACCCGGGGAATTCTAAATATTATAAAGGTAATGAAGGCACACAGGTAAATGATACAAGGAAGGGCAGGAGACGTGGTTCAAGGTTTAACAAAATATAACAAATTTATTTTTAATCACAATATGGGTCTAAAAAGTACTTGTATAAAATTGTCTAAAACATTCACATGCGGCTTGTGTAGTGCTGAGGCTTACCAACTGTGAGGGGCCAGAGGGGGTGAGGAATCCAAACTTAAAGGAGGAGCACCCCACTCACACGTGACACACAACCCAAAAAGTGAGGTGCAAAAGAACCAAAAAACACACACTCGAAGGGAGACCACCACCCAGGACACCGCCACCACCGTTGGTTCTCAGCAACTACGAGAGAGGGAGACACAATTAACCAACACAATATATAAAAATAATCAAAAAAAATACAGAAAATGAATCAAACGTATTAGCGAAAGGCTGAAACTCAGCGAGAATATAAATCAAATTAATTACTAAACTGAATAAAGAAATAGACAAGGGAATAAATTCTCTGGCCAGAGTTACCAAATTAACCACTTAACATAAGCACTTAATTGACAAAAAAATAAATCAACTCAAAACCAATACAATATAATTAAAGAAAATATAATCCCAGGTAGCCCCCCTCACACACACGCTCGCTCACGTCCACGCACAACCAGTCAGTGTATGACCACTCAACCCTCGCGATACACACGCACACGCACACACACACACACTGAGCAGCTGCCACTGGGGCAGGCAGCCAGGTAACAAGGCCCGGTGCCGGAGAACCAGGAGGACCGCAGCTTTCAGCTAAACAGTCCGGCAGTAGGCAGCATGCGAGTCAGTCAGTAACACGCGAAGCACGGCAAAGCCAGGTGAAGCCAGGCGAAGCAGAGCAAGGTGAGGTGAAACAGAGTGAAGCCAGACGAGACAGCAATGTTGCAAAGCAGATCAAACTGAAGCCAGGCAAAGCCTGGCGAAGCAGCAGTGTCCTGCACTTATCTCAGCGTCCAGGTTTGAGCCACGAGTCCCAATCAGCCGGCGTTTCTCCCAGCGAGGAGGAAGATTAGGAGGCTCTGCACTGCTCCGGGCGCATCTGTGGTGCGCCAGTGAGGCGTTCAGGTGCCACTTGTCTTCTCAGTGCTAATGGCTAACCAAGAAGATAGCAGACATCGCGGTGAGCATAATGGACCACTAAAAGCACAAAGTTTAACCATTACATACAGAAGCTAAGGGAAGCCAAAGCAACCTGCAGACAAAGCAGCCACGTACCTACCTGCACCGAAGGCAGCGGAGGAAGCGGAAGTTCGGGAGGCGGAAGGGCCGTGGAGCCAGGAAGTGAAAAGGGAGGGGGCGAGATACAGCTCCCTTTTTATACTCTTGTCCTCTGCACTGATAGGCTAATGACCACAGATAGAGTGCAGAGCGGCAGATTTGCCTGCAGTCAGCCACAGCAGCACATCATACTGCTACATGCACCCCCCCCTTTTTCATCGTCGGCCCGACGATGCGCCGGAGAGGTGTAGAGATTAATACCAAGGTCTAAAGTAAGCAGACACAGCATTTGAATGGGCTGCTGGGGGCCTTGGATCAGCCCTTTCGTTGGCAGCCCTGGGAAGGTGATAAGGGTTTGAATGCTGACCAGCCGTAGATCGGGCTGTACGGCGCATGGCAGTGTCATTACCCCCTGGGGGATAAACTGCTTGAGGGGCAGGATGAGTGGAAGGCAAAGGCACCACCATCCCAGCCGGAGGAGCCAGCACCAGCTGAGCTGCAGGCCGCACAGCCGTCCCACTGCCCCCTGGATGGGGCACGGCCAAAGGCGCTGCATGGAGAGGGGGCCGAGGCACAGTTGCACCGGCAGGTGGTGCCGATGCAGGTGCTGCTTGGGCTTCTCCCACCACCTGGGCAGCTGGTGGGGGAGGAGTTCCACACACTAGAGCCAACAGATCATCTGACGATTCGTCTTGCCTTACCAGCTGGCCAGGGGGGGTAGGGGGAGAACCAGAGTTGCTTTCTGGGGAAGCAGTCCCAACAACAGCCTTAAGCAGTGTGCGGTGCACCCTCTTGACCTTGGCAAGGTCCTCTGATGGTGCAACCGTATACACAGGACCATTTCCAGGGGGAGCCTTAATCACTCTATGCACCACTGGATTCCACTTGTCCTGAATTTTGCAACGACCTCTCTGGCCAAGGTCTCGCAACAGCACTAACTGACCCTCCGCCAGGGGTTCAGACCGAACAGTCTTATCATGGTTCCTTTTCCGGCGCTCAGCTGCAACCTTTAACCTGTCTCGAACACCTTCAAATGCCAGGTGCAACCGGGACTGATGCTCTTGCACCCCGTCATGTACTGTCCCACCAACAGGGTCCTGTACTCTCCCCAACAAGAAGTCAACTGGGAGCCTAGCCTCACGGCCAAACATGAGGAAAAAGGGCGACTCTCCAGTCGATTGGTGGGGAGTAGTGTTATAGGCGAACAGTACCTGTGGTAGACAAGAATGCCAGTCATACTTTCGAGAGGCTGGAAGGGTGCGCAGCAAGTCATGGAGAGTGCGATTGAACCGCTCGCATTGCCCATTCCCGGCGGGATGGTATGGGGTAGTGCGGGACTTTTCAATCCCATACAGTCTGCATAGCTGCTGAACGAGCGCACCTTCAAAATTCCGACCCTGGTCAGAATGAATTCGGGCTGGAACACCATACTGTAAACCCAGCACCGAGGGAACTGAATGGCTCCGGCCCCGCACGCCACCCGGCAACCCCTCGCGCTCCCACCTTATTGCCTCCGCCCTTACCTCAAGCAGAGAGGCAGTAGGTGTCCCGCGTACAAGTTGCTTTAGCTCTCGGCGAAGAGACCCATCAATAACGTTCTCAACGAACTGGTCGCGTAGCAAAACATCTGCGTTTAACATGCCGCTTGGAGCCTGCTGCTTCACAGAAGCCATCAGATTCATCAGGGCCAGGGAGAATTCCTGAAGAGTCTCCCCTTCTTGCTGGCATCGAGAGAAAAAGGCCTCCTGTAAAGCAACGTAAGACTGAGAACAACCATACAGCTCCCGCAGAGCAGCAATAATTTTAGCTGGGTCTCCTCTCTCCGCGCTAGAACGATGCTTTATCTCCTCACGTGGCCCTCCCTCCAAGTGGTCGAAAAGAAAAAATGCCTGATCAGATTGGGACAGGTGGCGAGCTCTCATACATGCCTGAACCTCTTCTATCCACTCCTCTAGCCCTAGGCCTGACCTACCCCTGAAAAAATGGACACTTCCTATCTCGGGGTACTAAAACCAGCCTCTCCGTTACAGGAGCGCTCGGAGTGGGAGGTACTGGAGGAGGCTCAGTGGGAGTGGTAGGTGAACCACTGGTACCAGGCACGGCTGCAGTCTGCTCCCGCTGCAACCTATCGTTCTCTGCCCTCAATTGTGCCACCAAATCACTCAAGTCTTGTAGCTCTCCCTCCATTATCTTACTGCTACGAATAAACTGGACGCTAATCTTACCACGATAAACAGGAAACCCACTGCTGCTTCGCCTCAAACTCAATGCCTCCGCTCACACAAAAAAAGAAAATGTGTAACTCAGGATACAGAAAGAAAAAGAAACCAAACCAAGAACACACGTGTCTGCCTTCACTGTGTAAATCCTGCCAACAACGCCAAGTTGTGGCGATCCGAGGGCTGGTACTATTTTATCACGCCAAATTACACGGATGAAATTTGGAATTAAAACCAACAACGCCACCCTGGGAATTTCACCCGGGGAATTCTAAATATTATAAAGGTAATGAAGGCACACAGGTAAATGATACAAGGAAGGGCAGGAGACGTGGTTCAAGGTTTAACAAAATATAACAAATTTATTTTTAATCACAATATGGGTCTAAAAAGTACTTGTATAAAATTGTCTAAAACATTCACATGCGGCTTGTGTAGTGCTGAGGCTTACCAACTGTGAGGGGCCAGAGGGGGTGAGGAATCCAAACTTAAAGGAGGAGCACCCCACTCACACGTGACACACAACCCAAAAAGTGAGGTGCAAAAGAACCAAAAAACACACACTCGAAGGGAGACCACCACCCAGGACACCGCCACCACCGTTGGTTCTCAGCAACTACGAGAGAGGGAGACACAATTAACCAACACAATATATGAAAATAATCAAAAAAAATAATACAGAAAATGAATCAAACGTATTAGCGAAAGGCTGAAACTCAGCGAGAATATAAATCAAATTAATTACTAAACCGAATAAAGAAATAAACAAGGGAATAAATTCTCTGGCCAGAGTTACCAAATTAACCACTTAACATAAGCACTTAATTGACAAAAAAATAAATCAACTCAAAACCAATACAATATAATTAAAGAAATATAATCCCATGTAGCCCCCCTCACACACACGCTCGCTCACGTCCACGCACAACCAGTCAGTGTATGACCACTCAACCCTCGCGATACACACGCACACGCACACACACACACACTGAGCAGCTGCCACTGGGGCAGGCAGCCAGGTAACAAGGCCCGGTGCCGGAGAACCAGGAGGACCGCAGCTTTCAGCTAAACAGTCCGGCAGTAGGCAGCATGCGAGTCAGTCAGTAACACGCGAAGCACGGCAAAGCCAGGTGAAGCCAGGCGAAGCAGAGCAAGGTGAGGTGAAACAGAGTGAAGCCAGACGAGACAGCAATGTTGCAAAGCAGATCAAACTGAAGCCAGGCAAAGCCTGGCGAAGCAGCAGTGTCCTGCACTTATCTCAGCGTCCAGGTTTGAGCCACGAGTCCCAATCAGCCGGCGTTTCTCCCAGCGAGGAGGAAGATTAGGAGGCTCTGCACTGCTCCGGGCGCATCTGTGGTGCGCCAGTGAGGCGTTCAGGTGCCACTTGTCTTCTCAGTGCAATGGCTAACCAAGAAGATAGCAGACATCGCGGTGAGCATAATGGACCACTAAAAGCACAAAGTTTTAACCATTACATACAGAAGCTAAGGGAAGCCAAAGCAACCTGCAGACAAAGCAGCCACGTACCTACCTGCACCGAAGCAGCGGAGGAAGCGGAAGTTCGGGAGGCGGAAGGGCCGTGGAGCCAGGAAGTGAAAAGGGAGGGGGCGAGATACAGCTCCCTTTTTATACTCTTGTCCTCTGCACTGATAGGCTAATGACCACAGATAGAGTGCAGAGCGGCAGATTTGCCTGCAGTCAGCCACAGCAGCACATCATACTGCTACATTAAGATTATAGACCGCTGTGACAGTTACAGCCTTGTTTTGCCAACTTAGAACTCAGCTCTGAGTGGATTCGACTTCAGTTCTTTCTGTTTTCATACCTCTGGATTCAAGCTGGGCAGCAACCTTTCCATTTTTATAACCAAATTGGATTTTCACTGTATTGTCTTGATTCCCAACTGGCTTGGGAAGGTGGTGGACACGTGAGGGGGTGGTGGCAATGGGTGCGAGGGCCCGATAAACGCTGCTTGCAGCTTTAATTTGTACTTGTAACCACTCTTGATGATCTGACTGAGGGGTTCAGGCCGATGCAGTACAGCAGTGGGCAAGGTATATACCACAATTAATGCCACCTGTGCTGCTGGCTTTGAGTTGACCTCCAGAGTTGTCTTCCATAGCCTCATTGAGTTCTGGATGAAGACGGTTACTTTCCAGTTGACCTTATAAAGCTACAAGCACTCCAGCATCTGTGTGTGGCATTGAACCAGAGGTTCTGTGCTGTCTTCATGTGCCTACTCATCTTAGCTGCTATGAAGCCTGATAACACCACATGGAAGCTCCTGAGGCAGATTACAGGATCATATTGTTCCCTTCTGGAGTCCTTTATGATGAGGACTGTCTGGCTTTGGGTTAGCCACTCTGGGTGGGTCCCTGATTGTAGCAGCTAGTTCATTTCTGCTGCTCGGTGTTCATGGAGTGCAATTAGCCAGTAGGTGTGGATCACGTTGGGCCCTGGTGCTGAAGAATACAAATCTGTTCAAAATGGATTAACGTAAAAGGCATTTTTGATTAACGTGATAAACATTTAAAAACACATTCTGGTTAAATACAACTGGAGATTACTCAGTTATTTTTGACTAGGATGTGGTGCACTTATAGTATTTGATCCCAAACAAACAACCCTCAGTTTTATCATGATTCACAAAAAGAAAAAAAAAAAAAAAAGTTTACCTACAAGTTGCATTGTAAAGTTTTATTAGTCTGGCTCCTGTTAAACATGGTTTGAATGAAGAGAATTATAGTATTCATACGTCACTGTGAAGTTAGATCTTAAAGTGTTGTGTTTCAACCCAGCAGGTGTTCATGAATGATGAGTTATGTCTCCTAATCAATGAACTCCCATTTGATGGTGTGGCTCACGAACCAACTCATCTGTAAGTTACTGCAAGTTGAAAAACAAGAACTTTCTACAAGAGAAACTGATTATCTTTTTTTGGTCACTTGTCATTCCCCTAGTACTATGATACACTTATATACATAAAAATTACATTAATACTCCAGCTCTATATTCATTTAAGAAGCACCCCCAACTTCTCTCAAAGTCAGTGCACACAAGACAAACGCTCTGGTTTGTTATATAGGCCACACCTCAATCACACACCTGTTGGAAATTAGGTCGTTAACATTCAACAAGACTGTGGAAATTAAACATCCATTAAAGATCTTTTTAAGCTTCTAAAATTGGAGAATATAACTAATCCTCCTAAACATAATGATCTTAATATAAATCTACCCATAAACAAATAAATGTATGGAGATATTTCCTAATAAACCTAATTAATATTTTTGCATCTAAAAGTACTTTTCTACTCTTCATGTTTTCTCTGTTTCCCTGCAAATGGTTTCATCATATGATTAGATACCTTTGACAGGGATTCTTTCAGGAACAGATGCTAAAGTTGTTTGAGCTTATAGATCTGATAAATGAGATAAATATGAGTGTACCAGATTATTTTATCATCTCTATATACTTCCAGGGGTTGTTCAAGAGTATGCCAATGTTCTGTAATCATTTTGGGTTTGGTCTGCATCTTCAGAGAACTGGATGATCTAGAACAGACTTCTTCTCTCCTGTGTTTTTGAAAATTACTTTTCATTTGTCTGTGTTTAGTGTTTATCAGCCCGAATACTTCTAGGTATGCCTAATAAGTGGGGACTGATTAGACTGGAGTCTAGACGCCAAAGCCCAAATGTTCTGTCATTAAGAAAACATTTGAAGTCCTCATTGCAAGAGTTGATTGAAATAGATTTCAATGAGACTTTCTACCACCAACTTCCAGGAGATCCAGCTTAAAGTAATAGTTTTAAAAGCCCTTTAATAGCGTTCAGGAGCTTCTTCAAAACGGTGATATTTCTAAAAGAGTTAATTTTGTATATATATAAAAAACTGAACACCTTTTTTAGTCCACCATAAGTTTATAAATAAATACATACACCGATCAGCACTACACTATGACTACACACTTTATAATGCCACTGCAAATTATTTGGTTCTTACCAAGAAAAAAAAAACTTACATTTAGAAGCGTTAGATATTTTTTCTTGTTTTAATAATGACTTTATTATTTTAAGTCTCAGTATAATCTTATATCAAGTAAAACTTTACTTTTTTGTCTCAAACAGGCAGGGAATCCTAAAATGAGACAATTAACACTTAAAATAAGATGTATTATGTTTTTTCCTCCTCCTCATCTCCTCTCCTCATCAAAATAAATCTTTTTTTAAGATTCAATAACAAATTATACCTTTCTTAAATCTAGAAATGAGTGTTCCTACAATCTTAATTTAAGAAATCTTACCAAGTGAAATTATCTTGCTGCATGGACAGATTTTTTTTTTTAACTTGTTTTGAGTACCTTTTTCTTTAGTTGTAGTGTTTTTATCTCGTTTGAAGACCCCCTTTTTTGCAGTGTGAGCACATCCTCCTTGTGATCAAATGATCTCTGTCCAGTCAGGGTCTGGACGAAGAACATCTGAGTCCTCCAGTGTCTGGTACTGGGATGTTATCAATAGATCTTTTGGACCTTGTGGGTTGTGGGGTGGGGTCTCTGTGGAAGCGAGTCTCTTCCCACAGAAGCCATCAGATCCCATCAGAATGCTGTCTGTGAAATTTGAAGGCCAAATGAACACCTCAGTTCCTTGGACCGTTCTTTGAGCGCTTCCTAAAATATTTGTTGAGGGGTCCACTGCTGACCTGACTGGGGAGGTGGCTCTTACAAAGGAAATGTGTTACCATGTTCAGGGTGTGTGATTGGTCTGCAAAAAATGTTTAAGTTGGTGCCAAAATAGGATTAATGTAAATGCCAAGATGCAGGTTTTCCCAGCAGAACATTGCACTATAACTAGATGATCCCTGATTATGTCAGGATTCATGGTTTGTTTTGAATTTGTTTTTTTTTTTTGTTTGTGGCGCCTTGACTCCCTGCTGGGTGTGGTGGTGGCTGCTGTTGTACTAATTACCAACTCTACTCACCTGTGGTGGACTCCTGCTCTTTGTATTTAAGCTCCAGTCGTCTATCCTCTCACTGCCAGAGTGTTGGTTGTCCAACATGTTAAAACTTTAGCCCACCAGACAAGTCCAGTCTAAATTACAGTGTAGCTAAAGTTTGGTTCCTCACCTTTTTTCTTTCGTGAACAGACTAAAGTTTCTAGACTTGAGTCAAGGATCTCAATATCTTAATACTAGTACCATTTGTAAACACCACTTGCTTATCTACTTGTCTCAACTCTTTTCTGGCAGTGATGGCCAGATTAAGCTTTTTATCCATTTGGTTCACAAAGGTGCATTTCTCAAGGCTTCATGTGCACATGGCATCAGCAGTGACATTGTGTATCCCCCTTGATTCGATGACCATGGTATCCAAATGGGACCACAGTTTAAAGAGCCTTCACAACAAGATTAAAGGTGAGGGTAACACAGACTGCATGGCACAGCTTCAGGTTCTTGCCACAGACAATCATATTAGATGCACTATCAGTGACAAGATGCAACATTTTCATCTTTATCCCCAATTTTTTTTTTCCATGAATCATGACTTCACACAGGCCAAATTCTCAGCTGTGTGTGCCTGTGGGGAATTTCACTACACTGAGCCAGTGGCAGCTGGTGCACTTTTCTCCGGGGGGGGCTACACCGAAAACCAAGAAGCAAATGTAATATATCGATATACGTACATTAATATCAACATGTATATTTATTTAAAAAATGCCTGTTTTTGCTAAGCTGAATAACATGTTATGATAAAACATAACAAAATAGAATAAAATGTTTTCTCTTGAAATAGACCAAGTAAACTTTTTCCATAAGTTTATTGCCCTCAGGCAACACTGTATCATAGTGGAACAGGTTGTACTGTCGTCCTCTGTCTTTGGATGGCTGTTGAATGACGATGTCAGGCTGATCAGGTCCAAGGTCTTTGACTCTCAACTTCTCCTGCAATGTTCTCCTCTCAAAAGGCGTTGCTTTTAATGATTGAACAGTTTTCTCTTTCCATTCTTGCTTGCAAAAATACGCTCTCTTCCTGTGGACTCCTTCTGGCACACTTTGACAGATGTGCCATGAGCAGATTGCTCAAAGTTGCCACCCTGTGGCTGACAGAGTGTACAGCTGGAACCGAAAAGGTCAATGCACTATAAGTTATTTTATTTCTGTACAGGCTCGAATTCAGTCCTTGAATTTGGAACAGTCTCATCAATTACTGTGCTCGCCCCGCCCCGACCCATGACCCCAGCTTGATGTTTGACTTGGCACACGTGACGTTTGGCCCTGCAGACGCTCAACCACAGCCCCCAGCATCACAACCTACCTGGTGTGTCTGCACTAACTGCCACAAGACACCCACAGACCTAGAAAGAAAATGCTGTGGTGAACCTGCCAACTCCTGCATCTTCATGATGCCACACATGGACCAATTTGTGTTGTTGAAGGGGGTTCTAAGCCTTGCTAAAAGACTTTGGACTGATATTAGGGCAGACATGGATGTTGCAGGACCAGGAGAGAGCAATAAACAGTTCAGACATGCAGCCTACCGCCAGTACGTTTTATGGCAGCATGGAGCACTTGGACAGGGGCCGCGTGTGGTAATACCAAGTTGTTGCATTTGGAGAATTCGGCTGCGTTATCCGGATCCACTAGGGCAGTATAAAGTGTTAAAGTGCTAAGTAGGGTATAAACAGTCTGGACATGTACATAGTGGTGTTTTTTTTTTTTTTTTTTACTATTTATCTGTATATTTATTTATTCATATGTAGAGTGACCTCTTTTTATTGAGAACCGTGTTTGACTATTTTTGGGGGTTGTTTTGTTGTATGTTTAAAAAATAAAGTGCTACACGTCAAATAACCTTTTCATTTTGGTCTTGGTGTTTAGAATTGTGGCTGAAGATTCTGATGCACTGTAAACCCGGATGAGTTGATTGTACTTAAACCGTTTTCATCAAGTGATTGCCTTAAACGGTTTAAGTAATTGACAGTAGAGAAAATTAATTTGTTCAAGTATAGTCAACTTAAGTTTGCAATAGTCATAACTTAACATTTGTCAGTTATATAAATTTAAATGGTTTAAGTAATCAACAATCAAAAAGAATTGTGGAGTCTACTTAAAAGCAGTATCGTCAAAACTTAAAGGTGGGGTGGGTGTTGTTTTTTTGCAACACTTTTTACAATATTGCCTGAAAACCTTTTCACATTTCCATTGCACCCACTGAAATAAAATGTTTGCAAAAAAAACTAAACATTTTGGTCCAGTCTAGAAGGTATAATCAGAGAAAAACTCTGACCAATCAAAAAAGTGATCATCACTATTTTGATTGGCTGCCTAATACGTCCATCAAATATCACCCCTCCCTCCCTCCCTATGGTTCATGCAGTCGTGAATCATGTGAAGGCGTGGTTTCGAGGGGTGAGCTGAAGAGGAGGAGGCGGAGCCTTTGGGAGGAGGGAGGGAGTGTATATTTTCAAAATCTCACTTGAGTTGGATTGTTGGAACCGTTTTTCAAACAACACCTACTCCACCTTTAATATTCTAAGTTAAATACACTTGAAATCCTAGTTTCATCAAAAATATGAATTCATTGGGATAAGAAAATTCCAATTAAATTCTCAGTTGTCAATGACCACACAATGCAGTACTTTTCATGTATTTTATTGAAACATTCGACAGTGCAATGTATTTGTGCAACAATCTAGACACGAACATACAGAATTGGGCAACACTTTAGTTGAATGTGTTGTCATGATGATGTCATAATCATGACATGACATGACACCTTTCATGACACATTATGAACGCTTATGACAGTCGTCATTAAGCGTCATTTGGTAAATTATGTCACTTTTAATGGCAAGTTGACATAGTTTTAGATGTCTTTGCATTAAAAGTGACATAATTTACCAAATGACGCTTAATGACACTCAATGACGACTGTCATAAGCATTCATAATGTGTCATGAAAGGTGTCATGATTATGACAGCATCATGACAGTCTTATGACAACACATTCAAGTAAAGTGTTAACAAGGATTGTGCCATGAACATAAATGTATCTTACACTGCCAGATCATTTTTCAGCTTTTGAATCCTTGGAGGTAGCTCACCTCGGCCCAAATTTAACATTACCTGCTGAATGAAGGTACAAGTGTTTTTCAGGCTCTTTGTGTACTGCAGGTGCAGTGCATATGTTAAGCCAAACAAGAGGCACATTGCTTGAGGTAGGTTGGTGAGTGTTTCCATTACAACGCTGCCCTCTAAGATGATGCTCTTGTGGGGTTTAGTCGTAGTCGTGGCAGTGCTGGTCTTGCTGGGTTTGCAGCGATGGTGTCCTCATAGCAAAGGATTCCCAGTGCAATGTCCTGCGAGTCTCCCTCATTAAGAGCCTATAGTGAGAGAAACAAAACAAAAAGAGAATATACAGGTTAAAAGCAAGTTGTCTACAATCAGCTGTATGCTTTTCACAAACATTATTATTTTCATAATTCACAGTGGTTTTATTCTAGATAATGTTGTATAAACAAGCTGTTAGAAGCATTTTGTGCGTTCATGTATAGGTGTCTGTTGTAGTGTGGTTCCCATGTTGTCACAGTAGGTGGTGTATTGGACAATGTGATATGTGAATGGTAAAGATAGAGAAAGGGTTAATTACTCTTCAGGTGTGCTGTTGACCGGAGTGAAGCACACAGTTTTTTTTTTTTTTTTAGAAGATTTTTAGTGGCCTAATGCTAATTAACATAACCCATCATCCCTCAAAACATAGGAAAATGGAAAAAAACTCATTTAGGCAAGGCAAGTTTATTTGTATAGCACATTTCGTGTACAAGACAATTCAAGGTGCTGTACATAAGCATTACATTAAAACAGGAGGAAATAAAAAGATAAAATAATAATAAAAATGCAAAAAGTTAATCAACAGTTATTTTTGATTTAGGAATTAAAAATGTAGATAAAATGCAAGAAATAAAAATTAATTATTATGATAAAATTTGGCAAATAAGTTTTTAACCTTGATTTAAAACTGCTGAGAGTGTCAGCAGACCTGCAGGTTTCTGGGAGTTTGTTCCACATTTGAGGAGCATAAAAACTGAACGCTGCCTCTCAGTGTTTATTTCTGACTCTGGGAACAGAAAGTAGACCTAATGAACCTGATGACCTGAGGGATCTAGTGGGTTCATAACGAACCAGAAGATCCTGAATGTATTTTGGCCCTAAACCATTCAGTGCTTTGTAAACTAACAGCAGGATTTTGAAGTCAATTCTTTGACAAACAGGAAGCCAGTGTAAAGATTTGAGGACAGGAGTTATATGATCCAGTTTCCTGGTGTTAGTGAGGACTGGAGCAACAGGTTCTGGACTAACTGCAGCTGTCTGGTCTTTTTAGGGAGACCTGTCAGGACAGCGTTACAGTAGTCTAGTCTACTGAAGATAAATGCATGGACAAGTTTTTCTAAATCCTGCAGAGACATCAGTCCTTTAATCCTGGATATGTTCTTTAAGTGATAATAAGATGACTTCACAACTGTCTTGATGTGACTACTGAGGTTTAGGTCTGAGTCCATAATAACACCCAGATTTCTGGCTTTGTTTTTGGTTTCTAACTTCGCTCTTTGAAGCTGAGTGGTGACTTTTAATCTTTCTTCCTTGGCTCCAAAAACTATTATTTCAGTTTTGTCTTCATTTAACTGAAGGAAGTTCTGACACATCCAGTCTCTAATTTGATCAATGCATCTGATCAGTGTTCGAATTGGACTGTAGTCTCCTGGTGAGATGGTTATGTAGATTTGTGTGTCATCAGCATAGTTGTGGTAACATATTTTGTTGTTTTTCATAATTTGAGCAAGTGGGAGCATGTAGATGTTGAACAGCAGTGGCCCCAAGATGGAGCCTTGAGGAACTCCACAAGTTATTTTAGTTTGCTCAGATTTATAGTTACCTATAGACACAAAGTAGTCCCTGTCTTTTAGATAGGACATAAACCAATTCAATGCAGTGCCAGAAAGTCCTACCCAGTTTTTCAGCCGGTCTAGTAAGGTGTTATGGTCAACCGTGTCAAATGCAGCACTGAGATCCAGTAGTACCAGGACTGAAATGTTTCCACTATCTATGTTCAAGTGGATGTCATTAAGGACCTTAACTAGAGCAGTTTCAGTGCTGTGATGTGGCCAAAAACCTGACTGGTAGATATCAAAACAGTTATTTAGCATCAAGAAGTTGTGGAGTTGTTGAAAAACAGCCTTTTCTATAATCTTGCTCAGAAAGGGGAGGTTTGATATTGGTCTGTAGCTGCTCATGAGTGATGAATCTAAGCTGGTCTTTTTCAGGAGTGGTTTGATGACGGCTGTTTTTAGGGTCTGAGGGAAGACTCCTGAGATCAGGGAGGTGTTTACAATCAGTAAAATATCTGGGGCCATGCATCCTGAAACAGTCTTGAAAAACCCTGTTGGCAGGGTATCAAGACAGCAAGTGGTAGTTTTCAGATGGCAAATGATCTCATCCAGGGTTTTTGGGCTGATTGGAGAAAAGTGTGTCATGGTGTTTATATTTTTAGGTGGCCACAGTGGTGACACAATGGTGACATTTAAACACCAATCAAAAAAAATTTTACTCACCAAACTGCTCTTAAAGAACATAGACGCATCATTCCCAAGGAGAACCGGAAGTCCTCTCAGAACAAGGCAAGGGCCGTTGGCCCAGTGCTCTGTAAAGAGGTATAACATACACTTAAATGAAGAACAATGAAATATATCTTATATCAGTGTATATACACTGCTCTGAAATTTACAGTCTTTATAAGGACAATCAACTTTGTGATTTACTTTTAAGTGAGTACTCCGCAGATGAGCAAAGTAGTCAGTTTCAGTGCAGGGTTCAAAAAATTTGCACGACAAACAGCGAAACTTAATTTGAGGGACTACAGTTTGTGATTGATCCACACTTCTGGGGTGAAAACGGGATAAATGGCTATGGAGTGCATTGAGAGACTTGAATGTACACATACATTCCTGATGCGAGCAAGGTAAGGGCTCAGTTCTTGCATAAGTCCCATGTTTTAGTTTATAGTGTTTAAATAGCTGTGCTCTCTTCTCACAGATGGCAGGGCAGTACTTGCATTTCCAAGGCATTTTAATATTGCTTTAAACAAAAATATTAGGGCAAATGAGGTTTAAAAGTGGGCATTTTTAGAAGAATTTAGTGTTGCAAAAGTGTAAACGCACAAGTAGATAGAACTACTCTAAAAATACAATTCTGCAAATGTTCAATGTTCAAAATTACCTCAGTCAACCTCAAATTTATACACATTAAAATTTACTGTAAACGTATTGAACTACAAAAGTTCCAGTTCCTAATTTTGAGCATAGAGTACTCACCTAATTCAGGCAGGAAATGGTCTTCACGGCAGGCAAATGTCTTGTTCAAAGTTGAAGAAAAAAATGAAGAAAGCAGGCGGAACTCGTGTTGTCAGAGGAGCATACAAAGTGCAAAGTGACCCTAAATTGTTCAGAAAATTCGAAAGTGGCAGTTAGGACACAGTACAGACTTGTTTTGAGCTTTGAGCCAATCAGAGCAGGACAGTAATATGGCCTGAGGTAAAACTTGATTGTTTGAGTTTGTTAAACTTACAAAAATGAGTAACTCCATGACAATCTCAAACACTCTTGATATACTCATACTGTTTAAGTAATGCAATAAAACTCATTTTTAAAAGTGGTATTAACTTAAACTGTTTGCATAGAAAGAACTTTCGGGTTAACAGTGTGGGTCAGTCCAGCCCTCTCTTAGGTGAACTCACTGCTTCTCAGAAGTAGTCCTGTCCCCCAGTTTGGTGTTCTCCTGTCTCTCCCACCGCTGCTGTTCTGACTGTCACTCACTTGTACAGCGACTTGTCCATGGTGGTTTGCTGGGCACTCATTCAAGCGAGGCCCCATGTTGTGCACCGCTGTGCATAAGAGTAGCCTCACAAGTCACTACTTCATACAGTTTGTGTAATCACCATTTCCAGTCCAGATAACGATTAAAAAAAAAGAATGGACAAAACATGAGATTTTTTTTAAATACAACTACAAAACAGAGTTTTATCACAAATATATACATTTATAGTAATAATTCCCACACCTTACAAAAACCTGCGACATGGTGTGTGGAAATCCGGCTATGTAGCAACCCTGTAGAGCTTAGTGTTTGGGAGGAGGGGTCTGCCCTGTAAAAAGAACACCAGAATTAAAATTGTTTTTATCTGGCAGAAGTGTCATTTAAAAATGCACAGTTGTATAAAGTAGAAGTAGTCTTGCAGATGTAATTACAACATTAGTGGTATGATATTACAAGGTTTCAACTTTGTAATATTATACTACTAGTGTTGTAATTACTTCTGTAAGAGTAATTCTACTTCATATAACTCTGTTATATTGTGAGTAACCTTCTATGAAACATACCAAGCCCTCTGCTGACTTGCTTCTGCAACAGCTCCTCGGTAGTTGGGGCAGGGACACCTGATAGGACTCCAAGTCTTCTTGGGTCATCTGGCCTTGAGGGTCTGCTCCCAGCCAGACCTCTTGGGGTGGCAAGTCTCCGGCGCAGGATAGTGCTCTGAAGCTCAGGGATGTACCTGTAGTCTTTTTCAACCTTCACTGTGTACAGCCTCCATGCCCTGGACCTTTTTATTGTGCAACTGAAACATACAATGTGTCACACTTCATTGGAGCCTAAAATTGCGGTTCTGCCCCAAGTTATGTTTTGTGATAAACAACATATTGTTTTTTTTTTTTTTTGGTTTTTTTTGTCTTACAAAAACAAATCAATGTAAATTAATTCACCATCATTGATCCTGTCCAGAGTCTTTCAAGTACATTTACAAAACCACGAAGGAATGCTTGTAATACATACAGAATTAAGCCATCCACCTTCCTCACGGCTGGTCTGTTGAGGTGGTGGTTGTAGTCAAGGCCACCCAACAGGGTCCGGGCTCCATAAACTGGTGGGGAGAAGCTGTAACGCTTGCTGGCATACATGAGAATGTGGTTGTGAAATGACTCCAAGTCTGCGGTTGATCTGAGGGAATAGCAGGAAAATTATTGATCCTGTTGTAATAGGTAGCCTGCTGCATACACAAATTGTAACACATACTGTATGTTAATCTGACATTAGGCAGATCAAACATCTATCACCCGTCTGCATACAATCAATATTACCTGGAAAGAGAGAGACAAAAGGTGTGAGTTATTCTGTGCATTCCAGTGACCTAAAAGACTGAAGAGTGTTACAGTGTAGTGCTTAGACAACGAGATGTATAGACTACACACACACACACACACACGCGACACACACACACACACACGCGTGCACACACACACGCCACACACACACCACACACACACACACACACACACGCGTGCACACACACACACACACACACACACGCGTGCACACACACACACACGCGTGCACACACACACACACACACACGCGTGCACACACACACGCGTGCACACACACACACGCGTGCACACACACACGCATGCACACACACACGCGTGCGCACACACACACGCGTGCACACACACACACACACACACGCGTGACACACGCACACACACACACACACACACACACACACACACACACACACGCGTGCGCACACACACAACTGAATGGTGTGCCACACAGTAAAGATACAACTCCACATAGACTAGGGCCCCCTGAAGTCTGACCAGAATAGCGTGGGGGCACAGGTAGAGCACTAATTGCCAAGTGAGGGCCCCTGCTGGGAAAGCAATTTGCCAAAGAGACGGCTGGACTGTCAATGGCCCATTGTGGCTCTAGAGCAGACCTGGGCAAAACACGGCCCACGGGCCACATCCGGCCCTTTGTGCGTCTCTGTCCGGCCCGCATGAGGCCAATCATAAATTACATTTGTTTACAACTTAATAAAAAAAAAAAAAAAAAAATCTGTCGTGCGTGCAATACAACTGTGGTGCTTTTATTTTGAAAGGCGTAGTACTTCCGTGTAGCGTACGTGCATGAAGGTAAACAGCGCTAAGTGATGCTGCCGTTAAAATGTGTGCTGACGCTAAGAAAAGAAAAGTTGACAAGGAATGACGTGCTTTCAACAAGACATGGACCGCTAAGTATTTCTTTACAGAAATTAAAAGGAAGTCGTGATTTGTGCTACACAGATCGCTGTTTAAAGATTATAATTTGAATCCGCACTACACGACCAAGCATGAGGAAAAATACAGAAATCTGTCTGATAAAGAGCGCGCAATAGAGGCTGATGCATTGCAAGCAAAACTGCAAACCCAACAAGGAATTGGTAAAATGAGGTGGAAAACATTAAAACATTATTCATTTAATTGATGTGTTTCTATAGATGTGTTGTAATTCACAGTTTGAGGAATTTAACAAGTTAAGAATAAATTTGACTTATTAATGATTATTTTTGTTTTTTTACTCAACCTATACGCCACAATTTCACAGAGCCTAATATAAATATCTACAGAATAATTGTATTCTTCTAATTACCAGTACCAGCTATTTAGAATATATAATTTAATGCATTTTACAATGGAAGGAAGTTGAGCAGGATTAAGTTCAAGTTATCGTTGATGATGATCAACTCAGGTTTTTCATGCGGCCCCTTGTAAAAATTAATTGCCCACCCCTGCTCTAGAGCCACAGCTCTGGACACACGCACGCACACACACATACACACAACTGTGATTGGTAATAAGATGCAAGAGTGAGTCTTCAGAGTTTTGGGGCACATCATTCATTACATTACTCAAAGCAATTTACAAAGTCACTTACAATCGAGGACATACATAATCATACCTAACAGCACTTGTAAATAAAAGGAGTAGTACAATTGTGTGGACTAGATAAATCTGAGGTCAAGTTAGGTAATAACCAGGTGCTGTGATCACACTATACTGTACACACACGGCAACAGGCAACACACGCATGCCTTTCAGGTGATGTAGTTTGGGACACCAAAGGCGCCTCACGGTTCAACACGACCTAAAGTGTTGTGCGGGGGCAGCTGACCAGTGATGGGCGAGCCGGCTCTTTCAGCTCCCAAGTGGCTCCTCAGATTTTTGGTTAATTAAATTAATTTATTACCAAATTATGTGTAAAATGAATAACTAATGTTAAAAAAACATCAAATATATCATATGTATTGTATTTATATGGCTTTATTAGTAAACTTAACATATACATGAATAAATTCTAAATTAAAAAAAAAAAGACCCATTTCAATTTGTGAAAAAACAAAATCAACCAAACATCACTGAACAAAATATAAATTAAAATGTGCAACTATTTACAGTGAAAAACCTTCAGAGTCCCTTGCTGGTCTTTTCTCCAACTCTGTTAATTGCACTGTTGGATGATTAGTTTGAATATGCCTGTGCAGGTTGTTTTATGGAGCCTGTTAGATATGAAATTTGTATTTTACAAAGTGTTCACTCTGCCTTTCCGGAGTCTAACACTTTAAAATGTGTCCAAATTTTACTCCTTTTCCTGTTGTCACTCATCTTTGGTGAACTGGTCAAATCCTCTTGCGCTCCTCTCGCTGTTGTCTCTCTGCCTCCTCTGTGTGTCTGTAACCCCCCCCCCAGCAGAGTGTTGTTGACTCTGCTCCCCCCCTCCCTCCTGCTCAGTGTAGTCGCACAGACGTTGCCACAGCCACACATGTTGACCAATGCAGATTTAAAAGACAATATAAGATAATAATTTAAAAAAAAAATCGCTCTGGCTCACGAGCCGGCTCCCGTCGTTCACTTCAAAGAGCCGGCTCTTTTCCGGCTCTCATTCGCGACCGACCCATCACTACAGCTGACTCAGAGTGAAATGTTAGAGGGTGAAATGTAAACAATCCTTGATACATATGACCAAACGGCCCTTGCCCTGGAGAAAGTCGTGAACATTTGCATGTTTACCTGAAGTGAAGATATTTCTTGATATTCTTCAACCAGCGTTTGTCCAGACAATTTCTCGTAGCCTTTGGTGTACCATACTGTCTGCTTCAAGCCAGTTCTTGTCCCTGCTGTCGTCCAAGGGGCCATGGTAACAGGCATCAAGGGCCCACTCGTGCTCTCCGGTGACATGGTGCAAGAGTCCCAACCACATGTCCTGAGGAGAAACAGTAACAAAATTATTTGAAATAAGGACTTTCAGTGTGCATAACAACAAGGGGTCATATGTAAGGACATATGTAAGGGTACACTGCTCCACAAGTTGTACGTACAGTGAAATTACATCAACCACCGATAAATTGAGAAAATGTGGCCACAATATCACTTCATTTTCGATGCAACGACTACACTACTTACCATGAACTGTTTATAAGAGTTAGCCACCTTGCAGCAATGCCAGAAGTAGTTGCAGATGTCTCTGCTCCAGGTTAGAAGGTCAGAACATCCCTTTTGCTGCCCTGCCTGGAAATTAAACAGAATGGAACAGAATATCAGAATAAAGAGATGTCACAATGCCAGAATTTTGATGCCACAAAGCATGTAATTGTGATAAATATCAAAATATCGCTACAAGCTTCTTGTTGAGGTTCTTAGACCCATGCCAAACGTCCCAAGAATGGTGTATGCCACTGTCTTTGAACAGCCCTTTAGCTGAAGGGTACAGAAAGATCATCAATAATACTATGTCTAATCACAAATAAGATGATGCATGTTGTGAACCTTCATGTTACCAAAGCTGTGAAATCCTACTGAATTTAAATTGTAATAAACACACTTACTAAATAGTGCTGCAATTTGGCTGTGTGCATCTGTGCAAACTTCTGTCCCAGTCAACTCCTGACGAAGTGTTTCCAGGGTACGCACGAAGCCCTCCTTCTCCATAATAACGGAGTTTCTTTCAGTCTCCCGCTTGTCCAGGCTGACAATGGATATTATTTGCTTGGAAGCATTGTCCATAGCCGTGTATGTGCAGTACTGTGCACAGAACCCCAGACTGTCCATTCGAGCATCACCTTTGAATAAACAGAGGACAGATAGTAATGTTGTTGTGTGCCAGGGCTTGACACTGACACCGGCCAATCGGCCAGATGCTGGTAAAATTTGGCTGTGGCTAGTAACAATTTCTGTCTCACAAGCAACTTTGGCTGGTAACTTATTCTTTGATATGACATATCACAATAATTGTACCAACTGTTTGTATTAAAAATGTAAATGCAAGAATATTGTGAAGAAGAAGAAAACTGACAGCAAAACTGTGGCTATCATAAAGACTAAATGGCTAATGACTGAGGAAAAACACGAGCCACAGTGGCTGGTGAGCCAAAAAGTTAGCATCAAGTCTTGTTGCGCGCGCGTGCGTGCGTGCAAAACTCACCAAGGACCACAACAGGACCTTTCGGCTGAAGCTGGGTGATTACTTTTGTCCTCTTGTCATTCCAGAATTCTTTTTATGCTGTCAACACAGAAGGTGTTTTGGATTTTGAAGAGGTTGCTCCTCACGACCATACCCATATTCAAGAATTTAAAAAGCAGCGATATTTTGGCGTAGTTGTTTCCTGAGAGCAATATATTGGTTACAAGCATGAAGTCACTGACCAACATCCCATAGTTGAATGTGGGCTGTGAACTCAATCTCCATACCGAATGACCCTGAGGACACATCTAAGAACAGACATGCGTGTGTGTGTGTGTGGGGGGGGGGGGGGGGGGTGTCAGAATAACAGAAAACAGACACTTCACCATATCACCGAAATACAATCATGAGGTATATGACAACTCACCCATTCAACAATTGCTGCTGTCCCTCTGGATTTGATATGAACTACAAAAGGCGCCTTTGCAGAGCACTGTTTTTTGGTCACTGGGTCTTTTTCGGCACACTCGGCCATCGGCAAGACAATGAGCTCGGCAAGCTGCTTCAGGCAATCATGGTAGACGATACATGCAGGATGGCCTACGACATCATTTTCCGCAAGTACTTTAATGGCCTCTGGCAACGGTATGTCTTTCCTAGTCGTGTCACGGCAATGGTCGACATCATCATGCACCGATTCCTCCATGCTAACAGTTGGTAAAGATTCCAAACATAGGTTCGTTTTCAGACCACCTCCTGTCCTGTAGTGCAAACAACAAAGCAGAGTGTGTAATAACTGCATAACAGTAATAACTACTTACAAATGAGGTAGTACGACAGAAAACCGCTTACCGCACACAGACACGGGGCACATAATCATTATCACTGCTGTCACTGTCTGTATCGATGACCTTTGTAATGTTTTCCTCTGAGGATGATACAGACTCTTCTTCCATGTCAGGGTTCCAGGTCTCGTCATCATCCCAGTCTATTCTATTGAATAATGCACATCATGACTAAAACTATCTATTACAAAAACCATCTTATCTATTCTTTTAATTGCTGAGAGAACAAGACTTACATAGAATTTCCAAAGTCATTGAACTCCACCTCAGAGACATCAACATTTGTGCCCAATGAAGAGAAACTAATTAGATATGAATAAAACAGTAAAGAAATCATGAAATGCTGAAGGCGCCATGCTTCATAGGAGTAGAGCTATGTGCCATTCCAGTGTCATAACTAAAAACAAAAGGGGAGGGGTGGGTGGGAGTGCATTGATATTTGATGGACGTATTAGGCAGCCAGTTAAAGTAAAGATGATCAGTAAATTGATTGGTCAGAGTTTTTCTCTGATTATACCCTCTAGACCATACCAAAAAGTTTCGTGTTTTTTTTTTGCAAATATTCTATTTCAGTGGGTGCAATGGAAATGTGAAAAGGTTTTCAGGCAATATTGTAAAAAGTGCTGCAAAAAAAGAACACCTACCCCACCTTTACACCTCTACCCCTCCCTGATCAGTCAGGGATGTGAGGTTTTCTAGGTCATCAGCAATATCATTTATGCAGTGTGTGTTTGCTGCTCCATACCAAGGAAACATAGTCCCTGTCAACCCCTTCGTGGTGGAAATTCAAGCACGTTTTATTTATATGAAATCATGGATTCCAGGAATGTCTGTAAAATGCTGATATACTCGGAAACTTGAACTCAGATAAGCCAAATAAGAAGTTCCACTCCAATCATCTGGGAGATACAGATAAGATCTATGTCCACAAACCCACACCATATTGCGTGGGCAAACAAAGCCTTGAGCATTTGGTATATGAACGGTAACTTTTGTCACAGGGGTGCCATTGGTATAAGCCCCAAACAGAGTGGAGGAATTTGGAAAAGCCCTAAGATTAAGAGTAATTAGAGAAGGTACAGAGAGGCTAATTGTATATGGGTCTGTACGGTTAGGGCAAGAGGACCCTAGTGAGCATGACATATTCAATGTTATTGCACAATTTGTGGCATGGCCCAAAAACATGCTGGAGGATACATTTCTAATAAAGCAGAGAACTGGTCGTCCCCACTCTTCTGTAGAGCGATGTGAGAACACTGCTCGGATAATAGTTGTGTTAGTAACTACAGAGAATTTAGAAGGATTTCGAAGAGGTCGTATAGACACAGATTTGGTCCAATTGAAATATTTATATGTGAGATTACGTCTAGAAATTAGCATGAGTGTGGCTAAGGTTTCATTGAATGGGACCTGGACAGGAATGTAGATTTCAGAGCTGGGTGTTGCATTTGGAATGAAGGAGCAAACATAGCAGCTGGAGTTATATTAATGTCACTCTCAAATATTTCTTTTGGAGGGACACAAGTACATGTAAATTGCCATTGTGCCATCTGACAGTAGAAGGCTGCATGCATCTAAAAAAAGGGAAAAGGGATCAACTAAATGTTCATATTAACACTGAACTGGAAATTGTGAAGAGTATTTTCTTTTTGACGTGCTGCAAGCCACCAGAGGTTGTCTTGATGGTCATGATGATCGATGTCATGGTCTGCTCGTGTCTGTCGGGAGAATGAAGGTGTTGATGTTACAAACAGAATCAGCCAGAGGAAGCTTGTGACAGGAAGCAGGTTCATCGTTACCACATGGAGGGTAGACTACCTCTCACGGGAACTGGTCTTAGGGATTATTCTGCCCTTGTGTTGAGAGACCAATTTCTTGGTGGTGCTCAGGAGGAGTGTCTGAGAACCGTCTGCAGTGACTTGCGTGTATCCAGGTGGCCCTTTCAGTGATTTTTACTGCCGTATAGGTGGTGAGAAGTATTTGGAATGGACCTTGCCACCTCTTAGATTTCCAGTGCTTCCTTCGAAGTTCCTTTACTAGGATCCAATCACCGGGTCGCAAAGGATGTAGAGGGCCTTCAGCTGGTTTTGGCAGGGCCGCTTTCACTGCAGTCTGCACCTGTGATAGGGGTCTTGACAGGTTTTGGCAATAAACAATCATTTTGCTGTCACATATGTCAGTGGAGAGAGCTCTCCACTGTGGAGGCTCAATTCCAATCATGGGTGGTCGTCCAAACAGAATTTCAAAAGGACTTAAATTATTTTTTGTCCGTTTACGCATGCGCAGACACATCAGGACTAGTGGGAGTGCCTCTGTCCATGGGAGCCCAGTTTCCTCAGAGCATTTGGTCAGTTTCATTTTTAGTGAACCGTTTTCTCTCTGTACTGCTCCTCCAGACTGAGTGGTAGGAGCAGTGGGTTTTAAGCTGAAAGCCCAGCCTTTCACTCACCTCTGTGAGGCCTTTGTTCACAAAATGGGTGCCATTGTCACTGGAAATTTTTCCAGGAATTCCCCATCTTGGAATGATTTCTGTCAACAGGGCCTTTGCCACTGTGCTGCTGTCTGCATGTTTGGCTGGGAAAACCTCAAGCAATTTTGAAAACATGTCCACAATCACAAGACAATATTTTTTACCTTCTGATGGAGTTAATTCTATAAAATCCATCATTAGGTGATCAAAGGGTTGGTTGGCTTGTGGGTGACCAGCGGGGTTCATATTTAAAGCTCTGCCAGCGTTATTGGATGCGCAGATGAGGCATTTTTACAATAGTTTTCTGCCACTGTGGTTAACCCTTTTGTGAACCATAAGGAGATTATCTTTTGCAGCATCCCTCCTTTGGATACATGGTCTAGCCCATGTGTCCATTTGGCAAACCAAGGAAAGAAATGTTTGGGAAGGCTTTCCGCCTGGGGATGTCCACACTCCTTCAGGAGAGATGAAGCAGCCATGTGACTTCCACATCGCTCTTTCCTGGGGAGTAGAAAAAGAATGGACAGCAGGGAGTGAAGAGAGGTCTGGTGTCTGGGTGTGTGTAGACAGCATGATGGGATGAGGAGGCTGCAGTTTTAGCAGTAGCATCAGCTATAGCATTTACACTAGAGACAGTAATTTTTGCCTGTGTGAGCTGTACACTTCACCACAGAGATCTGCTTAGGCAACAGAATCTAACAGAGCAGAGATCTGGATTGCATTCAGAATTGGCTTGCCATCAGATTTGAGAAGGTTTCTGTGTTTCCAGAGTTCCAAAATCATGGACCACACCAAAGGCGTACCTTGAGTCCGTAGATGGTTACAGTCTTATCAGTTGCCAGTCTGCAGGCTTCTGTAAGTGCAACAAGCTCAGCAGTCTGAGCAGAGAAATGAGGTGGCAGTGAGCCTGAGGACAAAACAAAATGAAGTGTACATACAGCAAATCCTACACGGTTCTTCCCTAAAGGATCACGTGAGGATGAGCCATCAACAAAGAGAACTAAATCAGGGTTAGGGAGAGGTGTGTCAGACAAGTCATGTTGAGGGGTACACACTTCCAAAAGAACCTGATCACAAGAATGGGGCGTGCCATCCTCCGCAGTGGGCAGAAGGGTGGCTGGGTTGAGAGTGTTGCATCTCTGAACAGTCACGTTAGGCATGTCCGATAGGACAGACGTGTATCTAGGCCATCTGGCTGCAGACAGATGAGATTTTTTTTGTTCTAACAAAATGATGGAGACAGAATGAGGAACCATAACAGTCAAGGGAGAATATCCCACTATGTCTCTTGAGGCCAAAACAGCTTTTTCGGTAGCAGCAACGGCTCGAAGACAGCCAGGAAGTCCTGCACCCACAGGATCCAATTTGGAAGAATAATATGCAACAGGCCGCAGCCTGTCACCATGTTGCTGCAAAAGAACAGATGACATAAATCTTGGTTTTTCATCAACCATTTGCACAAACGGCTTTGTGGAGTCTGGCAAAGCCAGAGCAGGAGCTGACAGAAGGCCTTGTTTCAAAGACCCAAAGGCTTTTCTGCCTCAGGTGTCCAGGAAATTTTGTCATGAGCAGTGAGGGAATGACCATGAATCAGACCAGATACAGGTGCTTCCATTGTGGAATAATTTGGGATAAAATTCTGACAATAGCCAGTCATCCCTAAAAATGACATCAGTTGTTTTTTTGTTTGAGGTTTTGGGATGCTCTGAATTGCCTGAACACGTGTGTCTGACAAGCGTTGAGTACAGTGGGAAATTACATGGCCCAAAAACGTCACTTCGGTTTTCAAAAATTGCAATTTGGACAAACTGGCTTTATGACCTATGTCGTGCAGGTGAGTGAGTAACCGGACTGTGTCATACTCACATTGGCCAACAGAGGGCACACAAAGCAGCAAGTCATCAACGTACTGTAACAATACTGTCCCTGGAAACAGGATCAGATCAGTCAAAGAATCTCTTAGAGCTGCATTGTAAATTGTGGGGGATTCACAATAACCTTGACACAGCCGTGTGAAGGTGTAAGGCTTGCCATTGAATTCAAATGCAAACCAAAACTGACTGTCTGGATGAACTGGGACAGAAAAATGCATTTGTCAAATCCACGACTGTAAAATGAGTGGCATCAGGAGGAATTTGGGACAAGATGGTATGCGGATTAGGTACTGTGGGTGATTGGGGAACAACTGCCTTATTCACAGCCTGTAAGTCCTGTACCAATCTCCACTCAACAGGCTGGTCAAGTCCTCTGATTTTTTTCACAGGAAACAGAGGAGTTCTGACTGGAGATGTAGGACATGGAACAATCACAACAGCTTTTAATAGGGATTCAAAAACGGGCGTGATACCTTTTTACAGCGTCAGGTTTCAAGGGATATTTCTTTTGACATGGCCAAAAGGAAGATTTGGGTGTTCAGGTTCATATCCTTTGATCAGCCCCACATCATATTTTGTTTCAGCCCACAATTCAGGGGGCACGTCTTTCAGGGCCTCTGGTATGTGGGGAGAGGAGAAAAGTTTGGAGGATAAACAGATGAAATTTTCATCATTAACTACCAGCCACATGGTTTTTCTGGCATTGAGTCATTTCATTCACGGTCTGTTTATACATCCTACAACAGGAAGAATAGAACACACCCTCATCTGAAGTAGGTTTCCAATCAGTTGCACTTTCCCCTTGACAAACAAATTGGCCTAGCTCATGCCACTCTGCATCAGATGGCTTGGACAACTGAACAAAGGGGGGGTATCAGTGTGGGACAGAATCTCTGTTCAGGGGTTAGTGAGACAGAAAAGGCACAGAAGCAGTCATTCCAACACATACATACGACGGTTAATGTATCATACTTTTGTTTGTAAAAACCTTTTTCATAATCTGGATCTTGGCCACCTGGACTAAAGAAAGATGTGCAATGCAAATCCTCTTCCTTCATATAGTCTGAATTTGGTCGTGTCCTTGCACGGCATAAATTCAGCCAATATTTGGAAGTCGGCCCATCCCCAACGTTCCACTGATAAGCATATGGGGTGGTGTAACTGTTCTTTAGCATAGTGTGTTCATAATCACCTTCTTCAGGATCTGATGGGGTCTGAGTTATGTGGAGACCTTCAGCACCTGATGTGATTTTTAGCTTTAATGTACACATTAAGTCCCTTCCCAAAATATTTACGGGACATAAATCTGACAGAATAAAGCTGTGTTTAAAACTTCCTGTTTCTGGAGAGAAACAAGGAAGTGGTACAGTAAAAGTCTCTCTTTGGCGGTGACCAGATGCAAAAATAGAGAAGATTGAATGTCCTCCCAGAGGGGCAGGGGGGTCAAACACTGATCTTAACACAGAATGAGTAGCACCAGAGTCTACCATGAATGGTACAGAAACACCTTTTACATCCAAGTTTACATCTCATACAGGACAGATAAATGAGTTGTGGTGGATGTGACTGCAGCTGCAGGTTGTGTGTGTGTGTGTGTGTGTGTGTCTGTGTTGTGTTTCACTTCCCTTTTCACGCAACAATGAAAAAGTTTCAATCGGGGCTGCCACATCCCCTGGGGTCCTCCCCTCCTCCGCTCACCATCAGTCCGCCTGGCCTCTCATACTGAAAACTTGTGGAGTTTTGGGACATTCATTTTTCCAATGTCCAGTCTGACCACAGTTATGGCATTGATCAGATTTTCTGGGCTGCCGCTGGCCAGGGCGTCTGCCATGGTGATTGTCATGATTTACTCCATGCTGCTGATTCCTAGTTCCAGAAAACAGCGTTAGTGTAGCTCTGTGTAGTTCCGAGTCTTTCTTGGCCGCAGATCTTTGTTTTTTTCAGACAGCACATCCTGCGTGTGTTGTTCATGTCTGCGAAGCTCGTTCAGGTATGTCTCATATCTCATGCCCACATAAAGTTGCCGAATTTGATCAGCATCAGGTTTCAGTCCATCCATGATTGTAGAACAAAGGAGCTTTTCCCAGGACCCAGGAGGACCGGTGCAATCAGCAGGTCGATCTAATCCTGAGTGGCGGCTGAATGTTTCTTCAGCTCTATGAAGAAAGTCCTCGACCAGTTTATCAGGGCCCTGAATGAGTTTTCTTAGGGCCATCAGATCAAGACGATGGGGGAAAGCCTTCTCGCAGGCAGCAGAAAGACAGCTCATTGCGTCCGTGCATTCACGGTTGCTTTGGTGGTCCCAGTCTGGGTTTTTAAACGCAAATCATCATCTGGTCGGGATCCTTGAATCTTTGCCTGGTCACAAGCTTTCATTTTTTTGCCAGGAGCTTTCTGATTTCAGCTCCTGTGAGTCTAAATCTTTGCAGAAAGAGGTTAGTTCTTGGCCAAATTTCTGACCGTCTTCAACAGGATCAGGAAGTTGGCTGACGTGCTGTTGTACCTTTTCTGGAGACCAAGCTCTGAAAACCAGGATGGCACCCTGGGGTCCCGAGACTTCCACCATGGGCATCTGATGAACCTCGGTAGCTTGCTTCTGTCTTTGGGCTCGAGTTTGGATAGGAGAGGCGTCCTCTCCGCCGGTTGAGTCAGCTGGCAGACCTTCGTCTGGCAATGGATTAGCTGGGCGGGGATCCAGCATCTTTCAGCAGCGGGACCAGGAGGAGCTGGAGGCGGCGGCAGTGGAGGGGACGAGTCCAGGTCCATGTGCAGCTTAGTCACGGTCAGAGCCTGAATAGCAGGAGCATAGGCAGAGGGAAGTGCACCATCAACATTATACGGAGGTGGAGCTAAGCCCCGCCATTATCAGTCCGTCCAGCCACATCTCCACTCAAATCTCGCCCTCCTCCTAAACTATACTAAACTATACTCCTTCCTATACAATTTTCTTCTCTCTAATTTCAGCTTCTTTTTCCCAAATTAACAGACATTTGCGGTGCTTTTCTATTTTACGGATTTCATCAGATCTGACGACTCTGAGTCATACTGAGACTCCCACCTTCCGAAAATCCACATTCTCTATACCATTCGTTTATACATTCCAAACACTCGGGCCCGTATTTCCTTGACATTACTTTACAAATCGGGGTATCTGGAGGACTGTCTAGTTTAACAGATCTGTTACCCATTTTCAGTCAGGACGTCTCCTGCTGGCCTTTCTGCCTTTGTGATCCTTCACCGGCGCAAAAGTGCTAAAATGCCACGTCTACTTGTCCTCTATTTCACAGTAAATGTTTCTTAGATACAATAGACTAATTCCTTCAGACCGTATTTTATTTCCTATAGGGTTGTTTAGGTCTGCAGATTCACCCTAATATGCAGATCAATCCTCCAGATAGTCCGAATTAAAAGGAGCTTACTGTGTTGCCTGTAATCAGAATTCTTCGAAGAAGGTCCGATGATTCCAGCGGTGTACCGAAGTCGGAGGGGTTTCGTCCTAGTCCCTACTTTATGTTCAATCGTGGTAGGGCTGAGGTAATTTGTCTTCAAGGCGGCCAAACCACTAGGGACCTCTCCCACAAAGTTTCACTCGTGGAATCCGGTTCGTGACGCCAAATGTTGTGGCAATTTTATAAATTGCACAAACTAAAATTATAAATCCTTAACAAAATGCAACAGGCGAGAGCTCAAACTTTAACCAGGTTTATTTTAGCTGAGCGCGCAGTAAGAGTCAATCATACAGCACGTAGTCTGGATGGTTGAGTCTGTGTCAGTACAAATTAACATCTCTTATATACTAGTAGCATGACTGACCAAAAGGCAATTTACATCTCTTACAGCAAAGAAATCTTATTGATCAAAAGGCAGGAACTGGTTGGCAATTTACATCTCTTACAACAAAGAAATTTTACAGATAAAAAGGCAGGAACTGGTTCAATAAAAATTTCGGTAGTGTGAAGACAGTCTTCAAGACCAAAAGGAAGGAGTTCATTTGGTAGGTGCGTTGAAAGGTTCCCCCCTCACATATGGTTAGCTTCCTCTCTGGGAAAATTGTCACAATACACTGATAAAGGTTCTTTGAAAAGGGAGTTCTAACAACACATAGACAAAAGCATTCTGTATTCAAATTCTTCCAGGACACCGGTGCACTACCACCAACAATACTGGCTTTTCTGATTTCCAGTTTAGAAAAGTTAAAACTAAGTGTGAGGCTTTCGAATGTATCATAATTGCATTCTGGTTTTGTTTTTATTTGTAGGCTGGAGTTGTAGACAGCTGCTACTCCTCCACCTCGACCTGTGCTCCCAGGAATATGATAATTAATATAACCTGGTGGTGTAGCTTCATTTAAGCTCACATACTCTCCCTTTTGTAGCCATGTTTCTGATAAGCAGAAGACATCAAAATGACTCTCAGTAATTAGATCACTGATTAACAGAGACTTAGAGC
This sequence comes from Hirundichthys speculiger, assembly GCA_018398805.1. Taxonomy (NCBI): domain Eukaryota; kingdom Metazoa; phylum Chordata; class Actinopteri; order Beloniformes; family Exocoetidae; genus Hirundichthys; species Hirundichthys speculiger. Next base: position 860,161 of record JAGFBZ010000843.1, on the reverse strand, counting down.
CAAGAGATCTTGCATTAAATAGTCCATATCTAATTACAAGTTCAGGATTGTTTTGGTTAACGCCACTATCGCATTGCGCTAAGTAGACTTTTGGAGGACGGGGAATTGACACCAGTTCTATGTTTTTGATCGGCACCATGTTAACATTAGCAGCTACATGGTTGATTTCTCTATTTTTAATGGTCGAAGGCAGACCTCGAAAAGCAGCAGAGAAGCGTGTTAAACTGCAGCTCTGCATCTTGGCCTCCACCTTGGATTGTCAAGGGGAGCATCTAAGAGAATCGGCCAAATTCCTAGAAATAAGAGCTGCACCATCCCAGGTGGGATGAATGCCGTCTCTTCTAATCAGACCAGGCTTTCCCCAAAAATCCAGCCAATTATCAATAAAGGCCACGTCGTTTGCTGGACACCACCATGACAACCAGCAAAGGAGCGATGACATGTGGCTAAACATATCATCACTGGTCAAATTAGGAAGGGGACCAGAGAAAACTACGGAGTCCGACATGGTTTGTACCTTTTTGAGCGTATGGATTAAAAATGTCGGGGAGGGAGATAAAACCAACTGCCGAGCTTCGAGGCTCCTCCCCAGGGTGGTTCTGGTTGTTTAACTTAGAATGAACCAGAATATATTTTTAGGTTCCTATTACGATGGAAGGCGGAGATCAGCCGACAATCCCTCAGCGACTCACAGCCCGCCCCCACCACCTTGAAGTTGCTCTTTATGGTGGCTAGTAAATCTTTTATTCCTTCCGAGAAGGTGACAACCAGGGGAACAAAGGTAGGGCTGGGTCGCAGAGGGACCATACGATGTTATTTTTCTTGGAATGTTCGGCTGACCTCCGCCTTTATACCTCTGAGGAAGCGTCTCGAATAACCTATGGGCCTCAGTGCACTAAAAAGGGTTTGTGTGGCCTCCTCCACATGCTTCGGGAGGGTACAGATTCTGTGGAAGCGTATGAGCTGGGATTTGATCAGGCCTCTGTACGTGTGCCTGGGGTGATAGCTTGATTTGTGGAGTAGGGCATGGCGGTCCGTATCTTTGAAATAAACTTTGATGGCTAAGGACTTTTCATGGTCGCTGGAGTTGCAGAAAAAGACACTTGTGTCCAAAAAATCAACGGCATATTGTTGTAGATTGTGTTTGAGTTTTATTCTGGGGTGATGTGAGTAAAGTATGTGAATAAATTTGTGAGAGTTCCGGGGTGTCGTCCAAGAGGCTGAAGATGTCATCCAGGTACCGGCAGTCGAGTAATGTTTTGCTTTCCAGTTTCATGAATGCTGTCTCCTCCCAGTGGGCCAGATAACAACAGAGGGGACCGTCCACGTTTCAGGGGGCTTGTGGATTTTCTGTAGGAGATAGAGGCGGGGCCTGGGCTCATCCGGGCCATCCAAATATTGTTTTTGTTTGTAGTTGATTAATTTTTGTCTGTATAATGATTCAGTAATGTTCCTAACTAATTGTTGTGTTTCTGGTTGTAATGAGTCCTGTAATGGTTTGTAATAAATATTGTTATTTAACTGTCTGTGTGCTTCCATTATGTAATTGTCTATCTTGTATGACTATTTGGCCCCCTTATCTGCTGGTTTGATGACGGTGTTTGCTTTTACCTAATGTGCTGAGAATGCGTTTATGTTCCTGACTAATGTTGGATGTTCTATGTGTTTGGGGGCACCAATGTGTGAGTGCTTGGTTATTGTTATGGATTAATTGTGCTATGATTGGTGAAATGTTGCAAGTGTCTGGTTCCCAGGTGGATGGACGCGTGAAGAGCACCGCGTCCCGCGCCTGGGCCCCCCGAAAATGATCAAAGAGTTTCAATCTCCGATGGAAGCTGTGGAGGTCCCCCCTGAGCTCCGGTCGGGTGGGAGGGTTGGGAGTGGGAATAAAGGTGAGTCCTTTTTCCAGTATCTCCAGTTGTGCAGCTCTAAGGGAAAAGACAGCAGACAGGTTAGTGATGTTTGAAGTATGAGAAGTGTGTGTGGGGGGGTGAACAGTTATCTCCCATTACATCTGTGGATATTCTCCCATTACATGTTTAACTGTTGTAGCCAGTACCTGAATAACATCTCGGCTGTCTGGGCAGTCCAATGAATATTATCTTTATTGGTTTGAAAAAGCAGTGGGTTGATTTCCGGGATGTGGTTGTATTTCGAGGCTATGATGTTATTGAGTTTGCTGAGTAAGGTTTTCTTGTACAAATCCAATTTCTGTGAGTAATTTATGACCGTGATGTAGATGGTTGCATTTGGAAATGTAGTTTGACTCGTGCTCCACATCTGCTGTAGCTGCTTAAAGATAGTGGAGGGTTCATGTTCAGAGACACAATTGTTCAAACTTGCAGAGAGTATAACCTGGGTGACGTTGTGTTGAGATGGTAATTTTTTAAGGATGGAGGTGATGTGGTGAAGGGTGGCTCCGGGGAAACTGTCAACTTGAATGTGTGGATGGTTAAATGGAGGAATACGGGAGAGGTTTGAGTCGCCTATAATAAGTGTCTTTTCCAGCACCTCCAGCGACCAATTCCGAATTTTACGAAAAGTTTGTGGATGCCTGTTGGGTTGAAACTGATGTAGGGAGCCAGCCATTGCCCCGGGAGCCCCCTCTGGCTTAAGAGGGGATATCTCAGATGTAAGGGTTTCATTCAGCATGGCTTTCATTGTTCCCTTCATCATCATGGAGTTAATATTCCCTTCTGGGTTTTTAAGGGCTTTCAGGGGGCTCCGTGACAGGTGGTTCTGGCTCCCTCTGCTGTCGTTGTGGTGAATCTGGAAATGGAGAGGGAGAAATGGTGTTACTGCAGGGTAAGGCTACATTGCTGTAAGTCTGTGTAGTCCTGGGATAGTTATTAGCTACAGGAAGCAGGGGTGAGTGGTTGTCTGAAGGGGGAGAGGAGACAGAAGTGGGGAGGGGCCCGGCAGAGGATCCAGCCAGACGCAACCCCAGGCACTGTAGCTCTTTATAGGGAGTTGGGTTGATTTCAACCTTGATTTGGTGCCTGGGGTTGCATCTGGGCAATTGGGGCTGGCTCTCTCCATCGTGACCCCCCACCACCACCACCACCTCGGCCCAGGACAGTGGTAAAGAAGGGTTTGAGAGGGTTGGATGGGTTGAATTTGGGGTCGGGGTTAGGCATAGGGAGGGGGGATAGAGGAGGGGGGGTAGGGTTAGGGAAGGGGAATGAGGGAGGGGAAGTGGGGTAGGGTTAGAGGGCAGAGGTGAGCTGGGGTCAGGAGAAGGGATGGGAAGGGGTGATAGGAATGGACTGGGGTTAAGAAAAGGGTCAGGCTGGGGAGATGGACAGGGGTCTGGTGAAGGAAGGTTAGAGACCTGGGCTGAAGAATAGGCTGAAAATGATGGGAAGGACAGTGACATTGATGAAGGATCGTGGGTAGGGGTGGGGGAGCGAGTGGGAAGAAGGGAGGCCAATGTGGTATTTTTGATATATCTAAGAAACCGTTTGAAATATCCTCTATCGCAGAGAGATTTGAATAGTGTGGATGTGGCTTGATGGAAATCTGTAATGTCTGAACTGATACGCTAGAAACAAATGATTTCAGATTTTATTTTACCTTTTGAATGTGTGTTTTGCATGATAGCTAGATTTAGGGAGGAGGGCTTGGGTTTTTATTGATTTGAAGGTGGTGTGTAAGGCCTGAAGGGAAACTGTAGTATCGAGGAAGTGAATTTGAACCGGGTTGATTGTGTATTTAACTTGGATCAGTGGATGGTGGTTATAAAGTATATCTATGAAAACGGAGAACTGTTGGGGGGAGTGTAGACAGATACCAAAAATGTCATTGAGATAACGGAGATAGATGAGGGGTTTTAGAGCATTTCTGAAGGGCCTCCCTTTCCCACTCAATCATATAGATGTTTGCATAGGAGGGGGCAAACCTCTGGCCCATGGCGGTGCTGCTTATCTGCAGATAATATTGGTTGTTGAACAGAAAATCATTGTTAAGAGTGCAATGAGTTGGATGAGTTCCTGATCTGGTCTGAGAGGATCCGGGTTATTTTTGAAGGAATTTTGTAAGGATTGTAAGCCAAGTTGGGTATCTATATTGGTGTATAAGGTGTCAATGGTGAATAAAAAAAGCCGAAGCGGGTACAGTGAGGGGGCGAATGACTAGAAAATGTAAAGTGTCTAACGTAGCTGGGATGGTGGTTGGACAATGGGCCTAAGAAATGATCTATATATTGTGCCAAATTGTAAGTGGTGCTATTGCAATCAGAAACTATGGGACGACCAGGAGGAACATCAAAGGGAATGGTCCAGTAACTTGGATCTTTGTGAATTTTAGGGAGTAGATAAAAATACCGGGGTCGTGGTTTATTGGGACTGTTGTGCAATAAGGCGTATAACGTGCTCGTTTAGTCATAAAAGGGTTATTACCAACTGTCTTGAGGGACAGCTGCTAATAACCAGAAGGGTATTAACAAAGTTAATAAAATGAAATGGGGCACCACCTGATAAATCAGGAAAAAGGACTGAACGACACAATCAGGCCAGGTGTGGTGCTATAGAGCAACAGAGCTGTACGTAGTGCGTACCAGAGTGAACCGCGCTCATGGGCTGACAAAAAAAAAAACCTTCCAATCTATATGACTGTAACTTAAAGCAAACAAGGTAAAGCTAAACTTTTTGATGCATTGTCACCAAGTAATTCAAAAAATATTTTTGAAAGATGATATGGGTTTGAAAGTCACATCCTTTCTTTCTGCTTTCATTTACATTTTACAGCCCCAACTTTTGGAATTGGGTATTCAACATGAAGCATTTATATACAAGTCTACAGCTGAAAGAAATGTTAAGATCAAAAGGGTTTGTTGTTTAGTGATTCTCAGATGTTCAGGATGTTGGTGTCCTAGTGCTGGCAGCCATCGTCTCTCTGTAAAAGTGGGGAGTAATATTGAAGAGGTGGCTTCGATACAGGTATGCTTGCTGCTGGCACAGCCCCATCCGACTCAGCAGCATCAGGATGTCTCTACGAAATGTCTTTGTAAGAATGGCATAAAAAAATGGGTGGGCGCAAGAGTTAAGAGGGTAGAAAAGCACCAACAGCACCTATGGAGGAAAAACATGAATCAGCTTTCATTTCAGCAGAACAAACTCTTGGTCCAAACTGCAGACTAAGCCATACCTTGGAGTCTGTGATGGTCATGAGTGGTTGGTGGAAAGCTGCAGACAAGCCGTAGAAACAAATGGGAGCTAAACACAGAAAGTTGGTGACAATAAGTGCAGCCATGCGCTTGGCCATGCTGGTGTCACCTGCTGGAGTTGTGCTGGGGATTGTGCACCATGCAGTAGATGTGCAGGTAACACAAGCACACCACCAAAAAAGCCACCACATTAATGACCAGCACAGAAATGACATAGGCCCGACCAGCGGCTGTCTCAGTGTCCACTGGCAAGCAGATGCTAACCTTCTGGTACGTGTTCACACCAAGAACTGGAAGCAGCGCTGTGATCGCACAAAGCAACCAGCCGATGAGCATCAGCACAGCTGCGTGCCGCAGCCTCATTTTTCTGTCTGGCCTCATGGCATTAGCAATGGCGTGCCAACGCTGAAGGCTGATCAAAGTTAATGTGTATACAGATAACTCGCTGGCAAACACCGATAACATCCCTGCCAGGCTGCAGCCACTCCCTGTTTGCCAGGAAATTGCATAATGGTGATAATGAGAGCGTGTGTAGAAGTCCACAGATGCAATAAGCAGTAAGTACATCCCCATACAACCATCTGCAAAGGCAAGGTGACCCATAAGGAAGCGGATAACTGATAGCTTTTGTTGGGAGGTCAGCAGGATTACCAGGACTAACAGGTTAGCCGAAATGGCCAACAAACCGACAACCCAGACCAGTACCCTCAGGAAGCCTCGACTCATCACATCCTCACAAGGGTTCAGCGCATCAGGTACAGGTGTGCACCAGGGTTCACTGTGGGTGGAAGGTTCATTACACAGAACCAGGTCAATCTCTTCTCTCAGAACATCAGAATAATCCAGGGAAAACGATGCCTTGTCCTGGGACTGTTTGGCTGGGCAAGTGAGGTTGCCATTTGGATTGTGTCTTGTAGTGCCATCAGTTGGCAAATTAAACTGGTCTTGCTGGTGTTGGGAGGTCCTGTGTCCTCGATACCTCAGTGAGAGAGCTGACCTTGTCAGGTTGCAGAGAACTGCCTCCAAGTGTCTACGGAGATTACAAGAGTGTATTAATCCAAAAATACCAGAAGATCCGAGAAGATCCACGATTAGACACTCTGGGCAGGTGAACAAAGTCTACAAAAGGGATCATTTTAGTCACTTGTTAGCATATTCATCCACAAAATATGAAGGGAAAATAAAACGAAAATAAATAAAAACTAGGGCTGGGCAAGTTATTGCGTTAACGCATTAATTTATTAACGCCTACATTCATTTTATCACGCGTTAACGCATGTTGTTAACATGCTTTTGATTTGAAAAGTCTGTTACTGGCTGCTGCGGAACCGGAAAACAGTAAACATAAGGAAAAGCTAAAACAGACATGGAGAACGGTAAAAATCTGTGAACTTTACAGTTCAGGTAGCAACTCAGGTAGCAATATTAACAATTCTGTCTGAAAACAAAAATTCTGGACTGCAACAAAACTTTGGCGTCATTCCTCCATGTTCCATCAGATCTGCTCCATGTGTTCACTGTCCTGCTGTTCTCTAGCTGGTTACTGCAGTGCGGCTCCATCTAGTGGCACAGATGTGTAATGACAACAGAAAGTCCAGTCCTCCATTATAAAACAAATTCAGTTCAGTGGCCCGTTTTTAATTTCGTATTTTTGATCCAAGTCTAAAACTGAAATATAAAAAAAAAAACAGGCATTTTTTTTGTGTTAGATTAAAAAAATGAAAAACATAATAAAATGTCACTTTAATTTTTTTACATTTTTGATGACAATTGAAAATGGAAAGAACGAATGATACACAGATTGATAAAGTTACTGAACTTTAACATGGACATTTTTATTTTAAAGTTCTCCCAGACGGAGGATTCAACAGAAACAAGGTTATTTGTAACAACTGACAAGTTAAACTCCCCGTTAAAAGTTTCTGCTGTTACCGCAGAAATTACCTGTTTTAATGTTCTGACTGTGCTGAACCACAATCATTTTGTTGGATTTTGTTTGTAGACTTTTTTTTTCATAAAAACAGGATGACATTAATGCCCTGGCAGTGGCAATAAGCTTTATTTTATTTTACATTTTTAAAGATGAAATTTACACTAAATATGTGTTACTGACAAGTGCTGATGTTAAAAGTGTTTGAACAACAAATGTTATGGCACTTTAGTTCATATGGCAGCAACATTTCAGTAAAAGTGCATTTTACACTACTTTTGAATTCATTATTTGATTTTGCATATATATTGCGATTAATCGTGATTAATCAGGGAAATAATGCGATTAATCGCGATTAAAAATTTTAATCGTTGCCCAGCCCTAATAAAAACATTCATTAATGCTCTTTACTGTAAACATACAGTGCATGTTCAAAAGATAGTATCCCTTCCGAGCCTCTGCATAAAATTACACACACACACACACACTACTGTGGGAGATGGGCTGTTTTGTATGTGAGGAACAAATGTCTAATAAAAAGAACTCAAGTGGGGAAATTAAAAAAAAAAACAAGCCCTCAGCTCTTACTTACCCTCTCCACCTTTTCAGCATTGTCAAACCACAGCAATGGCTTGCAAAGGTCAGTTCAGCACTTTGCAAATGAGGAAAGGCACTTAAGGGAGGCAGCGCTTCAAGGGTCCACGTTTTTTTTGCCTGCAGCTTTTCAATGGTCTCCATACCAACTGAAGGCAGGGAGCGCACTTTGGTGTCTGAAAGGTCTCTGAAACAGAAAAGCTCAGATTAACTTAGGAAACAAAACTGGCTGTTCTTTAATTTCTTACATAAAAATATCTTCAAGAACTCCCTGTGGTATGCCAACCAAACAAGGGCGTAAACTGCATTTTAAATTACATTAAAACTCAGTCATTTAAGTGAGTGAAAAAAAAATGTTCTATGGATCTCTAGCTTGTATCCTAGCATACCTCACTAAGAAGGACTTGCAGCTATGCAGAATATTTTTTGTCAAAGAACTGAATTGCATCCTCCCACAGAACCTTTGCTAACCCTGGATAATGTAACTTTTACAAAAAGCTTTTTTTTTTTTTTTTACAGGACTACAACTACCTTCAACATCAGGGCGCAGCTATGGGATCTCCTATGGCTCCAAACAATGCTAATTTATTTATGGGGAAATTTAAATTTGATTACTACTGGAGATACATAGATGATATTTTTCATTTGGAGAGGTAGTATTGAGGATTCATATGGGTTCCAAAGTTTTAACACTCGAATTGAATCTTTAAAATTGAGTTTATTATGAGAAACAGAACTCTTTTTTTAGATGTTCTGATGAAGAAGGATACTGATCTCTTGACTGAACTATATAGGAGGGAAACTGATTGGAATACTATTTCACATTGTTCAAGCAACCATCCATCTGGTTTAAGATCTAGCCTTCCATGTAGTTGGTTACAAAGTATTCGACTAACATTTGATCAAAGTACATCTGCCAACTCCAATATATCTTAGTAGGAAATGAGGTAATTGAAAAACATAATGTGTGGGCACTTAGAGTATTTTTTTTAATCCATTAGGATTATGCTGGATGTTCAAGACTTTTATGTATTGGATTTTTTTTTCCACAGTCATGTTGAAAGGCAACAACCTAATTCCCACCAGGTGTGTGATTCAGGTGTGACCTATTTAACAAACCAGAGTGTTTGTCTTGTGTGCATTGATTTGAAAAGTTCTGGAGGTAGAAGTCATTTTAATAAATTAATGTACAGCTGGAATCTCAATGTGATATTTTCTTTCAAACGTTTCCCGAGTGATGGTGAGATGAAGCCCCGTGAAGCAGTGTCACACATTGGCCAGATGGTTCGAGAAATGGTACATTTCTTGCTGCTTCATATGCACATGACACCACCTACTGGTCAGGTTTATAATCACAGCCAGCTGAATCTTAAGATGTGATGCATTGAATTTATGTATCAGTCATGGCTCTTGCGAATGACTGTGAATAACAAAATGTGTATGACCAAATAATTGATCAAGTGCATAAAATATTGTCTGAAAGTAATCTCTGTTTAATGTTTCCCAAAGTAGTATCATAAGAACTGGGCAGACACTAGAGATGCGCGGATGACGTATATTTTAACCCGCAACCGCTTCTTAAAATCTCTATCCGCCCGCTATCCATTTGCAGGAACGTTTTTTCACCAATTTTCAAAACCGAACCGACCCGCCATCCTTTTTAATAATATGTAAAATATTTTTTTTGTATTATTATTATTTGAGTGCTTCAACCGCAACCCGCCCGAATTTAATTAAAGTATTATTTTTTGACGAGTCATCCACCCGATATGCGAATTATCCGCTCCGCCCGCGGGTGCGCAGTTCAACCGCGCATCTCTACCAAACACGCGTCAAAAGGGTTGACGAGCCGGGAGTCGAACCCACGAAATCTATATTACCTGTACGCAAGCCGCCTGCCCTAACCACTGCGCTACCAGAACAACAGAGTACATGCTGGCAGAGAGCAGTAAAAATTGTTTGTGGAACTACGGAGGGAGTACAATCGATATGCTTTGGACAATGACGACCATTAAAGGGGTTATTTTATGTACATTTATTCAGAAATAGCAATATTTCCACAGTTTTTGGTTTTAACCGATTCCTTTTTTTTTTTTTTTTCCAATCTCTCCAGCCTTGGAGAACACCCTTTCACATGGCACATTTTTGTGCTGGGCTGCATAAAAATGTTTGTGCCATCATGTACAAACTATATACTGAACTACCACAAACTATATAAACGCTATCCAAATTCTAGTATCCAAGCTATCCAAACTCTATCCACACTCTGAACTGACCGCAACTCGCCTACAAAAACCCACATTTTGAATGGAGCCTGTGGCGTTTATAAAGCTGTCAAACCCCATTTCTTGAGACAAGAAATGAACCACTTCCCGAAGCAGTCACGTGGTACAGCCAGGCGGTGAAGCTTCGGACGTCATCACTTTTGGCTCCTCCCCAAATGAAGCGACTCTTGATACGCGCTTCACGGACACGCCCCCTCATTTCTCGATACGCGCTTCGGGGCTTCGCTTTACTCATAACATCACTAGGTTCCCCCCCCCCCCTTTCCCCAAGGACTTACAAATGAATTGGTCCATAAATGGCACCGTCAAATGCCAGCTCATCGATGTATTCCAACTCCACATTTCTGTGAAGATACCTGAATTAAAGAGAATAGATGCAGTGAAGTAACATAGTTTATCATTTAAAAGAATCCACAATTTATACAAATTTACATCATGACTTAATCAAAAGAAATAATCCAGCCAACACTATAGATTGTTTGTTTAAAATTAAAGCTGTTGTTTCATTAAATAAATTGAAAATGTCCTACACTTCCTCCAGTTTGCTCCCGTTAAAAGCATAACGCTGGATCTCTCTCACACCATTGCTGTTCAGCATTCTTAAAGGGGAAAAAAGAGAAAATGTCAGTCATGAACACCTGCTGTGTAAAGTCCAAACATGCCTTAAAACCTCCTCTATTCCCAGTAATAATTCCAGCAGACATTTTGAGCTGTTTTTCCAATCACAGCTCAACATTGTGGTTTTTTGGTGATTTGTAATTGAGTTCCAGCACCTTTGGTCTCACTGCTGCTCTTTCTCCTCTGGGATTTTCATCATTTTCTAACCACCTGTTTCATCTTGGTTTATTAGACTCTTAGCATGGCCTCCTTCTCTCCTTCTCACTATCCAGTGTGTGAAATGTTCAGCTATTTCTATGCCTTCTTTATTGAGAGTGGTAAATGTGGAAAGTGTATTTTATTTACAGCTTTGGCAGTGAGGCTTAGTGAGCCAGAGGCCCAGTTCTGGTCCAGTATGTGCAACAGCTAGACAGGCTAAAGAAATGATTTACCAGCCTAGCATAGTTGCTGTTAGCTGTTGCCCCACAGCCCCCGAGCAGCTGGGAGGACAGGGCAGCTGGGTGATGGTTTGAAGGGAGCATAGCTCCCATCTGAATCACCTTTCCAATGTTGTTGGGGTTTTTTTTTTTTCTTGTTTTGTCAGTTCTACACTGGATTATTTTGTTTGTTAGCAGGATGTCCAAATAATTCCCTGAATAGCCTCCAGCTGATCCTAAATGCAGCAGTGAGTGCTGACAGGATTCATCAGAGTTCACGTCTCTCCTGTGTTAGCCTCCCTCCATTGGCTTCCTGTAAAATTTCAAATCAAATTCAAAATTCTGCTACTCGCATATAAGATCCTTTAACGGCCAAACTCCTGGTTACCTACCAGACCTGATAACTCCTAATGCCCCTAATAGAGCTCTCTGCTCTCAGTGTAAATGACCTTTAATATGATTAATAACTTAATTTGTTGTTTTTATGTTTAGTTTCTGAACATAAGTTAAGGTCAGGTCATTATTTCTTACATATTAAGCAGAAGTTATATTCAGTGCTTTTATTTTTGACAGTGCATCGCCAAGACCTCAACATATGTTTCTGCAAGGCTAAGAGTGTGACATCAATAGTAAAAGTGTACCTAAGTTGCATGAAACGTACTAGCACCTGACTAAGAAGAGGCACAAGCTCTTACGGTGTGTTCATATGGTGCGTTCATTAACAGATCACAGTTTGCAAATAAAGGAATACGAACCATCAGTTTGAGAGTTCTACCATCACTTAGTCGGGACACGACAGTAAGAGTCCAGGTTTACTTGTAGTTCCTAGAATATCCAAAACTAGATTCGGAGGATGGACCTTCTGCTATCAGACACCTTTACTGTGGAACCAGCTACCAGTTTGGGTTCAGGAGGCTGACACCACCTCCACCTTTAAACTAATTGTAGGCTCTACTAAACAAATGTTTTCAGTTCAGTCTAAACAATAGTGTGTTTAGAGCTAATGACCATATCTACAGTTACAGGAATGGCTGAAGACCAGACTAGAGCAGGCTGGTCTGTCTGAAACAGCCTCGTCATAGCTTTGCTGCTATAGGTCTACGCTGCAGGGAGACGCCAACATGATCCTCTGAGCCATGTCCTCACCCCTTTTCTCTTCCCTCCTTCCATTCACTCCAACATATTGTCAATTATGAGCACTTTGTAAATTTTAACTATGTGCTCCATTATCCTTGCAGTTTTTGTGCCGCTAGGACAGCACAAAGGGGGAGTTTTTGTTTTCCATTAATTTTTACTCAGGGGCCATGCTCTGGCTCTCTGGAAAGTGCCTAGAGACAATTTGTATTGTAGCCTAATAGAAGCTATACAAATAAAGATGAATTTATACATGATGTACATTCATGGTAAAGAACAACCTCCTTTCAGTTCTCAGTCTTATATATCAGGATATGAAAGAAAAAAAACTGAATAAAAATTCATACAAGTAAACCAAACTTACATGGTCAGTGCATTCACTGAAATTCCTGTAAAAGAATTGGCAGGAATGACTTGTATGAAGACATTCTCCACTATTTCCCTGTTAAAGGCATGAAAATACAGTTTACACAAAAAAGCAAAACCTTTGCAGATATTTGTATTTAAAGGATACATACAAGATAAAATCCTGCTGGCGTGATTGAATATTCTGTAGTGCAGGAAAAGAAGTGAGACCCGTGTTTGTGATCCCACTGTGATCAAACAACAAGTCAATACTTAAACTGGAGCAGAAGTAAAGCACTTATTTTTTTTTAGCTACTAACATTTTCATATAACTAATGTTGAGGGGAAATATTACAGTCAGAATAATAAAAGTAATATACTTACAGGTATTTTAAATTTGGAAGATCCTTAAATGCCTCCTGATGGATGTATGACAGGGTTTTGATAGCAGTTAACTGTCTGTATGATAGACACACAAACATGTTAATCTCATTATTCTGACTTCCTAGTCTGCTTTTTGATGTATGTATTCCCCACTCATCAAACGGTACAGTTGTTGCCTAAAGTGTTTTTTGTTTTGTTTTTTAAAACTTGCTGCATTTTGTTTGTAGATATTTTCAACCAAAACTCAGTTAACTGTAAAGATCCTGTACAGTGCATCCGGAAAGTATTCACACCCCTTCACATTTACCACGTTTTGTTTTGTTACAGCCTCATTTCAAAAGGGATGGAATTATATTTTTTTCTCTTCAATCTACACACAATACCCCATAATGTTGAAGTGAAAAATGTTTGATGAATATCTGTTAATTTATGAAAAATAAGAAACTGGAAAAAACACATGTACATAAGTATTCACACTCTTTATTCAGTACTTCGTTAAGCACCTTTAGCAGCAATTACAGCTTTAAGCTTTTTTGGGAAAGATGCTACCAGCTTGGCACACTTGGATTTGGGGTAATTTTCCCATTCTTCTCTGCAGAACCTCTCAAGCTCTGTCAGGTTAGACGGGGAGCGTCGCTGCACAGCTATTTTCAGTTCCTTCCAGAGATGCTCAATGGGGTTCAAGTCTGGGCTCTGGCTGGGCCACTCAAGGACCTTCACAGACTTGTTCTCAAACCAGTCCTTTGTTATCCTAGCTGTGTGCTTGGGGTCGTTGTCCTGTTGGAACGTGAATCGTCGACCAAGTCGGAGGTCCTGAGCGCTCTGGAGCAGGTTTTCATTCAAGATGTCTCTGTACATTGCTCCATTCATCTTCCTATCCTGACAAGTCTCCCAGTACCTGCCGCTGAAAAACATCCCCCAGCATGATGCTGCCACCACCATGCTTCACCGTGGGGATGGTATTTGTCAGGTGATGAGCCTGGGTTCCTCCAGACGTGACGCTTGGCATTCAGGCCGAAAAGCTCTATTTTTGTTTCATCAGACCAAAGAATCTTGTTAACGATGGTCTGAGAGTCGTTTAGGTGCCTTTTGGCAAATTCTAAGCGGGCTGTCATGTGCCTTTTACTGAGGAGAGGCTTCCGTCTGGCTACTCTACCATAAAGGCCTGATTGGTGGAGTGCTGCAGAGATGGTTGTCCTTCTGGAAGGCTCTCCCATTTCCTCAGAGTGACGCTGGAGCTCTGTCAGAGTTATCATTGGTTCTTGGTCACCTCCCTGACCAAGGCCCTTCTACCCCGGTTGCTCAGTTTGGACGGGCGGCCAGCTCTAGGAAGAGTCATGGTGGTTCTGAACTTCTTCCATTTACGAATGATGGAGGCTACAGTGCTCTTCGGGACCTTCAATGCTGCAGAAATCCTTTGTATCCTTCCCCAGCTCTGTGCCGTGATACAATTCTGTCTCGGAGGTCTACAGACAATTCCTTTGTCTTCATGGCTTGTTTTTTTCTCTGCCAATGCACTGTGAGCTGTGGGGCCTTATATAGACAGGTGTGTGCCTTTCAATTAACTGAATTTCACACAGGTGCACTCTAGTCAATTTGTAGGAACATCCCAAGGACAATCAATGAAAACAAGATGCATGTCAGCTCAGTTTTGAGTGTCAAAACAAATGGTGTGAATACTTATGTACATGTGAGATTTCAGTTTTTTATTTTTTATAAATCTGAGAAAAATGCTAGAAAAACAAATCCAATTTGTGATTATGGAGTATTCTGTGTAGATTGATGAGGAACAAATAATAATTCCATCCCTTTTGAAATGAGGTTGTAACAAAACAAAACGTGGTAAATGTGAAGGGGTGTGAATACTTTCCGGATGCACTGTACATGTGTTGAACACAATGTGGCAGCAAAAACAGTTGTGGCCATTTTAGAAGTAGCTCTGTGAACAGAGGCAGTCGGACCGGAAAGCTCCGTTTATGGTTAAAAGTGAGATGGCTGACTTGGATCATAATCAGTTGAGTTGCAATTCAAAGCTTACGTACATGTGAACCATCCTGGACAGTTTGTGGAACGAGTGCCTTTCAAGAGATTTTAGAGATTCATCGTCAGATATGTATCTGGAAAAACACAAACAAAGCGTCATCACAAAAAAAATCATGCTGACTTGTGAGCTACCACAATTAAAGTTTGCTCTCATTAGCAGTTTTCCTCTTCAGCTGTGCTCTTCACTCAGGTGTAAAAGATAATCAGGGTTGCACATGATGATGTCAGTTTTCTGAAGTATCCTCCTTTGCTCCTTCATCTCCAGAACAGAAGCAGACTTCTTCATCAGTTGTTCAGTTTCTTTAAGTCTCTGATGCTGCTCCTCCAACAGATGTCTGCAGCAGGATGTTGGAGATCTTCTATCAGTCTGTTGTGGAGAGTTCAGTCCTGTCTGCAGACACTGAAGGACCTCAGCCTCCTCCAGAAGTAAAGTCTGCTCTGTCCCTTCTTATCACCGGCATCAGTGTCTCCAGTCCACCAGATGAACACTGAGGTATTTATCCTCCTCCACCACCTCCACTTCTTCTCCCATGATGAAAATGCTGTTTGACTTGTTCCTGGTCCTCCACAATCATCTCCTTTGTCTTGTCAACATTCAAGATGAGATGATTGTCTCCACACCACGCCACAAAGTGGTCCAGCAGTTCTCTGTCCTCAGTCTCTGGTCCACCACTGATCACCCCACAGCTGTAGAGTCATCTGAGTGTTTCTGCAGATGTCAGGACTCTGACTGGTCCTGGAAGTCTGAGGTGTCCAGAGTAAAGAGGAGTGGTCAGAGTGCAGAGCCCTGTGGTGCTGCTGACCACCTTCTCAGGAACACAACCATTCAGTCTCCAGGTAGTCAGTGATCCAGGTGATTGTTGAGGCATCCACCTGTGTCTTCTGGAGCTTCTTAGATAGTAAAACAGACTGGATGGTGTTAAATGCACTGGAGAAATAGAAGAACATGATGCTCACAGTGCTGCTGCTTTGTGCAGATGATTGTGGGTTTGTTGAAGCAGGTGTAAGATGGTGTCTTCAGCTCCAACCCAATCATCATGTCGCTCTTTTTTGGGGTTGGGTGAGGGGTGGTGGGTGGGTGCTTAGCTCAGTGGGTGGGTCGGTGGGTGGATGTATGTGTGGGTGTGTGTGTGTGTGCATGTATGTATGAATGTGTGTCCGTGTATATGTTGTGTGTGGGCATTTGTATATGGGTTTGGGGGTGTTTCTGTGTTTTTAATCTTCTTGTTGTTCAGCACTTTGCGTTGCAATATGATTGTAGGAAAAGTGCTATATAAATAAAGTTTGATTGATAAGCAAACTGCTTCTTTTTTCCTCCATGTGGCTCTGCTTCCCCGTCTATAGTCTCAGAAGACCCCCTGCAGAGTTTCTTCAGCTTCCTGGGACCACCTCCTCACAGTTCTTTTGGTCACAGGTGGTTTATGGGTGGAGGAGAGAGAGACCAGATCATGATCTGCCCTGCCCAGAGCAGGTTGTGCAGAGGAGCTCTATGTGACGTCTGCATAAAACAAATCCAAAGTTTTATTCTCTCTGGTGGAACAGTTGACAAACTGAAATGTTGGAAAAGTGGCAAAGAGAAAGATGCGGTTGAAATGAGGAGGGTTGTTGTCCGTAGCTTAGCAACGACAGCGCTGATGACATCACATCCCACCATGAGCTCCAGCTGATGGTGGGATGTGAACTGTCACTGTAATAACACTGGTGAACTCTCATGGTAAATAAGGATGGAAACTCACATATCCAGGCAGCAGCAGCGGTGTAATCTAGGACATGCTACTGTGGAACATCATCTGTTGTTGACAACATTGCATTTCCACCGCCCTTACTTTTTCTTCAAATCTGCTCGTATCATCTGACAATCGGAGATGCTGGAAGCGGGAATATGCTCCTGGAGCCACGTCTCTGTTAAACACATTAAGCTGCATCACTGAAACTCCAGATTTGTCCTCGTCAGCGCTTTAAGCTCGTCCATCTTGTTAGCGAGAGATCTCATCTTCCTCATTATGATGGATGGAAATGCTGGTCCAAACATTCTCTCTCTCTCTCTCTCTCTCTCTCTCTCTCTCTCTCTCTCTCTCTCTCTCTCTCTCTCTCTCTCTCTCTCTCTCTCTCTCTCTCTCTCTCTCTCTCTCTCTCTCTCTCTCTACTTTACCTCTGCTCTGCATCCACAGCATCTCCTCTTCAACTCTAAGGGATTTGGGATCTCAGTTTGGGTATAATTTGGCTTCTTTATCTCGATCAGCTGCTTACTTGGTTACTTGTCATAAAAGGTGGTAGACGATGAAAAGCTAAAAAGTAAATCCCTCAAGCAGCACAGGAACCAAACCATGATGAAAAATGACTCAAAAACCAATGTTATCAATGAAGGAGACTGAGTGGAAAATTTCAAATATCCACAAAACTGAAAAAAAAAAAAAATCATCAACAGAGCTGCAACAGTAAGCTACCACATTGACCAGCGCTAATTGCTAATCTTTTCCAGATAGGATATTTGTGGACAACATGAAATCACCCACTTGCATTCCATACTTCATCATTGGTGGCATCATATCGAGTAAATCCTCTCATTTCTAGATGTGACAGGAGTGTCTTGGAAAAGCTGAAGGATTTTTTCCAAAAACAACATCCTGATCCACCTCAAACCTAACAACACCCTTGAATAAAAAACTGGTTCAACTTTAAGGACAAGACACCCAAACAGAAACTGAGTATGTACATCCTTTACATCAGAAACTAAACAAGTCAACAAAAGCATGCACCAACAGAGGAGAGCAGCTCATTGGGTCCAGATTCAGCAGCCCACCTACATCTGGAGGATAAGGGACACTTTTTTAAAACAAAGTCCACATATTTGAAAAAGAAATGAGATGGTTTAAGAAATGCATAAATGAGCCCATCTATGTCAAACTGAAAATATTACACATTCGGAGATCAAGAATGACCTGGCTCTCCCCCTAAAGGTGGGGGGAGGGGAAAGAAATTATTTTAGTTGTGGATTGTTGAAGTCTTTTTTTTTTAAAGTAATTTACATACAACTTCAACACCTTTTTTTTTTAGAAGTTTAAAACTATCCAATACATTTGGATTAAGCCCCCTACTATTTAGCTGAATAAATCTTGGCAACAACAGATGCTGAACAAATAATGTAGTAAAGCATGACAGCTGTACTCTGGTGCATTACAATGATTTTGTAATGATAGAAATTAGCATTAGAACTTTAGTGTAAGTATTAGTATACTTTAGGAACAATAATGTACACATTTCACCAGTCTAGAAGAAATGTCAATTCTGGATCATTTTTCGTTCCTTTATTTGTCATGGATTTTTTTCTTCCATTGGGAACATTGATGGGGTGATGAGAGAGGTGTGTTTAATTAATTTGAGTTAGTTAGTGGCGTTATGGCTGGAACTCAAGACAGTTTGAGTGTATTGAGTGGTGACAGCCTCAGCTGGTGTAACTACGTCTTCTTCGTTTGAATATAGACGGTAGACTGATCGCTACAGTGGTTCCTATCATATCCAGTGGTAGACGGCGGTATTACAGAAACTGTCCCATAAATGAGCACAGCATCTCCAGCAGGCTCCATCGACACATGTAACATAAACTCAAGACGGTTGGTCATTTATAATTATTTTGTAATCATCTTACATTGAGGAACTTGAAATACATTACAGTGATCCCTCGCCTATTCACGCTTTAAGTTCTGCAGTTTTGGTTATTCGCAGATTTTACAGAAATATATAATATTAAAAAAAAATCAAGAAAAAAAATCGTAGAAACATCACAGGATGTTGTGCGCGTTCTCTCACAGCGAAGAAATAATTGTGAGCCAGCCTGGCCCCTTTAAGAAGGTGGCCTTAAGGGTATTGGTGTGGCCTTATGGGTAATGTAGTGTGTGTGTCGTGGGACGGCAGAAGAAAACGTGGTTAGATGAAAAGTGTAGTGAGCATCAACAGCAGCCCAGCGTGTATAGATTTACATTCTCTGTTAACCGACAGGAGCCCAACAATACAACCTGTGTGATGTTACAAGTTCCTGCAGTGACAGAATAAAGTGCTCGTTCCATGCAGAGAAAACTGGACTGTTTCTTTTGTTGTTGTTAGCGTGTTAGCCGCTCATTACGAGCCAAAAATAGCACAATATCAGTGGTTTTATACTACGGTTCAGAGACCAGAGGCTGTGAAGGAAACAGAAAGACCACAGTTGAGCCTTTGTCTTGTTTCTCTGCAGTGTCTCGCTACTTCTTTGCGGTTTTTAAACATATTTTAAACACATTATTTAGGCTCGGGGGGCTCAGGCTCCAGTTCGCGGATTTTGAGTGTCGGGGGGGGGGGGGGGGGTGCCGGTCCCCATTGAGCGCGAAAAAAATAAGGGATCACTGTAATTAATGGTTCCTTCATTGGTTTCAATTTTACCCATAAGATTGAATTAAATAAATAAATAAATAAAAGGTTGTGGGAAGAATGTGTAAGACAACAGTGCAGCCATGGGAGAACATTTGAGTTTTTAGTTCTCAAAACATTAAGGCAACGCTGGGTTTCTGAATAAACATGTGGGAATGTTCTCTGAATGTTTAGTTCAGGGGAATGAAAATTGAACATTTGCTGTGATGCTTCCCACTTCTCATTTTACAAGAGGCCTTCCTTGGCAACCTTTCAATACAAACTGTACTTCTTCAGTCTAATTGTGCACTTAAAGGGGCCACTAGCATCTGAGATGGTGTGTGGAGGGGTGTGGGATTTTTGAATCTGTTCTGCCTAATAATTAAATAAATGCATAAATCAGTGGGTTTGTTTATTTATCTGTTTATTTTTGGTGGTTTTCCTTTCCTTAATTTCAAATTGAAAAGGAAGCCCACATTTTGATGCTCGTGCAGGAGCCTCTTTCCTGACAGAGGAATGTTTTTGAACTCTGTTGGCCTGTTAACCGGTGTGTGGGTGTGTGTGTGTGTGTGTGTACTACATTATCATTCTTAGGGCCTTTTGATTACATAAACTCTGACACACCTGCTAAACCAGGACAAGTTTAACAATCAGAAACATGGATCCACAGTTCTGACTCTGCAGATGAAACATTTTAAAAGTGTTACACTCATGACTGATATCAGCTACAGAGTTGTTTTTTTCTTTGCACTCTCCAGCTGTATTAGAGCTGTATTAAGCTTGTTTATTTGTAGCCAGCTAAGCCCCCCATGTGTTAAGTGAAGCCTTCATTAAACAATAAAATGTGTTTACTTGTAAATGAATTTAAGTGAATTACTGTGAAGAACTTCAATGCTTAAAATAAATTTAGGATATAAAATTTGACTGCAATCATAGTAAAGGTGAGCTTGGTGGATGTGAGGTAAACACAAAAATCTGGATTTTGTATAATGAGTGAGATCGATGGATGGTGTGATGGGACAACTAACAGCTGGATCTCACATCAGAAGGAAAATAAGTGTAGCTCAGACTGACATAAAATGGCTTTAAAAGGTTTTATCCTGCTAATGATAAAAAACACTGTGCACAGAATAAGGATGAAGCATAAATATACTGATCAGCTTAAAGGATTTCACAAACAAAACCTTGCATCAGGCCTCTAAACAGCTATAAATGACCCAGATCAGCCTCATAGTTATATGATCAAATAGACGAGGAAAGGACAAGATTTGGTGAAACATTGGCCAGAACAAACTAAGCTGGGGCAAACTGAGCCAGTGTATTGATGCATTAATGGGGTTAGATAACTAATAATGTTCATTTTTCACAAACAAATTTTAGAGGTTATACTTGTAGGGGCATGACTCGTAGATCCTAAACTTTATGCAGCACGAGCTTTGCTCAGCCTTCAACATCATGGACATCTGAAAGTCCATCAAATCTCCTGCACCTCCATATTCAGCCTCTTATTCAGGGCCAGGTTTAGGGGTAACAGTGAGAGGAGACCCCCCCACCACCACCACCACCTCCAGTCTGTCAGTGCCAAGGTACAGTTTCCACCTTTAGTGTGATATGCAGCCACAACTAGAGGTGGGCAGATCGATCCAAATATGGTATTTATATCGTGTAATACTCGTGTAAAAAGATCGATACTCAAGGTTTTTTTCTCTCCCACAAGCACTGACTGCTGCAAAGTGCGAAATCATTGAAGTCTATGTCTGACACACTGTCGCTGTGTCCTCCAGTCCAACAGAGAGGATCCAGGTAGATCAGAGTCCTCCAGTCCAACAGAGAGGATCCGGGTAGATCAGAGTCCTCCAGTCCAACAGAGAGGATCCGGGTAGATCAGAGTCCTCCAGTCCAACAGAGAGGATCCGGGTAGATCAGAGTCCTCCAGTCCAACAGAGAGGATCCGGGTAGATCAGAGTCCTCCAGTCCAACAGAGAGGATCCGGGTAGATCAGAGTCCTCCAGTCCAACAGAGAGGATCCGGGTAGATCAGAGTCCTCCAGTCCAACAGAGAGGATCCGGGTAGATCAGAGTCCTCCTGTCCAACAGAGAGGATCCGGGTAGATCAGAGTCCTCCAGTCCAACAAGAGGATCCGGGTAGATCAGAGTCCTCCAGTCCAACAGAGAGGATCCGGGTAATCAGTCCTCCAGTCCACAGAGAGGATCCGGGTAGATCAGAGTCCTCCAGTCCAACAGAGAGGATCCGGGTAGATCAGAGTCCTCCAGTCCCAGAGAGGATCCGGTAGATCAGAGTCCTCCAGTCCAACAGAGAGATCCAGAGAGGCCTCCAGTCCAACAGAGAGGATCCGGTAGATCAGAGTCCTCCATCCAACAGAGAGGAGTCCTAGATCAGAGTCCTCCAGTCCAACAGAGAGGATCCGGGTAGATCAGAGTCCAGTCAGAGTCCAACAGAGAGGATCCCAGGTCCAGTCCAACAGAGAGGATCCGGATCAGAGTCCTCCAGTCAGAGTCCTCCAGTCCAACAGAGAGATCCGGGTAGATCAGAGTCCTCCAGTCCAGAGAGATCCGGTAGATCAGAGTCCTCCAGTCCAACAGAGAGGATCCGGGTCAGCAGATCAGAGTCCTCCAGTCCAACAGAGAGGATCCGGGTAGATCAGAGTGGGCGATTTCAGCATCAATTCATATTAACTTTCAAAGTACATGATACTTAAGTCGTACGTTACTGGAGCCAACTCAAAAAGAACATAATTAAGACCTTGAAATAACCCAGTATGTGTTATGTATCCCATTGAAAGGTGTTATCTAAGATAAAATAACATTGAATAATCCTTTATTTATCCCACAATGGAGACATTTATAGAGTTAATGCAACGGGAGAGGACACACAGTGCAAACAAAATTAAACAAGTATCGAAAGGATATAATATAATAGTTGGACTAGAAAAAACATGATAAACAGAAAAATTTAACTCCAAAGAATATTTACAGAAAATGTTAATTGTGATAGTAAAAGTATTTTGCTGTCCCCTATAAAGTTTGCTGAAATTGTATTCGAGGTTTTAACAAAATAATCCAAAAACAAAAATCCCAAAAAACACCAAAAGGTCAGCAGTTTCATGATAGATCAAGCTTAATATGAAAAAGTATCAGTATTGGTATCGGTATCGGCGATACTGGCCCTGTATTTACTTGGTATCGGATCGATACCAAAATTCCCAGTATCGCCCAGCTCTAGCCACAACAGTTCAACAACACCCAGTGCCTTAAAGAGCTGTGGTCCTGCCACTAGCACAAGTAGATGGTTTTATAAATGAAAGTTTTAATTAAACTAATATTGCAGGTTTATCCCTCTGTTACAGAATCCCAGCCTTGCACACTCAGCTACCTCTGGTTAAGGTAAGTAAAGAATATTCTTGATGGTACAATTTAAAAAATTGTAGCCTTTACTTCAGTGCTTAATTTTGTGACATCCAGGGAGAAAATGTTGTATGATTTAGTTCTTCTTCATGCATACTGTAGTTCGTGTCCTCTTGAAAGGGGAGGGTGGGTGTTTAGAGAATAGTTTAGCTTTAGGAATGAATAGACTTTGATACTACAACATCAGTGCTGTTTCTGTTCAGCATTGATATTGGACTTATTTTTTCCTTGTTTGTTTACTGCACATTTCTCTTTGCAACATGTGCGCTGGTCAGCTGCACATGTTTGCACTGCAAATGATTTGGTTCTTACCAAGAAAAAAAAACTTACATTTAGAAGTGTTAGATATTTTTTCTTGTTTTAATAATTACTTTCTTATTTCAAGTCTCAGTATAATCTTATATCAAGTAAAACAAATCTAGAAACAAGTGTTCCTACAATCTTAATTTAAGAAATCTTACCAAGTGAAATTATCTTGCTGCATGGACAGATTTTTTTTTCACTTGTTTTGAGTACCTTTTTCCTTAGTTGTAGTGTTTTTATCTTGTTTTAAGACCCCCTTTTTGCAGTGTGGAAGAGAATTGTTAGCATTGAGGGGAGAAGAAAAACTATTAAAACCTTACATGTGAGAAATGTTGGCCAAATTGGCAAAGGCATTTTGTGGAATAGAAGAGAGACTTGTCCCCACAAGCCACCTGAAATAGAAATGGGAAAACCTGCGTCTCAATACTACAGCCAGTACTTTTAAATGGTGTCAAAAATACAGTTACTTACACTTCCTGCGTGCAGGAATGGAAATCTGGCATAACCTTGACTCCAAAACATGATGCACTGTTGATGTCCCAGTTGCAGCTGCAGTGAGGTGGACAGTACTCCAGAGGGAAACTGAGCCCAACAAGAATGAAAACAGAAGAGAGGAGTTTGAAACTGGGCTTCATCATAGATGCAGTCTGGACGACTCTGCACACTGACAGAAGTTCACAAAGTGGCTGAGCTGTCCTGGATCACAAAAAGGGGACTTGGTCGAGACTTTCAAAATAAAATGTAAAAGACTTTCTTAATTTTTTTTTATTATGTTGATTAGTTGAATGATGCCAATTAACAGAATTTACTTTAAAAGAACGTAAACAATATATATGCAGTCCGAAATGCCATCTGTTTAGGTGTGTGTGTGTATGTTTGTAATCACCAGGTTGTGGGGACATTATTCTGTTTTCACAGTCAAGTCATGGGGACCTGTTGCAGTATGGGGACCAAAACGCTGGTCTTACATTTGCTACATTTGGCATTTGATCCTACTATGACAATAGAGGTTATGACAATGGGCCAGTTTTCCAAAATGTTGAACTATTCCTTTTAATTGGCTGAATTGTAGTGGTTGTACTGTTGTACAGTTTTGCTGTTGAACATTTTGAATTGTTAATTTTAAAGCTGTTTGTAAAGGGTGTCCATTTTGTCATCACCCCTCAATTACATTGGCAGCCATTTTGATTTTATGTAAGAGCCAAAAAATTTAATTAATTTTAAAATTACAATTAACAAATGGATTTTACAGTATATTACGCTGTTTACTAAATTGTAAAATTATTGTTTAATAATTGCATTACTTTTACAGTAATTCAGCGTAAATCTTTTCAGAGCAATTTACTCTATTTATTTCACATTAGTTTACAGTAAGTCCACAGCTAATTACTGCTATATCATGGTAATTCCTTGGGCATAGCAACCATGAATTTACGGTAAAGAGTTGCTGTTTTATTATAAATTACTGTGGAATAATTACACTAAAGTACGGGTAATTGACATGAGTAATTGTGAAAATATTTACAGTGAATTGCTTTGAAAGTAATGCAATTATTAACCAATAATTTACTGTAATTTTACAGTGAACTTTCTTACAGTGTGGGTATCTGTGTCAAATTGTTGTTGTCTCTTGTCTCTACCATGTCTTTGCCTGCTAAATAAGCAGAATACATGACTCA
The DNA here is from genome assembly GCA_018398805.1 of Hirundichthys speculiger. Classification (NCBI taxonomy): domain Eukaryota; kingdom Metazoa; phylum Chordata; class Actinopteri; order Beloniformes; family Exocoetidae; genus Hirundichthys; species Hirundichthys speculiger. The sequence continues at coordinate 835,458 of JAGFBZ010000843.1, read as the reverse complement.
CAGTTAGACACTCACTGATAGAAATGAGCAACACAAATGTCTAATGAAAAGTCTGTCATTTTATTTTGAACAACAGCCAGGCAAGAGAGAAACTGCTGAACAGAAACCATCATTTATCTGAACATTCCCTCCTTACTTCCTCTCCTTTCCTTGTTCCTCCCTTCCTCCATCCTTCTTTTTCCTCCCCTCCTTCTGTCTTTCCATCCCTCCTTTCTTCCTCTCTCTCTCACCTTTCCTTCCTTTGTCCCTCCCTCCATCCATCCTTCTTTCTTCCTTTTCCTCCATGTCTCCATGCCTCATCCCTTCTTCCAACAACAGGACCGTTGATTGTTTGATTTTTAACACTTGGGTTTTCCAACACTACTTATAAAACTTTAAAGGTAAACAGGACTATATAAAATATGTATGAAATAAAATGAATAAAAAGCTAATACATATAAAATATATAAAATAAAGTGCAAATTAACTACAGCTGTTAAATGCATAAAAGGGCAAACATTGAACATAAACAGATAACTGTTTTTGGAGGAACTCTCTCTTTCTATGAGCTGCCTTAACAACCTCTCTTTTAAACAGTTAGCATTTACTTGTAGACCGCTGCTTCCAAGTGTCCATGCGGTTTTTCACATAGTGCTTGGCAGCATCCCAGGTCCTACCTTTAAGTGCCTCTGGAAATGCAGGGAAAGACTCAAGACACTTTGCTTTACCAGGAACCTTGTCTTAATGTTTTGCATCAGCTTCTGTTCTACAGCTTGGACTTGGTCCACATCTTCCTCTTCTTTCTTGATGACTCTATAAAAATAAAACAAGATAAAATAAGAGTTAACATTAGAACGGCCAAGACGGTCTCAGAGACCAGTTGGGTTTTTACTTTGTAGCTAACATTCAAAAACTACAGGTCTCTGGGCGGTACTTAGCTCAGATGGTAGAGCACCTGACCCGCCTCATGTGTTGAGGCTATAGTCCTCTCTGCGGGTAGCCTACGGTGGTAGATTAGTGTCTTTATTCTATCTGAAAAAAGGTTGCTTCAATCCAAAAAATTATTTTCAATGATAAAAACCTTCACTTCAGTCCAAAAAACCCTTTTCCATCAAAGAAAAAAAGTGTTTGAATTGGGGCTGGGTTTGAAAAAATGGAAATTAAAAAAATAAATGGTAAATGGACGGCACTTATATACTGCTTTCTCCACACCCTCAAAGCGGTTTACAATGGCCTGTCATTCACCCATTCACACCCACATTCACCCACCAGTAGGCGGCTGCCATGCAAGGTGCTGCCAGACCCACTGGGGGAAAGTTAGGGTTCAGTGTCTTGCACAAAGACACTTTGGGACGTGGACAGTTGGAGCCAGGATCCAACCGCCAGTCACACCATAAAAAAAGTGGGAATGCTTCCCATTCAATTTCCCCTCTTGCTCTGTGAGTGGGAACTAACAGGAAAGGAGTCCGTCATTTCTGTATGAAACTATAAAATAACTCACTGAAACAGGTTATTGGTAAAATGGCTCCGCTTGGCTGTGAAGAGGTCTCAGACTCATCGATCTCCTCTGAATGGGTTTCTTTCTTTCTCACAGGTCTAGACTCTCCTAGAAAACAATCACATATAATGGCAGACAATTTCTCTTGAAGCACTGAATGCACCAAGTTGGTATAGAGTTTATAATTTCATGAGAAACAGAATGCAGCGAATGTGGCATCCTTGTCAAGTTAGCTTTTTTTTTAAATAATCCAATTACAAAGAGAGGAGGACACCTTAAAATCAATAGATCCTATAGTAAAAATACTTTGATATCAAATGAAGTTAATAATTAAAAACTATGAACTGTGGATTATTCCAGGTTATTGGTAAAGTAATTCTGCTGGGCTGTGAGGAGGTCTCAGACTCCAGGTACTCCTCTGTCCAGGTATTTTCCCCAGTTCTCGATCTACCTTTAGGTAAACAGATTCTCTTCCTGCTCTCCAGCGAAGGCGGACGCTTTTCTGTGAGCTCCTGCCCCTCTATCTGATCCTCGCTGCTCTTTGTCCTGTCTGTGTGTTTTTTTTTGGAGCCTCATACGGATAAAATCTGAATATCTAAATCAACCATGGATCTGGTTAGCTGGTCTCTCAATGCAATTGATCAAATTTTTTCTACAAGGAGGGAATCGATAGGTGAGCCTTCATGTCCAGATGGCACAGAGCCAGCGGGGTACGTTCAAGATCCATGGAGGAAGTGGCGCTTGAGCTGCCAGGCTCCTCTGTTCATCGAGGACGCTGAAGATGTCTACATATTTGGATTTATGATCATCGGATTCCTGCTGTTTGGCGTTGGCGGATACCTGATGTATCGGAAAATTAAGCGCACGGATGCCGCTATTCCGGTCCTGATGTCCGTGTGCGTGGAGGTCAGTCGTGCTGTGAGTGCCGAGACTGTAAAAAGAGACGAGATGAATCGGAAACTGGACGTGATTCACGGCATGAACCACCGACAGCTTCAGATGCATGAACTCATGGGGAAAATGGATAACAACTTGGGGTCACTACATGCACTACTTAGGGAGAATGGACACGAATAATTCGGACTTTCGGATGATTTCCCACGAGAGAGAACCAGCAAAGGACTTAAGGCAGGCAAAAAAATTCACTGTCAGTCTGACCGAAAACAATCTCTCTTATCTGAATCTGGCTCCCCTGAGTGGCCTTGGCCAAGGCCGAACTGAAAAAGAATCTCACCGAGGTCTTATCCGAAGTAGGCCCCCCCCCCCACACCATCCCCCGCTCCATTGCCTTTCCCTGACTCTCAACGTCCTCGCTGGATCCTGGTGTACTCCCCCACGTGGAGCGGACTGATTGCACTGCGCGCCACCGGGCGAGCGTGCACGGGCCGCTTGGCTGGGACCTTTTTCCTGATATGATGTCTTGTCTTGTACTAAGCTTGTTATGCCTGTGCTGAGGTTTTTTTTTCTGTGAATCCCACAATATGTACCTCTGATCAAGGACATGTGGTGTGAGACACCTGTTTTTTTATCCTCTCCCCCCCATCCCCTATGTGGTCGTTTTTTCTTCTGCTAAATTTGAAGCGCTCTTATAGCGCTGACCCAAGCACCGTTGACTCCTGTCCATATGTTGTGTTGTTTTTGTATGTTTCTCTTGGACGGTGAACTGGGAAGTCAAATTCTGCTGTGTTGGGACGCTGGCTCAGTGGCGACAATAAATTTGATTCTGATTCTGATTCTAACTGTTTTTTTAACAAGGTCCTTTGAAGGAGCACTGATCAGAGAACAGCTTGCCACTGTGAAAAAGCACATGCTGCGCACATTAGAGAAAGAACTGTGTGAAACAAGTTATTGTTAAATACCTGTGGTCAGCTGTGGTGAAACATCAGGGTCTGTGTCCTCCTCTGTAGGTGTCCTCTCAACGGGTCTCTTCTTTTTCACTAACCTTTATTGAAAAACACAAAGATGCATTGTTAGAAAAGCTTCAGTCCCTTAGGAGAAGCACCGGTTCAGTGAATGCACCTGATGAGCTCGAGGATGGACTCAACATCACATCTTTATCTTCATCTTCACTTCCAGATAGAGAGCTGTCTTCAGGTACTTCCTCTGAAGAAACACAGGAACAAAATGTTGTGAACTAGCATGGCTAACTCGTATGCATAACACATTTGAACCATCACATATTAAAATGATAATACTAGTGTGTGCAAGGTGAGTTTTTACCATTTGGATCAATGCTGATCTCGTCCAGAGTCATGCCTTTAAATTGTGCCAGCTCTCCTCTCCCACAGGCCAAGAGCAACTTTGCAACTTTGGCAACCTGCAGCGTTCCCTTTAGGGAGCCGGTAATATTGTCGATGGACTCTAATGTTGTGACCCATAAACCCTGCTAGGCAGTCTTCCTCATTGTCTCTCAGGTTGAGTACTTGTGACATCGTTGCCATCTGTTTCCTAAGTCTGGTCGACATCAATGTTTGAGGGTCCTTCGCTCCACGTTCACATGCCATTGCACGGATAGCATCAGATCCTCTGAGGTGACTTTCTGCCTCTGGTCTGCCAAATAAATACAGATTGACACCCGCCACTTCACATTTTCGGCGATAATTCACCAGCATCTGCATGGAGGACACCATGTCCGGGCTGAGTAAGACGGGGACCTTTTTTGTCCCACTTCCCTTTGATTTCCACACGTTCAAAATACTTGCAGAGCTTCTTTCCATGTCGGACAAGGCAAGGTCAAGATCTGGATTACTGGCAAAGGTGTTTCTCAACATGAAGTCATTCAAGGACATCTTGGACACTTCGCCCTCTCTCGTACGATTGAAGACGATCACTTCACAGAGCGTCAGTTTAGCAAAACTTAACCAATTCCTCTCATGTGGTGCAGCTTCAAGATTGGTTTGATACTTAGGCCTCTCTGCATCAATATGGTTGTGTAGTCTCTCAACATCTTCACGGTAGGTGATAAGAGGTTTATTCCGTTTGGACTCTGAGGTTCCTCAGTGTTTGCGAGGACACCCACTCATCCCATTTTTTTGTCTTTCAGTGTCCTAAACGTCATCACATTTTCAAGGTGCTCCTTGTTCTCTTACATCCTTGCATCAAAGCAATATCTGATATTTTGGTTTGGCTATGGCCTAGTTTGAGCATCAAGGATGGAATCTGGAAGCTGCTGGTATCTTCACTCCATCCAGAGACCAACTTCACAGTGTTCACAACATGGAGGATCTTTGCTTGGAGAACTAATCTTCCCATTTCTCTCATTTTTTGTCTGATGTATTGGTGTTGGCTGTTGTCTATGCCTCTTTTTGTTGAGGAAGTGTTCTCCCAACTTCAGAATATATTATAATATATAAGTGCCAGACTTTCCCATTTGTGTTCTTTGGGACCGGGTGTCCTGCAGCACAAAGGGACTGCTCTACATCTGCCTGGCTTTCCAGCTATCCCATCATTTGCCCGTTTGCATATTTTCAAATGTCGCCACAGCACCCTCCTTTTGAGGAGTGCAAATACTCCTTCACATTCACATTCCCTGCTTTGTCGAGAGGGGACCATCGCCCCTTTTCCCTCCTCCAGGACCTTAAAATTGTGGCGTCTATTGCCTTGATTCTGAATTAGATTTAACTGGATCTTTCTCTCCACAGATCCTTTTGGATAACTAAATGCTCGTACTGCCTCCTCCAAGTGGCTGTGTTTCCTTTCCATGTGCCGTGCAATTTTGGCAAATGGTTTAAAACAGTACATACAGTAGTGCCTCTTATTGTAAAATCTACCGCCATCATTTTTCTTTTTCAGCGTCAAGATTTTTACATCCTTGTCGTTCTATTGACTCACAATCTGCCATGGGTTCGGAAGAAGATGACGTGTTCTGTCTCTTTTAGACTTGAACAGCTTCATTTCTTCCTCTCTCTTCTGTACTCTTCTGTAGACCTCTGAACATGCTCATCGCCACTTACTTCACTGCTCATCATAGAGTCATCTTCTGAGATCCCAAACATTTCTTTTGTAAGCAAGAAAAGAAAGTCAGATGGGACTCAATTGCTACAAATTTTAAAGAATATTTACTATTTAATTTTCTAATTATGCTTTTCCCATCAACGATAATATAGTTTATAATTTTACAACTGATTTCAACTTTCACACTGGTTTTCACCCAGATGTTTCCTCAGGGGAGGAACATCTGGGTATGAAGGGCACTGGTCCATTTTCTTAAAGAGCATTAAAAAATATACTGTAAAATACAATGTCCAGTTACAGAAGAATACTTTTTTTACATTCTGTGCATTGCGATTAAGAATACAATGCCAAAGTATGTTTGAGTTTCCCCTTGTTTTATTAAAAATGGACTCAGGTCACCATCACCTGTTTATCGAATAAAATTAAATCTGTGCATCTGTGAAATCACGGATGCAGCTCAAGGCTTCTTGTATTGATAACAGTGTTTTAGAGCAACTGCATTTACCTGCTCATTGTCTTTTGCTGACAACGGCTGTCCTGTATCTGAGTACCTGGCCATCTCTGCTGTATACACTGGAGAATAAATCCACTCTGAACCCTTGTCTGTGGTAAAGTGTCTTCTTTAATTGTTGTATAACTGCCTCACTAGAACCTCACCCATTTACTGGTAAATTAATATGTAGAGTTAGTTTTTTATTTTTAATAACAGCCAAATATCTGTGTGTGGTGTGTTTTTGGAGCTCCCCCTTATCACTGCAACCACTGATCTGCACAGTTTTCTCAAATATGGTCATGTATCGCCTGCTTCCTGGTCCACATTAACGATTTCATTAGCAAACAGTCAATTTAAGAGTTGGAGGTTTCCAACAAAAAGGATCATTTTCTGGTTAAGACGGCAGAGGAAAGAACTCCTTCAGGGGGTTCTGCATAAACCACAAGGTGAGTACATCTGAAAGAGTAAATTAATGTTTACCAAAACATTGATAGAACCATAAAATATTCTTAAATATTTCGTGTCTTGTTTTATTAATATTTCAACTGTAAATCTTGTCAATATTCACAGTGAAAACACTAAACATGCTTGAATGAACCCTCCATCTTAAAGCTTTAATTCTTAAATAGTAAATAGTTATTTTTAAATAGCAGGGTGAGGACTAAAAGTGTAGTAAGTTTCCCATAATAGAGAAAAAGATCAGAGATCATGTTGACAATAGTTTAAATGAAGAGCAGTTTAATTAACAATTAAGTATAAGATTATACTTTTTAACCATAAATAGTTTGCCACTGAAATATTAAGACAGTAAAAAAGTCTGCATCACACTTTTTGTTTTGCTCCAAATGATGTCAGATTTCTTGTTCCCCACTAAACGCTACCCAGTAGAGTTTTCAGTCCGCCCTGGTAGTGCGGTGGTTGGGGCAGGCGGCCCATGTTCAGAGGCTACAGTCCTGCAGCGATCACAGTTCGATTCCCAAACCCTTTGCTGCATGTCTTCTCTGTTCTTTTGAATTATGCCAGTCAGTCGACCCTATTTGCTGCTACCATTGTGGTCATCTTTTTCCTAAACCATTTTAATTTGTTCATTACCTGACCTGTCTCGAGCGTAGCTGCATTTTTGTTTAGTCATTACAAAATTGGCCCGTCTTTCACTGTGCCTGTTAAGTACCAACTTATTTCATCCTCTGCTTGAAAAGTTAGAAGTTCTTTAATTTCTTTATCTCCCCAATTTGGCATTATGTTCATGAAGAGTAAATGGAAGGAAACACACTTGTTTGGTCGTACTGTGATTGTCCTCTGCGCACCGTTGATGCGTGTACGTAATCAAACGTAATCACCATGTCACTAGAAATTCTCAGACATCTCACTAGGTTGCAGAATTGGGGGATGTACCCAACATACACAAGAGGTCTCTTTTTTTTTCATGCCTTTTTGACTACCTTGGGGGGTGGAAAAAGAGGGGATCTGAATTTTTTGTCATTCTGGAAAATGACCGTTACATGCACACACCTCCTCCATGAGTCACCACCTTATCGTGTCCCAGTGATCCTAGGAGCTATGTTGTCGGGGGCTTTATGCCCCTGGAAGGGTCACCCATGGCAAACAGGTCTCTAGGTGAGGGACCAGACAAAGTGTGGCTCATAAAGACCTTTATGATGGAAAAGAACCGAGGCCCAAGGTTTCCCTTGCCCGGACGCGGGTCACCGGGGCCCCCCTCTGGAGCCAGGCCTGGAGGTGGGGCTCGGAGGTGAGCACCTAGTGGCCGGGCCTTTGCCCATGGGGCCCGGTCGGGCTCAGTCCGAAAGGGAAACATGGGCCCCCACTCCAGTGGACTCACCACCTGCAGGAGGGGCCATAGAGGTCGGGTGCGTAGTGAGCTGGGCGGTGGCCGGATGCGGGGACCCTGGCGGTCCGATCCTCAGCTGCAGAAGCTAGCTCTAGGGATGTGGAATGTCACCTCTCTGGCGGGGAAGGAGCCTGAGCTGGTGTGTGAGGTCAAGCGGTTCCAGCTAGATATAGTTGGACTCACCTCAACACACGGCTTGGGCTCTGGAACCAGTATCCTCGAGAGGGGTTGGACGCTTTTCCACTCTGGAGTTGCTCCGGGTGAGAGGCGCCGAGCTGGTGTGGGCATACTTATTGCCCCCCAGCTTGGCGCCTGTACATTGGGGTTTACTCCGGTGGACGAGAGGGTAGCCTCTCTCCGCCTCCGGGTGGGGGGACGGGTCCTGACTGTTGTTTGTGCTTACGCACCAAATAGCAGTTCAGAGTACCCACCCTTTTTGGAGTCCTTGGATGGAGTATTGGAGAATGTTCCATCTGGGGACTCCCTCGTTCTGCTGGGGGACTTCAATGCTCACGTGGGCAACGACAGTGAGACCTGGAGGGGTGTGGTTGGGAGGCAGGGCCCCCCCGAGCTGAACCAGAGTGGTGTTTCGTTGTTGGACTTCTGTGCTCGTCATGGACTGTCCATAACGAACACCATGTTCAAGCATAAGAGTGTCCACATGTGCACTTGGCACCAGGACACTCTAGGCCGCAGTTCGATGATCGACTTCATAATCGTATCGTCGGACTTGCGGCCGCATGTCTTAGACACTCAGGCGAAGAGAGGGGCGGAGCTGTCAACTGATCACCACCTGGTGGTGGGTTGGCTCAGATGGTGGGGGAGGATGCCGGTCAGACCTGGCAGGCCCAAACGTGTTGTGAGGGTCTGCTGGGAACGTCTGGCAGAGTCTCCTGTCAGAAGGAGCTTTAACTCACACCTCCGGCGGAACTTCGATCATGTTCCGAGGGAGGTAGGGGACATTGAGTCCGAGTGGGCTATGTTCCGGGCCTCTATTGTTGAGCGGCCGACCGAAGCTGTGGCCGTAAGGTCGTTGGTGCATGTCGTGGCGGCAATCCCAGAACTCGTTGGTGGACACCAGCAGTGAGGGATGCTGTCAAGCTGAAGGAGTCCTATAAGGCCTTTTTGGCATGTGGGACTCTGGAGGCAGCTGACAGGTATCGGCAGGCTAAGCGGGACGCGGCTTTGGCGGTTGCTGAGGCAAAAACTCGGACATGGGAGGAGTTTGGAGAGGCCATGGAGAACGACTTCCGAACGGCTTCGAAGAGATTCTGGTCCACCATCCGGCGTCTCAGGAGGGGGAAGCAGTGCTCCATCAACACTGTATACAGTGGGGATGGGGAGCTGTTGACCTCGACTTGGGACGTTGTGGATCGGTGGAGGGAATACTTCGAAGACCTCCTCAATCCCGCCGACACGTCTTCCAATGAGGAAGCAGAGTCTGGGGACTCAGGGGTGGACTCTCCTATCTCTGGGGCTGAGGTTGCCGAGGTGGTTAAAAAGCTCGGTGGCAGGGCCCCGGGTGTGGATGAGATCCGCCCGGAGTTCCTCAGGGCTTTGGATGCTGAGGGGCTGTCTTGGTTGACACGCCTCTGCAGCATCGCGTGGATGTCTAGGACAGTACCGCTGGATTGGCAGACTGGGGTGGTGGTCCCCCTCTTTAAAAAGGGGGACCGGAGGGTGTGTTCCAACTACAGGGGGATCACACTCCTCAGCCTCCCTGGGAAGGTCTATTCAGGGGTCCTGGAGAGGAGGGTCCGTCAGATAGTCGAATCTCGGATTGAGGAGGAGCAGTGTGGTTTTCGTCCCGGCCGTGGAACGGTGGACCAGCTCTACACCCTCTTTAGGGTCTTGGAGGGGGCATGGGAGTTCGCCCAACCAGTCTTCATGTGTTTTGTGGACTTGGAGAAGGCGTTCGACCGTGTTCCCCGGGGATTCCTGTGGGGGGTGCTTCGGGAGTATGGGGTGCCGTACTCCCTTATACGGGCTGTCCGGTCCCTGTACGACCGGTGCCAGAGTTTGGTCCGCATTGCCGGCAGTAAGTCGGATTCGTTTCCAGTGAGGGTTGGACTCCGCCAAGGCTGCCCTTTGTCACCGATTCTGTTCATTACTTTTATGGACAGAATTTCTAGGCGCAGTCGAGGTGTCGTGGGGATCCGGTTCGGTGGCCTGAGGATTGGGTCTCTGCTATTTGCAGATGATGTGGTTCTGTTGGCTTCATCGAGCCGTGATCTACAACTCTCGCTGGAGCGATTCGCAGCCGGTTGTGAAGCGGCTGGGATGAGAATCAGCACCTCCAAATCCGAGACCATGGTCCTCAGCCGGAAAAGGGTGGAGTGCCCTCTCCGGGTTGGGGATGAGGTCCTTCCCCAAGTGGAGGAGTTTAAGTATCTCGGGATCTTGTTCACGAGTGAGGGAAGGATGGAGCGGGAGATCGACAGACGGATCGGTGCGGCATCTGCAGTGATGCGGGTGCTGCGCCGGTCTGTTGTGGTGAAGAGAGAGCTGAGTCGGAAGGCGAAGCTCTCGATTTACTGGTCGATCTACGTTCCCACCCTCACCTATGGTCATGAGCTTTGGGTAGTGACCGAAAGAACAAGATCGCGGATACAAGCGGCTGAAATGAGCTTCCTTCGCAGGCTGGCCGGGCTCTCCCTTAGAGATAGGGTGAGAAGCTCGGTCATCCGGGAGAGGCTCAGAGTAGAACCGCTGCTCCTCCGCATCGAGAGGAGCCAGATGAGGTGGCTCGGGCATCTGGTTAGGATGCCTCCTGGACGCCTCCCTGGTGAGGTGTTCCGGGCACGGCCCACTGGGAGGAGACCCCGGGGAAGACCCAGGACACGCTGGAGGGACTATGTCTCTCGGCTGGCCTGGGAACGCCTTGGGATCCCCCCAGAGGAGCTGGAAGAAGTGGCCGGGGAGAGGGGAGTCTGGGCTTCCTTACTCCGGCTGATGCCCCCGCGACCCGACCTCGGATAAGCGGAAGAAGACGGTACGGTACATGCACACACCGAGACCGGGAAAAGGTGGAAATGTTACAGAGAAAAGCCGGTATGCAAGGGCCTTCAGTTGCTGATTAGTTTTTCCACTTAATTTTTATTCTGGAGCATCCTGTTTGGAGATCTAATGTCCATCTTTGCTGAATGGTTTACCTTTACAAAACTGGATTCTCATGCTGCTTGTAGCCAGCATGTGTTTCTGTCACAAACTGAGCAAAGAATAGGTAACTGATCAAAAGCAGAAGTACATGCATGGGCATTTGAATCCTTCAACCCTCATCTAATGTTCTGCATGTGTTCAGGGCTAGGCCAGATCTAAGTTCCTCTTTTTCTTCCTGTCCATTTTGTAGTTGCTCTTTGTCTTCTGCTATATTTGACTGTTGTGGCTCCCCCTGCTGGTTTGGAGTGGTGCAATAGTCGTTCCTGTTCTCATGTGGGTTGCTTTAAAAGTTGCTACTTCCGGTGACCCTTATGATCTGTCCGGGTCTCTGTAGCTGGCCTCCCACTCAGCAGCTGGGGTCTGTCGGGGTGGGGGTGCCCCCTCTATGTTCTGGGGACAGTGGATCTTTGGGGGTCTATTCTCCAGGGGTGGTGCTGGTAGGTGCTCCTGCGCTTACTGACTGGCCTGCCGGCTGCGGGCGTGAGGTGGCCCTGGTTCCTCCCCTGTCCCCTTTCTGGGTCGTTTCCTCTCTGGGGGCTGGGGTGCGTGCCTCAGTCCTGGGGGACTGGGGTTGGGGCTTGGCTGGCCTGTGGGGCAGCCCTGTGGTTGTGCCATATGGACATTCTGGTGGTGGGGGTCACCATGGTCTTGTCTCCCGTGGGGGTGGTCCTATCTCTTTGGAGACAGTTCGTCTCTTAGGGGGGTGGGGCTGCCTGTCACCTCTGTCCAGTGCTGGGTACGGCTGGTACTGGGCAGTGTTGAACTGAACAGGTGATCCTCCATGGTGAAGTGGGTGGAGTTGCCCTGGCTGTCCGTGGTTAGGTCCTGCTGCAGAATTTTATCCCTCCGGCAGCTGCTTGTCGCCTTGTCTGGGCTTGGGGCATTGGGAGGGTTAGCCAGGCTGTATGACACTGGCCCAACACATCAGCACCAACTGTGGTTCAGCCTGTAGATGTGGTTGTTGTCACTGGTTGGGGCTGAGAGGGTGTCGGAGGCCAACATCACTTCCCACTGCTCTGTGTCTGGCTGCTGGTCTGCTTTGTCTCCAGTATCCTCCCAGAGATAAAGCAGACCAGCAGCCAGACACAGTGGTGCACACATTCATCTATATGCACCGCACCACAGATATCACACACACCACATCATCACTGTCTTATGTGTTTTGTCCAATGTCTTTATCTGTCCTTATCTGTCCTTTTGTACTCTACTGTCGATGTTTTAAGTCCTCTGACAGAATCAAGGTTTCAGGAGTGAATAAAGCATGTTAGACTTGACTGTCAAAGAGGACTGGTGAAGGACACACTCACTATTACTCACACTTACGCACAAGAAAAACTGACACCTGCTGCAAGATTAGATTGTGTATATACAGGTTTTGCCAGATTGTGGCACTAAAAATCAATATATATGCAGACAGTTGTTAAAAGGAAAAAAAGAGAAAGAAAGTTGCTCCTTCTTCAATAGATATCTTTTTATAGTCTGAATATGTCTGAATTAGGGATGTAACGTTATAGAAAATTTGATATCTCGATTATAGTGACCAAATTATCACGGTTTACGATATTATCGCGGTATTCTTCATTGCTGTACAAATGTCTAAAAAACACATACATTTAAATAATTTCACAAAATCTTGTGATTTTCTTGTCATACTAAAACATTAGAAACCAAAATCTTAGCAAAATAAAACTTTCACCTTAAAAGGGAAAACAACTGGTACAGAAAGAGGTTTTATTATAAATGAACAAAATAAAAGAACAAAGCTTATTTGTCTGGTGCAAATTTAAATAAACACTTTAACAACCATAGAAGGTCAAAATATGCAATTATCAGGAACAAAAATTATAGTGAAGTTCAAATGAAAAAAACTTTGGACTTTAAGCTGAACCTTAAATACGTATAAATGTGCAAATAAAGAAACAGTTGTAAAGGAGCCAAATATGTTGTTCTGAATTGTAGTTCACTCTGTGTGTCTGTGGGTGTCGCTGTGTTGTTACCTGAGGGTCAGGTATAAAGGTAGCTGCCTGTTATTGGTTAGGTGTTCGACCCGGAAGGGCAAAAGGTTTTTGACCGCTGTGGCGCTAACTGCCGGTTTTATGGTTGTTGGATCAGTTAATGGAATAAATTAATATTTTAACTGCATTAGAAGAACATCGTTCTGGTCCTTTTTTCGATCAACACGCAACGGTAACATTTACAAAATATAAGTTAGTGTAGCACGTCAACCAGGTTAGTCTTGGTCAAACATCTCAGTAGCTTGAAGCATTAGCCTTAGCTCCTTCAAGTTGCTTGTACAAATTACAATAAAATGTAAACAAGTCCTCTGCAGACAGGATAATTGTCCTCCACCAGTTCTGTGCTGTCACCACTTTCCACCATTCTCACGTTACGATGCCGATGTTACAAGCTACATATTCACATGAGACACAGTCATGAGTCACTCACAGACTTGAATGAGGCTGATATTACATATCCCGGTAATCGACAGCGATAATGAGATGAAGTCAAACATAAACGGTAATCGTTATCGCGTAAAACTTGACCGCGCTTTACCGTAATACCGGTAACCGTCCCTAGTCTGAATGTAAGCTTTGATATGTCTGTTAAAACAGTCTTCATGTTCAAAGTAAAGAAGTGCTGATACCTTTTGTATTTGATGAGTCCCTTCAGGTTTACTTGCAACAGCTGGTTTTCTTCATGAGGTTTTGGAGACATTTTACTGTTTTGACTTCTTATTGTAAAAAGACCACAGCACTGTGCACTGCTGTCCTTTTGCAAAAATGGTCACATTGGCCAGTTAGTTCTCTTTCAAGGACATTTGATTTGGTCAATCCTTTTGGTGGGATGGGTGCTCTTCACTGCAGTAGAAGACATTGTTCCCCTGATTAAATGGCTGTCACAAGTCTAGCATGTCCACTCCTGACTCTTGAGCTGAACATTCAGTCACTGTGTGGATGTTTGACATGTTTTTACCCTTTTACTATGCTAGACTTGATATGGAAGTGGAGTTCTGTGGAAAATATGACACCATGGCCTGTCCCTGATCTGTACATTGTGACAGAACACAGAAAAGGCAGCAACACTTGAAATGAGGACGCTTGAACAGGTTTGATCAGACAAACAAACTTTAAGCAGTTGTGGCATGTTTGGAAAAATGTATATAAGAACTTGTAAACACTGAGAACCTTAAAGAAAAAAATTTTTTTCAGCTTTTTGAATGGACCCTCTCAAAGTGAGTTTCAGTTGGTGGTGGGCAGCGACACCAATTCTTGTGACCCACTTGATCTCCTGCTCTTATTTACTGAACCTCTTAAAATGACAGCTAACAGCCTGAAAATTGGGTTTATTACAGTTTACATTAATTTTGAACCATTGAAAGTCAGGAAAAGCATATGGGACCTTTTTAAATAAAGCCACAAGGACCAAATTTCCGTTAAAGACCTTTTTAAAAGGAGGAAACTACCATCATATCCAGACTCAGACATGGAAGAACACGTAAAGACATTAGACAAGCAATATCTCCCACGAGATGAAATGTGGTCTGAAAATACACAGTGAAAGAGCTTAAACAGTAGAACATTGATCAAAAATGACATTGCAGCAATGAAAAACACTGAGAAATACCTCTTCATTTGGCTTATTACTTTTATTTACACTTTATATTTGACTTCCCCAGCACACTGATGTCCTGCTGACATCGAGCTCACAGTTGAACAGCACACACGATCTCTCCAGGTACCAGCGGAGAACCACCTCACATCCTGGTTTCTTCCGGTAGTCGGTTCATGTAGTCCTGAAGGGCCTGGTGTAAAGGCAGCCACTTCTTTATTGAAGCTTTGAGAGCCATTATCCACCTGTAAAGAGCATCACAGACATCAACGTGAGGCCAACGTTTCAGCCTCCACGTGCCACATTATGAACTGATGTTACTATAGTCTAAACATACACAGCTATATAAGAACTTTAAACTCTGAAAACCAGTTTTCACAATTTTTTTTTTTTAACTTTAATTGGTCCAGTATTCTTCTCTTCACATATGGCTCTTCTGGTAAATAGTTCTTGCCACCAAACTCAGATAAGACTGAGGTTATCATCTCTGGACCTGGGCAGTTGAGGAAATAGACTGCCTAACCATGTAATTAATCTGGATGGCATTACTTTGGGATCTAAGTCCTACTGTGAGGAACCTTGGAGCTATTTTTAACCAGGATTTATCCTTTTTAATTCACATTTAAAACAATCTTCTAGAACTTTCTTCTTTCACCTTTGTAATATGACCAAAATAAGGTACATCCTGAGTCAGAGTGATGCAGGAAAAACTCGTCCATGCTTTTGTTCCTTTTAAGACTGAACAGTGACAAAACCTTATTAGTAGGATGGTCTAAAATTACTGTGCACAGCCTTGATCTGATCCAGTATGCTGCAGGGAGTTCTATGAAGGATTAACAAGAGAGCTCATACCTCTCTGATCTCAGGTTCTGTTCGCTGGTTTCCTGTTAAATCCAGGATATAAATTCAAATTGTTTTCCTTACACATAAATCCCTTAAGGACCAAGCTCCTCCTTACCTTAAAGATCTCACAGTTCCATATTATCCAAACTGAGCACTTGGCTCTCAGAATTCAAGTTTACTTGCTTCCTAAAGTAAAGTAAAGTGGGAGGCAGAACCTTCAGTGATCAGGCTCGTCTCTTATAGAACCAGCTTCCAGTTTGAATTCAGGAGCCAGACACCATCTCAACTACAACCTTTATCAAAAGAAAACTTCATCTTTAAGGTAGTTACTGGCTCAGGTCCCCTGAAGACTGCCAGACCTCCCATGATGCACTGGACTCTTTCCTCTCTGCTTTTTACTCCTCATGTAGGTGTGTAATGTACGTTAGCTTTGTGTGTCCATTTTGTCTTCTAGCCGATATCCCTCAACTCATGTCTTTCCTGTCCTGCCAACACCCAACAAAACAACTGGAGTATATCCTCCCTCCACCCTCAATCTGGTTCTGATGGTTACTTTCTGTTAATAGGGAGTTCTTCCTCCCTGGGGCATTGTTCCAAAAGTGTTTGTGTGGCTCTGGCTCACAGCTATGCTAAGGTTTAACAAGTGGAAAGGGAAGTCTTGCATGAAGGAACCTGGTCCTCACCGTTTGTTGTCAGCTGAATTCTCGGCACAGAGGTAGAAAGTCTTAAACTCATCAGAAGGAGGTTTCAGCTCAATGGACTTCTTGGATCCATAGGGTTGCTCTCTTACCATGTAACCCTGAAGGTAGATCCCACCTAAGGACAGAGATAAATATGTAACTCCTTTATTCCATCAAAGTGAACTTATGAGATATGAAATCTCAGTACTGGGATTTTAACTAATATAGAATATGCCCCGATGTTAGAATATGCTACAAGTAAACACGAAGCAAAATACAGAGAATCCCAAAAAGAGATGTTGTCACAACATGACTTCCTAATCAATGGACCCTGGTTGAGGGAACACATTTGATATTTGAGAAAATTAGATTTGCTCTAACATCCCACATCAAGATAGTCCATCAGATACTTTTATTGATCCACTTGAATACGCTATCCGCAGTTTATTGCTGTGGGGTTGAAGCTGAAGAAACCATCTTACACCTGCTTTAATGAACCCACAATCATCTGGACAAAGCAGCAGCACTGTGAGGATCTTGATCTTCTATTTCTCCAGTGCATTTAATACCATCCAGTCTGCTTTACTATCTAAGAAGCTCCAGAAGACACAGATGGATGCCACAACAATCACCTGGATTGCTGACTATCTGACTAACAGACCACCTGGAGACTGAATGGTTGTGTGTCTGAGCAGGTGGTCAGCAGCACAGGAGCACCACAGGGGACTGTACTCTCACCATTCCATTTATCTCTGGACATCTAAGACTTTCAGGACCAGTCAGAGTCCTGTCATCTGTAGAAATACTCAGGTGACTCTAGTTGTGGGGTCAATCAGTGATGGATCAAAAACTGGGTACGGAGAACTGGTGGACCGCTTTTGTGGCGTGGTGTGGAGACAATCATCTTATCTTAAATGCCAGCAAGTCTAAGGAGATGATTGTGGATTTTAGGAGGACCAGGAACAAGTCAGGGGTCTCCATAGCCAATCGTCTGCCATCATCTAACCCTATCCTCTGCAATGGGGCTCTTCATCTCCAGCCCTCAAAGGCCGCTGTCCTGCATGTCTTAGATGTTTCCCTGCTTCAGCACACCTGATTCAAATTAATGGGTCATTAACAGACTTGTGCAGACAAGCTGATTGCAAACCATTCATGTGAAGCAGGAAAACATGTAAGACATGCAGGACAGCGGCCCTTCAGAACTGGAGTTGAAGAGCCCTGCTCTTCATCCTCATCTCCAATATCAACTAACTTCATGTCCTCTTTCACTACATCCATACTTCTCCTCTTTGGTCTTATTCTAGACCACCTGTATGGCATATAATACCACAGCTCCCCCCTTGGCACATAAGCTTTCTCGGATCAACAAAGACACAATACAGCTCCTACTGGCCTTCTGCATCAGCATCCTCCAAGCAAATATTGCATCTGTAGTACTCTGCTTTGGCATGAAACCATACTGCTGTTTACAGAGCCTCACTTCTGTCCTGAGTCTAGCTTTTACTGCTCTTTCCCATAACTTCATTGTGTTGCTCATCAACTTTATTCCTCTGTAGTCCACCAGCATAGTTCTCTATTTTCAGGCATCCTCCCAGTCTCTAAGATCTTGTTGGATGTCTGAGTCTAAAACTCTCCTGGCACCTCTCCTAGACACTTCCAGACCTCCACAGGTATATCATCAGGACTGACTGTCTTTCCACTCTTCATCCTCTTTAATGCCCTCCTCACTTCAGCCTTACTAACCTTTGCTACCTCCTGGTCCACAGCAGTCACCTCTGCAATCTATTTCACTTTCCTCATGCATCAACTCTTCAAAATACTCTTTCCATCTTCCTGTCACACTCCTAGCATCTGCCAATCCTTTTCCATCTCTATCCTTAACCTGATAAACCCTGACCCCCTTTTTTAGCAAAACCGCCTAAAATGACATACCCAAATTAAAATGATTGTAACTTCTAAACTGTTCTGTCCACATGGATGTATTAAAGTGTTCCATAAAGAAGACACTCTGTAGTTTCTTATAAAACTGTCAGGAACACTCTAGGTGATACAGAGACAGAGTAATGGAACTCTGAAGTCAGTAAAAAATTTAAAATTTTGTTCTGCCTGAAATAAAAAATGACTTTCAGGATGAATAATAGTCTGAATATTCATCTGAAATAGTAAATGACCGTATGAGGCTGTAGGCACACTATAACTGAACATGTGTTTCAAATTTGAAGAAGATAGCACAACATATGACCATTTTACAGTGGTCTTTTCATTAAAAAATCTAGGCGCAGCTCCAAAAAGGCCTTTGGAGACTCCAAATGAACACATGGTAACCAAAATGATATTCTGAGACAATAGGTACTTTTTCCTTTACATTTTGGTATTTTTCATCAGTTTGAGTTAAAATAGTCACAAATTTGCCATTTTTAAATTTACAACTAGTTTTTGGTATTACCATAAATCACATACTAACATACATAACTATGTAAAAACCACCAATTCATAATATATTTGATGACTACATCAAATATCAAGCATATATACTTTTTAAAATATATGTTACAGTTAAGGTTTTGAGGTTATGAGGGCTCAATGCTTGAAGGTCAAGCAGGGAGGAGGCAGGAATAATGTTCACTGTCTGAAGAGTCCTCAAAAATCTTCTCCAGTGCCTCCTGGACACTAAAACGTGTTTTTGACTTACTTTTAGCCATTTAACCGTGATGTAAGTTATCTTATTTTACGCGAGTTATTTTGCTGCTTGCACCGCTGAGCACTCTGCGTAAATGCGCACATGCAGGACTGGGGGGACGCACCATTACGCGCGGGCATAAAACGGCTCAGATAAAGTTGAATTACACATGCAATACATCATTGGAAAGGTTGATCTATGCTCTAAAAGGCGGACATGACGAATCTAAGGTCCGCCTTGTAGCTGTCAATCAAATACATTGCAAAGAGAGTCACCGGAAATTCAAACGAAGCCATCTTTGTTACGGGAAGATGATTCCTCTGCTTGAAAAACTACTATCGGAAATCAAACAAAACGTTTTTACACTTCTAATATGGTACTGAATTGCAAAAAAGTGCTTTAGTTATAAGTAATAACATTTATTGACACTAAATCTCAATAAATGATCACGAGAATTCAACCGTACATGAAGAACCAAGCTTGTTCAGGGCATTTCTCAGCAACCAAAAATTGCTCGAGTGAGCATCTTTCTGTTTATAGACAAGCTAAGCCTCTGTCAACAAACAGGGACCGGATTCAAACCGTTTCTCCGCGTTTTCTGGGACTTTTACCGACGAAAACCGGTAAGTGCTGACTTTCACGACTTTCGGCTTTTATGTCTTTAGGCACCTCTTGTGCAAGATATATAAGAGATGAAAGAAAAACGGTATTATCTTTGCAAAGAGGAGACTCTGCAGAGTTCAATGATACCAAACAGCTATGACAGATGAAGTGATCATTCTGTATGAGTCATTTTTAGACAAAATTATTACACAATGGGGATGCCGGCGTCCTCGTCGGGTACATCAGGTTAATCATCCTAGCCTGTTGTTCATCCTTCCCATCTCCACCTCTCTGCTTTGCCAACCTGTAAAAGTCAGTCTCTTCCTCCTTGATGTCCAACCAGCAGAAAGATCATCATACGTCCTTTGTTTGGTCTTTTCCACCTGTACCTTCTCCTTATGGTGCATCTTCCTGTCCTCCTGTCTACTCTCTTCAGTCCTCTGTGTCCCACATCTTCTTAGCTAACCTCTTTCTCTATACATACTCCTGCACTTCCTCATTCCACCACCAAGTCTCCTTGTCTGTTTTCCTGCCAGGTGACACTCCAGGTCCTCTATAACCCGTTTCCCTGATCACATTAGCTGTAGTCATCCAGTCATCTGGTAGCACCTCCTGACCACCCAGAGCCTGTCTCAACTTTGCTCTGAAAGCCACATGACACTCTTCCCTTTTCAACTTCCACCACTTTGTCCTCTACTCTGCCTTTGTCCTCTTCATCTTCCTCAGCACCAGCATCATTCTACACACCACCATCCTATGCTGTCTGGCTACACTCTCACCTACCACTACTTTGCAGTCACTGATTTCCTTCAGGTTACATGGTCTACACAAAATATAGTCCACCTGTGTGCTCCTACCACCACTCTTATAAGTCACCCCATGTTCCTGCCTCTGCTGGAAGAAAGTATTCACAGTATTTCCATCCTTCTGCAGCATCTACCAACATCTGACCTTCTGCATGCCTATGCTGGTTATATACAGTAACTTATGGTGCGTACCGTGTGCATGGGTTGCACGAATACCACTGTACAGGTAGAGGCAGGCGTCCTTCAGGATGCAGTAGTGCTGAATCCAGGCGTCCCTGCTTTTGTCCATCTTATTGAGCAGTCCCAGGCAGTCTGGGTTTTTCACAGCCAGCGGGGGTAGATTGGAGTTGTGTCTCGTCACGTCAACCCACACGTGGTTCTGAAACATGAGAGTTCATGAACAATGCGTCAAGTATGAGAAATAAGTCAGCATGGTCAACCCAACACTCACTTAGATCCACCTCTGCGACAAGTACAACCTCAAACCCAAAAAATCTGACACACGATGTTAAATAAAAATACTCATTTGCTCATAAACCCGCATTTTATTCACAGCATAGAAAACCTTTATCTGATTTTTAAACTCAAGAAATTTTACCATCTTAAAAATAAACTGGTAAATTTTGAATTCAGCCGCAGCATATCAAAAAAGTTGGGGTATGGTCATATTTACCAATTTATACCTTTCCCTCATTTAAAAAGACCAAATATGTCTCTGAAGAGACCAGCTGCTTGAGTTTTGGAAGAGGAATGTCCCATTCTTATCTGTCTTTGACATCTTTATTTCATGATGCATCAAATGTTATCAGTTGGTGAAATGTCTGGACTGCAGGCAGATCAGTTCAGCAGCCATTACAAAATCATCCTCTTATATGAATGCAGTAGCAAGTTTGGCATCGTCCTGCTGAGGGATGCCAGACTTCCTTAAACATATCTGGATGGGAACGTTTTGCTGCTTTAAAACCTGTATGTGCCTTTTTAAGAAGTGATTTGTCCTTTTGGAGCTGCCTGCTCCATAGACACTGATGCACATATCGTCAGTTGAGCATCTGCATCCCCTTCACACTGGAGCCCCTCTTTCCATGATGGAGCTTTAACCTGCACAGCCAACTGTCTTCATGGACTGTGATTTCTGGAAGCCTGTGCAGTCCTTTTCTTTCCAGGATCGTGCCTGTTCTAATGCAGGCATTAAATACTCACTCAGTAGTGGTTTTCAACTTTACTCCATGCACACAGGTGTTTTTTTTCAGAACGTCTGAATCTTTTGGTTAGATTATATGCTGTCCATACTCCTGAGCGATGCTGACTCTCCAAGATAATCTATTTATATCCAACCACGTCACTGACCTGTTGACAATTAGCCTAATTAGTTGCAAGGTGTTCCTGCAGATGTTTCTTTTAAGTAGCACTTAGTCTTCCAGCCTTTTGTTGCCCATGTCCCAACTTTCTGAGATGCACCATTAAATTCAAAATGATTCCAGTATTTTTGGAAAAATATCTCACTTCTACCTTCTGTTGTGAACAAAATATGGGTTTAAATTTGTAAATCACTGCATTCTTTGTGCTTTTTTTCCCTGTCTTTATTACACAGGACACTTGTCCTAGTTTTTTTGGAATTAAGGTTGTATAACAAACAAACATACTGACTTTATAAAAGCTACTGTACTATAAGTTACTGAAAGGTGATTTGGGACAGACTGGAGTTACCTGTGTGATGGGATGAATGGCTTTTCCCATCGCTTCAAGCCACCTAGAGTCACAAACAAGGTGTAAACATGGTGTAAAAGTCCCTCAAAACATTTGACCCTGATCAGTGAAACATGAGAGCACATGGTTGTAAATAATGTTAGTGATCGTACGAGTGTCCAGAAGTGTGCGGCTTTGCCACAACATCACAAGCAACATAAATGAAAAGGTGCCTACCTTTTCATTTCCTGGTTGGAAGTGGCACAGAGAAGGTAGATTCGATGAGCGGACTGAGGGCGGCACTTGAACACGAATGGTTTTCCCAGAGAGTCATCTGGACCCACCTCCGCCCCCTCCAGCTTTACTGACGATAGCGCCCGCCTCTTGCCTTCGTCCTGTGATGAAGATGATGGGGTGTGTCAAGCAGAGAAACGCCGTTGACTGTTATTCTCAACAGCTGGAGTCAATGAGCTCCCCTACTCACCCGCTTGTGTTTGTAGTAGTGAAGGCAGCAGTCGTGCGTGAGCACGAACCACCTCTTCCTCCAGCCTTTAATCAGACCGGACTGGGTACGCTTGTGGAGGTAACCCCGACAGGGTGGTCTGGGTGTGTTCGGGCAACGGGCGATGTCTGATCCAATGGTCAGCGTAAGAACATCTGGACCTAAAGCATCAACAATGATGTTTCTTTCCATTTCAGGTTTCCACTCATAGAAGTCGACACTTGTTCAGCCTGAGCATCACTCGTTAGACTAGCATTTCAACGTACCTTGCCTCGCTAAATTAGCAGCCTCAGAGTGAGGAATACTGGTGACATCAATCCCATTAACAGCCAGAACATAGTCTCCAACCATCAACCCTGCTTCCTCAGCAGCTCCATCTGGGGGGAGGAAAAAAATAATAATTTTAGCGCTCACACCACCCATATGTGAGGAGGAAGACTGCTCCACAGATTTGGGGCAGCGACTACAAATGGTCCATCACCTCTGTTCTAATTTGTGTCTTTGAATATCTAGTAGCAGTTGGCTGGTTAAATGCAGATGCTATCACATGAATGGATACAGAGAAGATGATTCAGATGGCACCAATTTATTTAAAACTTTAAAAGTCGGCAGTAAAATCTGAAAATCTAATTGGAAACAAACAAAGTTTAAAAAAAATTGATTCTGAGCAGCCAACTTTGCAGAGAAGATGATCTAAACTTGCTGTAACTTCAGTAATCTAATGGAGAAGTGATTAAAAGCATGGACAACTTTTCCAGGTGTTTCATCTTGGCAGTCACACTTGGGGTGCACTGATATACGGTTGTACATGTCATGGCCAAGCGTGCCTGACCCCAAACTCTGGGTTTTTCAGACTAATCCAATGCTGGAGTCCATGCTCAAGCATGATCTTGGTCTCTGGGGAGGTTGGTTGGGGAAATTCAGAGTATTCTAGAGTATCTAGAGACAAATGTGAGGCCATCTGTCTGGCAGCTGAAGCTTGACTGAAACTGTATCATGCAGGTTGACGATGGTCCCAAACACAACAACAAGTCAGAGTGGTTGATCAAAGTATTGCAATGGTCCAAGTCAAGACCTTTAGCCTGACTGAAATGAACCTCAATGAACGGAAGTAAAGTTGTGAAGAATGGACCAAAACTCCTCCACAACCATCTGAGAGGCTGAAAGTCATACAGGAAACAATTACTTCAAGTTACTGCTGCTAAAGGTGGATCTGCAACGGACCTTCTCAGAGCAGTACAGAGGCTCTGGGACGGTCTGGGCCTAACTGTCTATGTCCTTTTATGTGACAAACAACAAATGGAAAAAACAACCTTGTTAACTAATGGGCAGAGTGAACGAGGGTTTCACTTACTTGTGTCCACCTCAGTAACAACAATGGGTTTAGAAAACTGTATCCGAAAGCCCCACGGATATTCTCCCATGCCTTTGCTGATCCTGACGGTCCTCTCTCGAACTGGGAATGACAGAAAAAAAGACGTTTAATCATTCTTTAGTTCTACGGTGACTACAGTGCCATCTCAGCATGATAACTGAGAAAGTTGTACGAGAAGTTCAACTGAGAGCTACAATCATCTGAGGAGAATAAAGAGCGTCTTCTCCCAAAAGTCCCCAAAAGTCCATCTTACCTGAGACAGGCCGGGTTCTGGTCGTGAGGCTGGGACGAATGGGCTCTGAGCAAACGTCATCGCCTTGGTAAATCCATGCTGAGGAGTGGAACGTCTCCGTGTAAAAGCCCCGGTCTTCACTGTCTTGTATTGCTATGTCTGTAGAGTGAGTGTCCTCTGATACTGGAAAAAAAAAATTTAAGCATGTTTATACTGTCATGACATTAAATATTCCATTTATATCCCCAAATCAGGAAAAAAAAAAAAAAGTACAGAAAAAATATGAAAAATGTACATTCTTCCATTTTCTTTGGAGACACCATGAACCTAAGATATTACAGTTTTTTTCTGGACAGCCTCCTTTGAATTTCAAAAATAGATGCAGATAAATAAAGAGTGCAACATGTGAACCAATGAAAATTTCTGGAGTGTCACAAAGATGCAAATACGCCAACTGGACAATGATGACTGTTGAGCAAGAATAGATACAGCCTTATTTTGAAATTGCAAATCATTTGTGTCCTCAGCTCCCAAATGATAAAAGTGCAAAGCAAAGCAAAGATGATGGAAGACATGGTGACCTTGCTTCTCTCTTTATATTAAGAAACTGAAAATCATTGAATTTATACTTTTCTATGTTAAAGAAGAAAGTAATGAGGAAAATATTACATTTAATTTTCAGGTTTTCTTTTTTAGAAAACATCTATGGCTCCTATGGAGGTGAGGTTTTATATCCAGCTGTGGAAACGTACCTGACTCCTCTGTGATGTCACTGGTGATGGAGCTTCCTCCTGCAGAGCTCCACTGTTTGCTCTCCTTGAAGAGTTTTCGTCTCTTGGCCCAGTGGTCAGAAATGCTGCTGTCTCTGTCTTTATGAGCTACTGGCTTCAAATGCTCTTTATGTTCTAAGGAAGCTGACAGGGGGGTCATGAAATGTTACAGCTGGTAATGCTACAATGATATTTATTTGAAAGCAGCTGACTGTAACTTACATCTGTACACGGTCTGTCTGTCTGGCTTGTCGGCTTTGACGAGTGCTTCCTTTGCATTGACTCCAGCGTGTGTGGGTTGTTTCTCAGCACACGATGCAGCTTCTGAAGGTCTGTTTGGATCATCGGTTCCAGTTCCTACCTGGAGCTCATTGGTCATCACTTGTTGACTGCGGAGAGAGGATGCTAGCTTGTCTTTCAGCCAGTTTCAGTTCAGTATCCTCTGTAATCACATCTGTTTCGGGTGAATTCACATCTCTGTTTTCCGTTGCAGACATGCAGAGGTTTTCCAGAGCAGTTTGAAGATGCTGCTCCATACAGATACTCGGTGAACAGCTTGAGTCCACCCGTAGGATTCTTTCTTGGAGAGCCTCAGCACTTCCTGTAATGACTGAAGATTCAGATACAACTGAATCCTGTTGTCCTGAATGTTTGAGGTCTCTGCTCTGGACCGCTGCAGACGGATTCAGTATCTGTTCCTCTGAGCCGCTGCAGGATGGAGGAATGACTTGTATAGCAAGACCTCCTCGACTTCCATCCTCCATAAGGACGTCAGGGCTGTGAGATTCAACTTCCCTGATTTCTTGGTCAAATCCCGAGTCTGGAGGCTCATAGGTGTCAGTGTCCAGACTCTCCATGCCCTTATCAATGCTTCGTTTCAGGTCATCGTCCTGTGGCCTGCTGCTGCTCTGTGATTGATCTTCGTCATTAACATTAAGCATGTCGTTAGAATAACTCCGACAGAACGGACTGAGGAATGCTGGTTTTCCTTCATGAATGTCTGGGATGTCTGAGAACGATTTAGACGTCTTTCTGGTTTGTGGAGATATTGAGCTTTCCATCCCGAAGACAGAGAACCTTTCATCATACTGCTGAATCCTCCCCAGCCTCTCGGTTTGGAAAGGAAGCAAGCACATGATCAAAGAGGAGAAAGACTCGCTGTAGTCGTCATGGATCTTTCCCGGAGTCTGCAGCGTCCCAGGATATGTCTGCCGTCTCCTCTTCAGTAACGAACACACACTGTGTTCAACTGCAGCAATGCTGTTGTTTCTGATCCAGGACTTTCTTCTCTGGCAGCAGACGAAGTTGTTAGTGAAGCTGGACCTGGTTGTGGACAAAGAGGGTCTCATGAACATGGGTTCATAGTTGTCAGATTCTGACAACTGATCAAATGATGGTGCTGGTTCATCCCTTTCTTCTGTCTGCACAGAAAATGGACTTCTGGACAGAGCAGTGTTGGGCGGATGAAACGGCCTTTGGTGCCTGAAAGCAGGACTACATGCACCGATCTGAAAGGAAGCCAGATCGTGTGTCAGGTCCTCTAATGGGTCGTAATTATCGTCCGCAAACTCCTCTGGAGGTGGAATGTCCCAAAACTGATCACCGCTCAGGCTCTCCTTCCTCTTCCACTGAGAATCGATATTTAACAGCGAGTTAAACGGCGAGCTTGAAGGACGATTCATCAGTTCGGCGGGTGTTTGCTGGTTATAATTGTCGCAACACGGACAGTAACTTGGCTTGGCCCATATGTTTGCCGAACCGACACACTTGGAATCTGTACGGCACTTTGTCTGTTCACTTCTGTTGTCCAGCGTGAATTTGTAGTTTCTGTTTACATTTCCCTTGTGACTGATCAGGTTTGATGGCATCTCCGTGTCTGACATCCATGCCCTTTCACATTTACGCTCAACAATCACCTCCGAGGTGCCCCTGCTTTCGTTGGTGAAATTAAACGTGGTCTCGATGCCACACGTATTCAGTCCAACGGTTTCTTGGATTTCCAGCTTCAAATGCACACCAGTGCAGTTGACCTTAAAGATGTCTGTGACTGGTCCTGATGGGTCGTTCTGGTGTTGAGAAAAGCGCTCACACGACTGCTGGAATACGACCGTAGGAGCCAAGTTTTCCATGTCGCTGACGGACACCGACGTTACGATCTTGACCCCCTTCTCTTCTACCTCTGTGGTTCTGGTATAAACACTCTTTTGGCCTTGAAATGAACTCACATCATGCTCCTGTTTTAATCTTTTTTCTTCAGGCGGCGCGTCACTGAACCGTTCGTTCTCTCCACATCCTGACAGAACGTTCTCCTTTCCCAGGGAGTCAGTTTCTCCCTTTTCCACAGTTTCATCTGTGCAGCCAACGCTGTTTCTGTGGTCCTGCTTTGCAAAGATGTACGGTGAGGCACTCTCTGAAAGAAACCGGAAACCATCAAACCGGATGTTAATGACAGATATATTATCCAGAGCTTCAACTCAACATTTGGGTCAAAAGTACTTTTTTTTGTTTGTTTTAAATGTAGAAACAAAAACATAATAAAAACCCCATGATTGTAGAGGCTCAGATGTAACCTCAGATAAGCCATTTTTCTGATCATGCCAATATTCATGTAACTAAAGACAAAAAGAAATGCTAATGTTGGCAATTCTAAGTACTTCCGTGATTCATTAGCTTGTAGACCTCAACCCTCAGCCTTTTAGCAGCACGAAAACAACCTCTCAGGTAGCACCTAATGATTTGATTAGTCTCCAACATGATCGTGGAGGAATTTTGGCCCATTTTCTTTTGCACCACTGATTCAGCTCATTGAGGTTTTTGGGTTATTGACTGATGCACAGCTTTATTAGGGTCACCACAACGGCATTTCAACAGCGTTGAGGTCTGGACTTTGACTGGGCTCTTCCAAAACCTTGATTCTGTTTTCAGCCATGTTGATATGGATTTGCTGCTGTGAAAACCACTGGAGTCAGTTGGATCAATCACACCACTGTTTAATTGTGGTAAGGATTGTTCATTGCCCGGACGACGCCTGGCATGGAGGCTTCTCGCTGCTGCTCCAGGGACTTATCCCTGCGACGCTGGACCAGTTTGTGCCCGGTTTGTGGTGATCTGCGGTCGGATGTCTGCATACTGTCTGCAGGGGGCGGATCGGTCCTCTTGCGGCTGGTGGAGACCTGCCGCCGCGTACATGGACGTGTCACTGGAGGCCGGTTCGGGAAAGCTAAGTAGTGCTGAACTGCTACTCGCGGCAACCACCGCCACTGGATCCGGGCTGCAGCATCACTGAGCCGGGACGAGAGCCCCGACGTAGCAGCAGTGGCGTAGCTGTGACCAGCAAACAGCTGCTGCCTCTACATGCAGTCTACACGCCGGATGGGTCAGCTGACCTGGCAGGGGCCGTCTGGTGACCTGGTGGGGCCCAGCACCGCCGGGGGAGACGACAATGGCCTGGTCCGATCCGCATGATGAACTGGGCTCTGGGACGGTCGGCTCCGTTGCTTGCCGGACTGAATGGAGCTCAGTCTTCCCAGAGGAGATGGTTTGGTTCATCGGTGTTTCCTCCTCTGACCTGGAGATATCTCACTTGTCATCGTTTTGGAGATATACTGGTTCTAACGGCTGTTAACTGGAGTTAGCACCCGGACCACGGGACCGGACATGAAAAGGAGAGCTGGACGCCGGCAACTCCCCTAGTACACCAGACTGGTGTACTGAAACTTGAATTTCCCCCTTGGGAGATTATTAAAGTATATTTGAATTTGAAATTAATTTGAATTGAATTATCTCACTGTGGATCCAAATTCTTTGGAAATGGTTTTATAACCCTTTTATAACTTGATACACAGAAAACATGTCCTATTACTCCCTGTTGACCCTGAACCAGCGCTACCTGGGAACTAATATGTAGTGATTCTAAAGGAATCTGTGATATCAGTCCAGTGGAAATGCGCCATGTCTACGATTTTTAAAGTAAAAATTCCACCATGTTCTCCCTCCTTTATTTCAACCAACAGAGGTCTTGGGATAATTCTTATCCCATGTGAATGCACATCTCTGTAATTCAGTGATTTGCCACCATTTATAATAGTGTTTTTCAGGAATCAAGAAACTCATCAGCATTAAACTAATTAATTGTTGGCCCCTTTAAAAGCAGCCGTGCAGAGCAGCAGAAGAACAATGATGGGATAATAACATGAAGCAGCATGTGAGAAGATGATGCTAACTTTTCCAAATGGCTGTGTATATTTAGTATTTACATGTTTGGATTGAGATCAGAACCACCTCCATCCTGTTATATGTTTCCTTTTGGGTTTTTTTTTTTATCTGATTTAGACTTCATCTGAGAATAATGCTTATAATGCAGAAGGTTAAGGTATGTGCAGCTTCACATCACACGATTTTGAAGGTGAAATTAATGTGGGATTTTGTTTTGTTTTTTTCCAAATAAAATGGAAATAAAATGAAAATATACAATTGTTTAGTTTTCTAGCACAGCAGCTGATGACAGAGTTGTGGTATTGGTTATATTTGTTATCTTGGTGTTCCAGTGTCCTCTGCTTTTACAGCTGTGTTCTTCTCCTCTGGTTTTTGTAAGCGTTCCCTCCTTCCCTCTGTCTGTCTCTTCCTGTCACTGACCGGGTTAGACCACTGGGGGTGGTGTTTCCGACGTGTCTTAGTCATACCAAAAACAACCAATCAAGTCTTCCTTCTCAGCATCCAAATAACCCCAAAAAATAATAATGTTTTGAACCCTTGTATAATTTAATTGGCCAGCTCTAGCTGTGTATCTGCAACCTGATTGGCTAACATGTGTGTTGAAGCAGAAGTTTCCCAACTTTTGATGGATGCAATGCTGTGAACCCACAATTCAGTTGGGGACCAGAGGAGGTGACTCCACTCAAAGTCTGTGGAGACGGACATTTACAGCGCGTCCATGTGAGCGGGTCGGTGCTGTACCCTGGTGGTTTGTCTGCTCTGGTGGCTCTAGGCTGCTCCCCAGTGGTTTTGGTTCATCTCCTCCCTGCATCCAGGCTCTCTGAGGGTTTCCACACTTCAACCCATCTCAGAGGATTTAGTGAAAATACTTCACACATACGTGAACACTTCAAATGAGCTCGGACCCACCTGAAACAGAGTTCAGTTCACGTCAAGTCCACCGAGGGATTCGGTTCACATTTCCTGTTGATCTTGAAAACACCCTTAATTACCTCCGCCAAGGAGGTTATGTTTTTACCAGCATTTATATTGTCTGTTTGTTTGTGTTCAAGATAACTCAAAAAGTTATGAATTTTGACGAAATGTTCAGGAGTTGTCAGAAATGTGAAAAGGAAGAACTGGTTTCATTTTGGCTGTGATCCGGAAGAAATCCTGAATTCTGGATCACTTTCAAATTTCCGATAACATTGCGGTAAATGGGGCCAAAATGTTGTTTTTCAATCTCTCCGTTAATTATTGTCCAAAACTCATGAAATTTGACTCAGGGATTGACAATGGAAACCTCTATCAAGTTTCAAAGGCTGATCTGGATCTGATCCAGAACGCGGATTTTATCGCAATCTGTAAATCGCTATATGGGGGAACTGTTGCGCTTGGCGGAGGTCCGCGCTCTCCGAGTGCTTTTCTAGTTTCTTTTATGTGACAACAGTTCTTTGAATTGGTTCAGTTCCATTACAACCGTTTCATTGCATTATACCATAACTCCAAAATAAAGCTACATGCGAACACATACAAACCATCAGGAAGAAGAACTTAAAAGATCATGAATTCATTCACATTGGTTTTAATTACTTTTCAGTTGTAGAGGAGGTTTACTTATTTACTCTGATCCACTTTATGCATTATTATATATTTTATAAATATATTTATTTTCAGATACATAGATTCATGATGGCGTTAAAATTGTCTATGCTTTTAAAGATTGTTTTGACATGTCTGGAATGAATCAATAAAATGAAAAATGAAAATACTCTCCTATATTAACATGAGAAAACCCATTAAGCTCTCATGCCACCCAGTGGAAGCCATTTTTTTGCTATGACTGTCTCTCTTATTGCTTGTGATTTACTATGTCCAGTCTTTTATATAAATGCCAGTCATCTGTATAAATACCTTTTACAGTTTATCCTTGAATCCGTACTGATGTACGCTCAATACTCTGAATTTACAGATAAAAAAAAAGATCCAGCTGCTTGGCAAATAAATTTTATTTGATATTTTTAAAAACTGGTGAGGGAGAGACTGTGACCTGTAACCGTCCATGTCCTGCTTGTCTCCATTTCAAAAATATTCGGGTTACTTTTGATTATTTCAGGTTATTAGGAAAAGTCTTGTTTCCGTTAAAACATCAGTTGAATTCAGCAGTGAAGTCACATGATGAGTCTTTTTCTTGCTCTCGTGATGAGTCCTTCCAAGAATAACAGTGACGGACGCCCAGAACCTCCAACGCCGGCACGTTAACGTCTATTTCTGCAGCCTCGCCAGTTGCCAGCAGTTTTATTTGGAAAAAAGGAAGCAGCTGAATTATTTCAGGCCGATTCCCCGTGTACGTGGAGCCGGTCTCTTCTGGGACGTCGCTGTTCACCTTTTTGATGGAGGAGTTCTACATGACTTCTCATAAAATATTTGATGAACTACGAGAGGCGACGACTCTTCATCACTTCCAAGAGACCGTTTCTACAGAAAACACCTGACTTTTGGTTCGTCCATGTGAAAAAAACCTGTTTGGAAAAGACTCCTTTTTTCTAACTGCCAGAAAAAATGATTTGTAGTGTAAATATAAATATATCTACAGATTCAGTGATTTCTTTTACAGCTATCGTGTCATTGGAGTTTAAAAGCAGTTCATCTTTTATTTTTTAAATGTCCTCAGTTACATCCATTTCATTTCCATCAGAAAGCAGCAACACTGAACTGTTGTTACTGTTGATGACGTTTTAAATCTTTTCCTTTCTCTCAGACACTTAATATTTATTTCAGTGTTTCAGTGTTTTTTTGTTCTTCCTGCCTCAGTTACATCTTGGCTTTTATTCCCTCTGTTCATCTCGAGTTATTTTTTTTTTATGGGATAGAAATCGCCCCAGATTCGCGTCCATGTCGGCATCCTGCGGCTCGTGGACGTCCAGGCCTGAGCGGGTTTGCAGGTGTGGGAACATGTGACTGCTCTAAGCTCCGGATTAAAGCTCCGGTCGGATACTCACGTTTGCTACTGCTGGAGCTCTTCCTCCGCCTGCTGCTCCTCCTCCTCCCCCTCTTACTCATTCTGAAATCTGCACCGCTCACGTCTGCTGCAGCAAGAAGTCAGAAAAAACACACAAACTCTAATTTCCATCCGGTTTCAGCCACATAGACGTCAAAACTTTTGTCCACCTCTGATGGAAATATTCAAATCAATAGTTTTACGCTGGAGATGGCCGATCAGAGACGTTGAAACGTATCAGGGTCAAAGGTCAACAGTCAGCGACTCCACGTCTCTACATGGATTTCTGAGTTCAAATCTGAGTTTGACAGACAAAAAACACGGACGACGTCCAACGAAAACGTTTGAAATGAAGTCAGTCAGACGCTCCCATCGTGTTTAGTAACGGATGTTGAAGAGCTCAGACTGACAGCCGAACACAGATTTAAATGCCCTTTCAGCAGAATAAAAGAGCATACTTACATTTCAGCGTTGAGTCCCGTCGTCAGTCATGAATCTGAGCAGCTGCTGCTCCTCACTCGTGTTCCCTCAGACTGCTCCACTTCTTATTGTTTCTATTCTCACCACTAAGCAGCTTAGACGCATCTAATCTCATCAGCCAGCACTCGAGCCACAATGAAGCTGGTTATTCAGACATCCTTTTCCACTGGCCGCCCGCAAATGAGGACAGAAGTCTGGAACAGCACGGGTACGGCTCCTGGCATGTTGACGGAGTCATTTCATATGAAAAAAAAACGAATATTCCAGTTTGCTTTCATACGTATGTACAGTTAGGATTTTATTTCTATACATCACTGCAATGGATTTGGAATAAATGATGGAAAAGTGATCAAAGTTGAGACTTTCAGCTTTAGGAGGTTTCACAAAAATCACCAAACGACCTCCAGCTGGTGCATTTTATTACCTTGTTAATTCAAGACCAATGAAGCAAACAAGTCATTAGGCTGAAAAATAAATTTATCAGACAGATAATTGAAGTGACTCAGGCTGGGAAACGTTACTGCAGTCGGGTCACAATGAGCTGACATCTGCTGGATATTAGTGGATGGAAATCACAAATAAATGAATACGATGTTACTGTTTATGAAGCTCATAGAAAACAGGTGAATTTCATTAGAAAATGAATAAACAACTAGTTTATAGATTAAAAGTTATTAACTTTAATAAATGAGTCTCATTCTTGAAAGGACATGTAATTTTCTTTTTTTGTTTTTCTTTGCCTTTCCAAACATCCCAATATATTATTTGAAAGTAAAAATGTGTTTAAATGCTCACCATTACATTTGATATTTACTTTATATTAATTACATTTCACATCTTTGCGACAGGAGGTGATATCAGAAGTTCCTGAGGAGGTGAAGGGCATCTTCAACTGCAGCTGGGAAGGAGTTTACAGCTGCAACAGGAGCAACTGAGGGATGATGGTCGATGATGCAGCTGGAGTTGGACGGGACTCTTGTTGCTCCTGGAGATGGAGCTTGAACAAAGTTCACAGCTGAACAGGAACTAAGACTACTCTCGTCTGAGCTCCTACAGCTATGGCAATGACTATTACTACCCCCTACACACTATAGTTTAGACTAACTATAGGCTTTACTGAACAAAAATGTTTTGTGTCAGCCACCTGAACCCAAATTGGTTTGCCTGATGGGTGCTTTTTCTAGCTGTGTATGGTGCCATTAAGCCTTTCAACAAGTCTGTATCTCAGAGGAAACAGATCCCAGATCCTTTCGATCCCAAAAACTTTAGGCTCTGTGTTAATCTACAGAAGTTTTGGAAAAATACTTAAGGAAAAAAATACTTAAAGGTGGGGTGGGTGTTGTTTTTTTGCAACACTTTTTACAATATTGCCTGAAAACCTTTTCACATTTCCATTGCACCCACTGAAATAAAATGTTTGCAAAAAAAACTAAACATTTTGGTCCAGTCTAGAAGGTATAATCAGAGAAAAACTCTGACCAATCAAAAAAGTGATCATCACTATTTTGATTGGCTGCCTAATACGTCCATCAAATATCACCCCTCCCTCCCTCCCTCCCTATGGTTCATGCAGTCGTGAATCATGTGAAGGCGTGGTTTCGAGGGGTGAGCTGAAGAGGAGGAGGCGGAGCCTTTGGGAGGAGGGAGGGAGTGTATATTTTCAAAATCTCACTTGAGTTGGATTGCTGGAACCGTTTTTCAAACAACACCTACTCCACCTTTAATAAAAAAAAAAGAAAAATACTCATGACGAAAGACTGACAATAAACACAGCCATAAACAACAGGAAACACGATGAACTCAACTGTTCATGTAGCATGTTGGTGTCCAAACTCAGTCCTGGAGGGTCTCTGTCCTGCACGTCTTAGATGTTTCCCTGCTTCAGCACACCTGTTTCAACTGAATAGACCATTAACAGACTTGTGCTGCCTTGGAAACATCTAAGACATGCAGGACAGCAGTGCTCCAGGACCGAGTTTGGACACCCCTAATGTAGCAGTAACCAAAACGCTTACCGTAGTGATGGCTTCTCTGCCTTGATCTGTCAGTGCCCATTTGGGGACTTCAAACTGATAAATGAATTTTAAAATGCCCTGGGTGACTTCACCAGCTGATCTCAACCTTTTTGGGGCAGTCCAATTTTTTTGCAGTAATCAATAATCGCACAGATATACTGGTTTTCATGATCTGTTTTGGTCAACTTTCCCATGTGGTCCATGTCCAGTTGGATGGATGGAATTTGGTCTGTTTTTCTGTCAAGAATAAGTCAACATGCTTTCATTGATTCCAGTATCATAAATAGTAATTACTTGAAACTTGGATCATTATTTAATATAACTAATGTTTGGATTCACCAGTCTGGGGATGCAGGTGTTCTGATGACACCTGGGCTTCGTCCATGAGCTGATACGTGATGCTGATTCAACACCGCTGACGTCGAGGACAGACCGAAAGCATCAGACTTGACTTAAACATTCTTTCCTAACTTTTTCAAACAAAATGTAACACATT
This sequence comes from Hirundichthys speculiger, assembly GCA_018398805.1. NCBI lineage: Eukaryota > Metazoa > Chordata > Actinopteri > Beloniformes > Exocoetidae > Hirundichthys > Hirundichthys speculiger. Next base: position 800,554 of record JAGFBZ010000843.1, on the reverse strand, counting down.
ATTGCACAAATATGTTTTGTTTGTTTACTTGTTAACTTACAGTGGCAAGAGAAATTGTGAACTCCCTGAATTTAACTTGTTTTTTACTTATTCTTTTTTTTATTTTTTTTAAGCATTAAATTACCATAATATGTGATGGGGAAACTTCATATAAGTCATTTTCTCGCTGCTGCTCTGGGACTTATCCCTGCGACGCTGGACGCTCCAGTTTGGGCCTGGTGTGTGGTGATTTTGTGGTCGGGTGTCGACATGCTGTCTGCGGGTGCAGACCGGTCCTCTTGTGGCTGGAGGAGACGTGCCACCACGGACGTGGACGGTGTCGCTGGGGGCTGGTTCGGAGAAGCTAATTCTGAACTTCTACCCACAGCAACCACCGCCACTGTATCCGGGCTGCAGCGTCGACTCATGCCGGGTTGAGTCAGCTGACCTGGCAGGGGCCGTCTGAGGACCTGGTGGGCCCGGCACCACCAGGGGTGATGCCAACAACCTGGTCTGCATGATGAACCGGGCTCTGGGACGGTCGGCTCCATCTCAGACTGAGGGAGCTCGGTCTTCCCAGAAGAGACAGTTTGGTTCATCGGAGTTTGGTTCATCGGTGTTTCCTCCTCTGACCTGGAGATATCTCACTTAATTCATCATTATGGAGATATACTGGTTTTAATGGCTGTTAACAGGTTTTAACGGCTGTTAACTGGAGTTAGCACTCGGACCACAGGACCGGGACATGAAAAGGAGTGCTGGATGGTGGCAGCTCCTCAAGTACACCAGACTGACGGGCGTCTGACACCCCTGGTCCATGCTGTTCTACTCTCTGCAGAAAATCTTTGACATATTTGAACTTTTTTAGAAAAAGTAACACAATAGTTACTTTCCCTGGTAACTAATTACTTTTATGTAGGAGTAATTCAGTTACTAATTGAATTACTTTTTTGGGAAAGTAACTAGTAACTATAACTAATTACTTTTTTAAAGTAACTTGCCCAACACTGGATGCCTCTGCTCGTTACGAAAAATAATGACAGGTTTCATGTCAGAGGCCCCAAAAGTCTCCAGTAACACCAGAAAACATCTCCAGATCTGTCACTAGTCACTTTACTGAAAAAAGTCACTCGAGTGACTTTGTCACTAAATATAGCGACGAAGTTGGCAACACTGCTTCAACGTCTCACACCTTAAATAGGCACAGGAAGGAGGTGGATAATTGGAATTAACCATGCAGGGACGAACACGTGCACTGCAGAGGTTGCCTGCATGAATTAACTCCCAGGGGCTGATTTAGAGGTTCAGAGGTTTACACATGCATATGAAGACACATAACCGTTTTATCTCACTAACTCACATTAAATTGAACTAACCTTTTCCTGTTTTAGGTCAGTTAGGACAACCAACATTATTTCTACTTGCTAATTAATTCTTTTTTTTTTTTAATATTCTCCATTGTCAGAAGTTTACGTTTACTAAGATCACTGTGCCTTTAAACAGTTGGATGATGTCACAGCTGTGGAAGCCTCTGATAGGTTAACTGATAATGTTCGAGTTACCTGGATGCACACCTGTGGATGTTGTTGTTGTTTTCTTCACATCTTTTTGCATATATGTATATTTATGGTCTCTGGTAAAACATTTATTTATTTTAAGTTGGATATATATTTAATTTTGAAGCAGATGTTAGTTTTCTTGTGTGATGGTGAGCGTGTCCTTCACTGGTCTTCTTTGACAGTCTGATCTAAACCCTTCATTCTGTCAGAGACTAAAATCACTGATCGTGGAGCACAAAAGGACAGGTCAGAGACACAAGACCACAGACAGACAGGGACGATGTGTGTCTGTGGATGAACGGGTGGATATTTGTGTTGTGACTTTGTATTCACAGCAGAACACACATCAGCCAGTGACCACAACTACAACTACAGGCTGGATCACAGTCTGTACTGGTGTGTTGGGCCCGTGGCATGCAGCCAACCTCCACCAGTGCACCGGATTTCCCTCCAGACCCCCCCCCCCCCCCCCCCCCCCCCCCCCCCCCCCCCCCCCCACCAACCAGTCCAGTCAGGGTGATGAGTCCTCCACACAACCAGAGTTAACAGAAAAGTTTAACTGACCCAGAAACCAGGAAAGACATCAGCCAGCACATCCAGAGGACACCAGCGGCACCGCGAGTACGGCAGCAAGGTGGGGGGGGGCGGGCCTCCAGCCTGACATCCCCACCCCCACACAGTATTTTAGGACAGACCTCAAACACACTGCTTCCTTCTGTGACGTCATCATCAAAAGAAATCAGCCAAGATATCAGGAAGAGAGTTGTGGACCTCCACCAGTCTGGTTCATCCTTGGGTCCAACGTCCAGGTACCAGTACGTCCAGGTACCAGGTACGTCCAGGTACCAGGACGTCCAGGTACCAGTATAACCAGCCTGGGGAAAGTCCATCACACTGACGCTGGTGTCCCAGCAGACCTGCTCCCTCAGGTGCTGCTGGCAGGTTCATGTGTATGTGTATAATTTAGCATTATTTTTATTTATTTAATTTTGTGGAGTGAAAGGTTCTGATTAACTTTTCTCTCTGCTTCTCTCTTCTCAGTAAAAACAATTATTTTCTGACTTCGACCTGATAAACTCAGTTTAAACTCTCAGAGAAAACAATGTTCAGTTCTTGTTTCCATTTCAGTGTACCGTGATTATTCTGGCTTCTTCTCCTGGAGCTTCCTGAAGCTGCAGACAAAAAAGAAAGTGCCACATATCTTAAAAGCACTCTTGTTTAATACACACACATACACACACATAAACACACACCCACCCCACACACACACACACACACACACACTTCCATATTTGGGGTTTGAGTCTCAAAATTCAGAATCGTCTCTCACACACACAAAATGTATATATATGTAGCCTGTTGTGAATATAATGCATCATTGACAATATTAATAATATATGAACAGAAATATATCATTAGTGACTGATATAGAGATGATATTAATTATATGAATCATCTCGACTTTTTCAGCCAGTACTGAAGCACTTTTATAAAAATCTATTGGAGACAATGGGTTCACTTTTTCAAAGCTTTGTTTCAGTGACATCTAGTGGTGAAAAAGGAGACAGCATCAATGTCTTGATAATCATGGGATGAGTAACTGTGGTTTGTGTGACTGTAAACACGCCTTTGTAAGGTTTGATTGATCACATTTATCAGTCTATCAGCCTACAGCAGTTGGGAGAAGGTGTGTTTGGTTTGCTTTTGTAATGACGGCAGGGCGTGAGGAGATTCAAAGGCTTATTATTGAGAAAGAATATTTTACAAAGCAGTATTGACTGGTTTGTACCAGTCACAGGATTCGCTCAGGAGAAGCAGTGTTTCAGGGAAAACGGAGCTTTGAGTTTGAAGCTTGAATCGGAGTGTCAGTATCAGACGGCCACCATCATCAAATCCAGATTTATTGTGGACCAGAAGAGTGTAATTACGGTTCTTTGGGCGCTTGTAGTGATTGACGAAGGGCAGCTTCAGACTTGAAGGTATTGAAACAATCATTTACTTTGCACAGACTATATTAGTCTCACGCTTAGATAAATAAATAAATAAATAAAGCTCTGACACAGTTCTGCCTGATGACATCACTTCAGTGTGTTTTGGTTTAGGACCAGGCTAAACTTGCATCCACAGCCACCTTCAGGACGCCATTATCGTTAAAAAGTACTTCAGACAGTAGAGTTTACTTTAAAAACAAAACAAACCCTATTGACATTTTCAAAAAACAACCTGACGTTTAAATGTGACAGTCAATTAAAAGATAAACTTGAGCTTTCCAGACTCACGTAACACAAAAACCTGTTTGCATTTAGTGAAAATCCATATGAAAGAGGCGCTAATGTTAAGTCTGACGATGAGGAGGACTCTTTTACAGAAATGCTGCACATAACTGAATGTAGCAGATTCTTTGTGCCTATAAAAAGTGCAAAAATGGAGCTTCTAACATTTTCATGAATGCCAAAGAGTGTAAACTTCACTGTAAACAGTTTATGCAAATTTCACTGAGGCTCATGGCCTTGACCATGAAGTCCTCTGTAGACCAGAGAACTGGAGAAGCAAAAAACTAAAATGACTAAATCAAACATTGTTCCACTTCAGCCAGCTGGTGTGAACGTAGGCCGTCTAGTTTAGTTTTTTAAGTCTCAGTAACCACTTGACATGCAAGATTTATAGGAGCTCAGCTCTTGTGCATTCACCCCCCCCCCCCCCCCCCCCCCCACTCTCACTCTCTCTCTCTCAGGTGAAATGTTTTTTACCACAATAAAACACAAATTTACATTGTCTAACCAAAGCAAGCATTTTTGATATTGTAAATGTAAAGTAGGGCTTAATTAGTTCTTTTTTATTTTTCTAAAATATCTTAATCTGAATCTCGACTAAAGTTAAAGTGGATCCCAGGAACATTCAATAATGACGAATTAGAAACAATTGTATGGCACAAAACCAGTCTTTATTTTTATTTACACAGGCTGAATCCAATTAATTAAACAAGACAGAGTATATGGCATGTAATTAAATTCAGTTCAATTCAATTTGATGGGCCTTATTGGCATGAAAGCAAGACAAAATAGGTATGAAAACAAAATGTATGTACAACAGTTGTGTACAAGAACAAGAACAAAATATATGCACAAAATGAATGTCAGATTTTCCAATAGATAGATACTGACTGGAACTTAATTTAGTTTAAATCTCTACAATTGTGCATAGTGGTACAATTACTGACACTTTCTCTTTGGCAAAACAACAAACCCTTTATCATTTGGAGATGTGTCTTCAAACTCCAAATCACCTCACCTTCAGTTATTGATGATGTATTCACTGGATCATTTTCATTGGCTTTTGGGTCAAGGTTGGTTTCTTCATAATCATTACCTTCAGTTATAAAAACACCAACAAATAAGCTTCATTCACACACACAACATATTTAAACCCCAAGTAACTGCAATTTGTTGACATTCAAGTTTGCGGCTGTAATTCAATTTGAATAACTTACCTGTTACTCCAACGTGATGCCAAACACCATTGAGAAGATGAATTCCCTTGTGACACTGGGAATAGCAGGTAGAATGTGAAACTGTCTTATTACAGTAAACACAGAAATGTTGCTTCCTTGTTCTTCTCCTTCTTCCTTGCTCTTGTCCTTCCATGCTGATATTACTAGTCTGGGAGAGTTGAACTCACCTCATATTAAAGCAGGAGGGGCGGGGACACTGCATTGTTTCAAATTTACAGTTTACACCATGTGTGATGCAGCCATCGAGGGCCATCAAATGGCCATCAACACTTCTGTGAGTTACCATTCAAACTCCCCCAACCTGTCTATGACCAGTTGGCCCACGTGAATAGCAAATGGAGATAGGGCCTTTATCACTGGAATGTGATAAAGGCCCATTATGAATTATCACAAACTTGACCTCATTTTTGTTTAGTTCATTGTTCAACTAAATGTTGTTTTGACAAAGTATCAGTGGTGTAAAGTAACTAAGTGCATTTACTCAAGTACTGTACTTAGGTATAATTCTCAGCTATTTGTACTTTACTTGAGTATTTCCAATTTTCAGTACTTTTACTTCTACTCCACTACATCACAGATCAAAATATTGTACTTTTAGTCCACTACAATTATTTGAAACTTGTAGTTACTAGTTACATTACAGATATAAATGATTCAGTCAGCTGGTTCACTGCTTCGTGCTGTAACTCTGCATGCAGGCCTCAGACCCATCAGTGCTGCTTCCAGCTCTTTCTAAATGCTCTGTGCTGCTGTTGCTTCGTTTGGTTTCCCATAAAATTCAAAACAAACTGCAAAGTCTTTCTGATTAGCTGACAGCTACATACCTGAGCTTCTCCTACCTCCTAGTCTGACCACCTTATCCTGGTGTTCGAGCTGTAACACAAAGGTGATCATGTTCTTGCTGTCCTGACTCCGACTCTAAAGAATCAGCTTCCTCAGCAGATTAGAAATGCTGCTTCAGATTTAACACTCGCCTCTATTCATGGGACTTTTCTTTCTCACTGTCAGCTGAATGTGCTTCATCTTCCTTTTGATGTGTTTGTAGTATCTGATTAACTTTACCATCTTATCTATTTACATTGCATTATTTTTTTTTTCATTTCAATTCAGTTTTATTTGTATAGCGTCTGTTACAGTGTCAGTTGTCTCTAGACGCTTTACAGAGACTCAGATCATGACCCCCGAGCAAATATCATTAACTAAAATTATGATATTAAATCCTAATCAAAGAAAAATGGAAAGTGAAAAAAAAAAAACTCCCCCAGTAGGAGAAAAAAACCTTTAAGCCAAAGAGTGGCAGGAAAAACTCCCCTTCATGAGGAAGAAACCTTGATCAGGACCTGGATCATGTTTTATGTGAAACACTTGCCTGTTTGTAAAGTTTAACTTATTATTTTATTCTGTTAATGTGAAGCACTTTGTAAATCTGTTCCTAAAAATGTATAAATGAAGATTTAGGCCCCGATCGTACACCTCCCGTTTGCTGCTAGCCACTACCCGCTACACGCAAACTGCAGGTTTAGGAACCTTCACTAACCGCTAATGCAATCTTCCGCTTCCCTAAAGCCGCTATCCGCTATCCCTAAATAGTGGCTTTAGGAGGTTTGGCGGAAGATCGGGCCCTTAATTCCTTACTGCCCACAGTGATGTTTTCTGGTGGCGTTTACCGCTGTGATTAAAACAGACTCCTGTAGAGGTTTGACTGTACTCTGTTTAATTCTAATAGAGTTTCACATGGTCAGTAGCTCAGGTAGATGGGTCGGCAGCGGACCTCGGTTCAGGAGCAATAATCACCTCTGTAGTGTCTAAAATGGCAGCGTGCACACTTCTGAAATATTGTAGCGGTAAGACAGCTGTCCACTGCAAATCACACACATCACCTTGTCGGGGGTCTATAAAAGGAAGCATAGCCACACATGACATCTTTCCTTCTTGTTTACTGTTATATTAATAGTTATGAATCGCCCGTCCAGATCTGTGATTGTATCATTATGGATAAATGAAATATTATATCCAGTCCAGTAGGATTTTTGTGCTAGAGTAGCACCAGTTTGATGGCCTTGCTGTCAAAAGGCCACCAAAAATAAATAAATAAATAAAAATAAAAATAAAAACAGTTTTTTGCTCAAACAAGTTCTGGAACACTTCAGTGAAAAACTATGACTTGTGTTACACATGGCTCCGGACCAATAACTCGTTTCATTCAAAGGTTGTGGTAGACTTTCACTCAACAGGCAGATTAAAGCCAGCTGATTAAAAGTTGCCTTATTTATCACTGACCAGTTTTAACATGACAAATTATCCTCTCAAAGTCTAGATTAAAAATAATATAAACTAGAAAATTCCGGAGAAATTTTGATATGTGCATGCCCGCTTGCAGCACATTTATTGTCGCTCGCTGCTGCTTAATTCACGTCTGTCTTCAGAGCAGGGTCATGTTTGGACCTGTTACCCGTTACGCTCTTATAGACCAATAGACCAAGAATAGACCAAACACCAAATAGTGTTTGGTCTATTCGTTACATAGAATCGACAGCCTTTTTTTTGGATTTTTTTCTTCCTTAGCATCTTAATACCCAAGATGCCCCTGCTTCGCAGGGGCATCTTGGGTATCTTGGGTATCTTGGGTCTGTGTGTGTTTACACTTGAGTAAAATGGCCCTCTGCTTCGCAGAGGGCCATTTTACCCTCTGCTTCGCAGAGGGCCATTCTGTTCATGCTGCAAAGGGTGGAGCCACATCATATTGATTAGGAATGGGATGAACTAAAGCTCATATGTGAGTCAAGGCTGTGATAATTCTCATAATATATCATATACTGTGCCTGAAGAACAGGCAGAAAGGGGCGGGGCTTCAGGGAGGCAGTCACATGTGCGGCTCCTCCTGCGTGTGTATGTGTGTCTGTGAGAAGAGGGGGAGAGAGAAAAAAAAGGCAGTTACCACCTAATTCCACTGTGTCTAGTTAGTCCAAACCTGGATTTCTGTGTCCGAACAAACGGCTGTAATTCAAAGGCTGAATAAGTTTTTGAAAAAATTCTTGAACCGTGAGCGCCACAAGGCTTTCAGCTACGCAGTGATATATATTTTATTTCGTAAATGTTTTCCGTTTTTAAACTAGAGCAGTTTTAAAAAGTATAATTTTACCATCTGGAGCAGTAGGCTGTAGATTCTGTCAAAGTCCGATTTTCCATGTCCCGAACAAACTGCTCTAATTCAAAAACCGAATGAGTTTTTGAAAAAATTCTTGAACCGTGAGCGCCACAAGGCTTTCAGCATTACAGGGATATATTTCTTTTTTCTCAAATGTCTACGGTTTTTAAATGACGGCAGTGTAAAAAACATGAAACTTTCTCTTGTCAGACGAGACTTTTGAAAAGTTTCCCCATAGAAATATATAGGAGCCGGGAAGGACCAACTTGAACTCTAGGTTGATTTGACGGAAAAGTAAACACCACACAGACACAGAAGTCACATCATCTGAAAGAGGACAAAAATCCCTACATTTTGATGTATAATTTATGTAGGTTGAGCAAAAGGAGTGGACGTGAAAAAGGAAAAGGCAGTTTTTTATTTTTTTTTTTTTCTTCTCTCCTCGGAGCTAGAGTGCGTGATGACATCACTAGAGTGAGGAGGGTTTTTTGAAGATCTTGAAAAAATCATAAAACGTAAATCGCGATTTCTCAAAGACCGTAAATCACAACAATACACGGCTTCAGTATGTCATAGATCAAAGTCTTGAGACCCGTTTAAACTTCGAATGGTATCTCTGTGATGAAATATGGCTGAGCTATAGAGCTCCAAAGAGGGCTGGGTTTGAGCTGATTTGAGCAGTTTTGCTCGGAATCCGGCAAAATCCCATTCATTTCTATGGGACGATTTTCGCCGTTTTTTGCGTCTAGCGTCGTCACGGTAACACTTTTGACGGAGAAAAGTAATAGCCCGCATCGCACGGTCGAGACCTACGTTTTGATATATTTCATGCATGTGTGCACCTTACGGTTATGGCCCTATTAACGGACAAAATATGATGCGGAATAATAATAAGAACTAGAAAATTCCGGAGAAATTTTGATATGTGCATGCCCGCTTGCAGCACATTTATTGTCGCTCGCTGCTGCTTAATGCACGTCCGTCTTCAGAGCAGGGTCATGTTTGGACGTGTTACCCGTTACGCTCTTATAGACCAATAGACCAAGAATAGACCAAACACCAAATAGTGTTTGGTCTATTCTTTACATAGAATCGACAGCCTTTTTTTTGGATTTTTTTCTTCCTTAGCATCTTAATACCCAAGATGCCCCTGCTTCGCAGGGGCATCTTGGGTATCTTGGGTATCTTGGGTATCTTGGGTATCTTGGGTCTGTGTGTGTTTACACTTGAGTAAAATGGCCCTCTGCTTCGCAGAGGGCCATTTTACTGCATAACAATATGTGCTGCCACATATTATAACAATAACATTTTATTTTTTGATGTGGAGCCACATCATATTGATAAGGAATGGGATGAACTAAAGCTCATATGTGAGTCAAGGCTGTGATCATTCTCATAATATATCATATACTGTGCCTGAAGAACAGGCAGAAAGGGGCGGGGCTTCAGGGGGGCAGTCACATGTGCGGCTCCTCCTGCGTGTGTATGTGTGTCTGTGAGAAGAGGGGGAGAGAGAAAAAAAAGGCAGTTACCACCTAATTCCACTGTGTCTAGTTAGTCCAAACCTGGATTTTTGTGTCCGAACAAACGGCTGTAATTCAAAGGCTGAATAAGTTTTTGAAAAAATTCTTGAACCGTGAGTGCCACAAGGCTTTCAGCTACGCGGTGATATATATTTTATTTCGTAAATGTTTTCCGTTTTTAAACTAGAGCAGTTTTAAAAAGTATAATTTTACCATCTGGAGCAGTAGGCTGTTGATTCTGTCAAAGTCCGATTTTCCATGTCCCGAACAAACTGCTCTAATTCAAAAACCGAATGAGTTTTTGAAAAAATTCTTGAACCGTGAGCGTCACAAGGCTTTCAGCATTACAGGGATATATTTCTTTTTTCTCAAATGTCTACGGTTTTTAAATGACGGCAGTGTAAAAAACATGAAACTTTTTCTTGTCAGACGAGACTTTTGAAAAATTTCCCCATAGAAATATATAGGAGCTGGGAAGGAGCACCTTGAACTCTAGGTTGATTTGACGGAAAACTAAACACCACACAGACACAGAAGTCACATCAGCTGAAAGAGGACAAAAATGCCTACGTTTTGATGTATAATTTATGTAGGTTGAGCAAAAGGAGTGGACGTGAAAAAGGAAAAGGCAGTTTTAAATTTTTTTTTCTTCTCTCCTCGGAGCTAGAGTGCGTGATGACATCACTAGAGTGAGGAGGGTTTTTTGAAGATCTTGTAAAAATCATAAAACGTAAATCGCGATTTCTCAAAGACCGTAAATCACAACAATACACGGGTTCAGTATGTCATAGGTCAAAGTCTTGTGACCCATTTAAACTTCGAATGGTGTCTCTGTGATGAAATATGGCTGAGCTATAGAGCTCCAAAGAGGGCTGGGTTTGAGCTGATTTGAGCAGATTTGCTCGGAATCCGGCAAAATCCCATTCATTTCTATGGGACGATTTTTGCCGTTTTTGGCGTCTAGCGTCGCCACGGTAACACTTTTGACGGAGAAAAGTAATAGCACCCATCGCACGGTCGAGACCTACGTTTTGATATATTTCATGCATGTGTGCACCTTACGGTTATGGCCCTATTAACGGACAAAATATGATGCGGAATAATAATAATAATAAAAATAAGAAAAAAAGGGAAACCAATCCTGGATACTAATATACGCCTTCAAAAACGCGTTTTTTGTCGTTTTCTCGGTCGTTTTTTTTTTTTTTTTGGATTTTTTTCTTCCATAGCGAGGGCGGTGTAACCCAAGATGCCCCGGCTTCGCCGGGGCATCTTGGGTATTAAGACAGTTGGGTAAAATGGCCCTCTGCTTCGCAGAGGGCCATTTTACTGCATTACAATATGTGCATGCCACTACTTTGGCATGCACATAATAAGAAAAAAAGGGAAACCGATCCTGGATACTAATATACGCCTTCAAAAACGTGTTTTTTGTCGTTTTCTCTGTCGTTTTTTTTTTTTTTTTTGGATTTTTTTTCTTCCATAGCGAGGGCGGTGTAACCCAAGATGCCCCGGCTTCGCCGGGGCATCTTGGGTATTAAGACAGTTGGGTAAAATGGCCCTCTGCTTCGCAGAGGGCCATTTTACTGCATTACAATATGTGCATGCCACTACTTTGGCATGCACATAATTAAGTCATAAGAAGGGGCCCTTGAAATATTTCCGTACATCCCCGTCATGTGTATATTAGATGTAACCAGTCTTGACTGACAGGTCATGTGTCTCTGGTTTTTAAGGTCACTTCAGTTGGAGCAACCTGACTACTGTGGATACGACATGTAAGGCAGAACTCCCATTGATCTGGGGCTTTGGAGATGTGTCTTTCTCCCCTACCGTTTCCTCCAGTTATTCCAGTAGAAGCAGACAGATACACCACTCGCCTCGTGCTCTCTGCTCCTTGCTGAATTGATGGACATTTCTTGTAAGGTTCAGCATGTTGATATACTTTCCTGTTTTGTGCTTATCCTCGTGCTGACTGGACCAAAAGTTGCTTCAAAACCAGAAGTTTACATGACACACAAAAGCCGTAATGCAGCGGTAACTGGTTTCAACCGGTGCTGCCATCCAGTGGAAACCATATTTGCGATACTCAGGTTTCCCCTAAATGTCATCGTTAAAAAATACTGGTCTTGATGTAATTTCCAGCATAATAATGTCATAATACTCAATCAAAACATTTCATTACAGAGGCTTGAGTGTCTTATTGGGATTATAGGAGCTGCATTACCTTGGTTTGAGTCACATTTATCTGATAGATTCCAGATGATGGTGTGGAGTCTTCCTCACACACCAGAGTCAGTCATGATGTTCCACAGGGTTCTGTACTTGGACTGATATTTTTCATTCAATATCATATTTTTAGGCCGCATCACATGAACTTTCATTGCTACAGAGATGACACTCAGCAACACCTGTCAGTGAAGACAGATGAGACCAATAGATTAGCTGGTCTACAAACTCTGTGTCTTGGACACAAATACCTGGATGACTTTTTGAATTTCCTGTTTATAAACTTCAAAACCGAAAGTTTACACGACACACAAAAGCCCTAATGCAGCGGTAACTGGTTTCAACCGGTGCTGCCATCCAGTGGAAACCATATTTGCGGTACTCAGGTTTCCCCTAAATGTCATCGTTAAAAAAATACTGGTCTTGGGCTGCCCCGGTGGCGCAGTGGTTAGGGCAGGCAGCCCATATACAGAGGCAACAGTCCTCGTGCGGCTGGTTGTGAGTTCAATTCCCGGCTCAGTGACCCTTTGCCACGTGTCTTCCCCGTTCTCTCTGCCTCACTTCCTGTCTCTCTACTATCAATAAAGGCCACTAGAGCCAAAAAAAATAAATACTGGTCTTGATCTAATTTCCAGCATAATAATGTCATAATACTCAATCAAAACATTTCATTACAGAGGCTTGAGTGTCTTATTGGGATTATAGGAGCTGTGTTACCTTGGTTTGAGTCACATTTATCTGACAGATTCCAAAAGTTGGTGTGGAGTCTTCCTCACACACCAGAGTCAGTCATGGTGTTCCACAAGGTTCTGTACTTGGACTGATATTTTTCACTCTATATCAAATTTTTAGGCCGCATCCCATGAAATTTCATTGCTACAGAGATGACACTCAGCAACACCTGTCAATGAAGACAGATGAGACCAATAGATTAGCTGGTCTACAAACTCCCTGGATGACTGTTTGAATTTCCTGTTACTAAACTGATAAGGCTGAGACTGTCCCGAGCACTTCAACCACATCTTGTTCCGGTGCGGATAAATTAGTGCATGCATTTGTCACTTCAAGACTCTACTACTGCAGTTCCTTAGTGTCAGGCGGTGCCAAAGGGACTCTGAACATCTTCCAGTGCCATCAGATTTCAGACTGTTCTGGAACCAGTTCCCAGTTTGGATTCATAAGGTCGACATCCTCTCTACCTTTAAGACTGGGCTTCAAGTTTTGCTTTGATAAAACCTAAAAGCAGGGCAGGATCAGGTGACCCTGAAACATCCCTTTAGTTCTTTAGTTATGCTGCTATAGGTCAAACCTCCCATGATGCAGTGGGCTCTTTCTCCACTCTGCTCTCCTTACTCTTCATGCATGAATGTTATTAATTTCTCTCTTTTGTGTCCCAGCAGGTATCCCTGGACTCAGGTCTTTGTGTTTGTTGGATGCATCTTCTGGACACATGTTACTCTATATCTGAATGAATTTCATTCTATGCCAGCAATTATATTTAGCAACATCATCAAAGACAAAAGGGCTGCACAGCTCCTCATGTGTGCCCTGACTTCAACCTCTCAGGAAAACCAGCTGCTTTTCATTGGTTCTCAGTCTGTTCCTCATCTGCCAAGAAAAAAGCTAACTTGATCCTACATCTATGAATAACCTCAGTGAGCCACATCCCCAAGACTGTTGACGGGTGGTGTTTTGTTTACAGAAGGAGCAGTTGGACTGTAGCGTCTGTAAGACTACAGGCAGGGAAAAACATCTGCGGCTGCTGGCATCAAGCTAGCAGCCGTTACCGCAGCTGTGAGTCATTTTACTTCCACGCACCTTCACAATAAACGTACGTGGAACATAGACGAGATGAGATCAACGTGATGAATCGTATAAATACACGCAAATACAGCTCAAACCTGATATTCTTGAAAAACCACCTGTGTCACAGGTGTACATTTCAGGATGTAGCTGCTTGTTAGATTTGCATGATGATGCATTAAAATCAGCCTCCAGAAGTGTAGTGGGAACAACACTTTCACCTGAAACTGTTATTATTTTATGACTTGTTTCTATTTCAACCATGTACACCGGTGACATGATTTCACTGGAGGTCTTGCGTAGTCCAAACTCGGTGTCGGCTCGTTATGTCGATGACAGGTCATGTGAAGCTATCAGAGGATGAAACCCCCTGAGGATGTTACAGTGGAGTCTCATGACCCTCATCATCACTGCTTGGGTTTGCTCAGAGACCCTGGAGGTGCAACACTTATCACCACAGTCTGCTGATAAACGATCTGGAAATCCCTTCACTGTGACTTCAGACCTGTTAAACCTCTGTTCCCTTCTCTGTTTTCTCTGATGTTTCGCAGTAATGCACGGGCAGTTTAGATGCAGATCCTATGTGCATTGTGTAATGGTGTTTGTGGGAGTCTGATTTCACTCTGAAACAGCTAAACGTCCACCAAGGGTGACAACCAACCATCTGCAGCCACAAGAAGAAGGTCGTGCAACAGACTAAGAGAGTGTTTAAGTTAAAGGATGCTTACATCTATTTTGATCTGACTTCATTTACTTCAAGTAAAGTTGTAAATGCATATTTGAGTCCTGGTTAGTTGCTGTGATGTAAACACGCTCTGATTTAGCATTTTAGCATCCTGGAGGGCTGCTGTCCTGCATGTGACATGTAACATCACAGATCCACATCAGATTAGGCGCTTCTAATATTTGTCTATATTGTCATAAATATCTAAGTACTGATCAAGTTCTATTGATGCTATTAAGGCCATGAACCGTCTTCCTTGTAGTGTTGCTCTGCTGCAACAGCAGTTTGCAGTAGTCGACTTGTACGGTTTTAAAACAAGAAGCAGCGACCAGATGAGATGGCTGCACAGTCCTTTTTCTGTACATATACAAGATAAAAATGACTTTGGTTTGTCTGTAAAGAGCATTTCAACACTTTTTCTTTAGTGGAATGACATCTTTGACTTATCAGAAGCTTAAAATAGCGGTTTATTCTGACGTGGTTACTTGTTACTTCTGGTGCCTCAAGCAAAGACAGATGACCTTCTGACACCAAGACTGCAATAGAGCTGACGTTCCAAAGAAAAAGAAAGTAATTATGAATAAAAGTGTGACTTCGTATAAGTGTACATGACAAAGATCAATAATGTCATCATAGATTTTAAATCTAGCTCTGGAGGCCAGAACTGTGTTTTGAGCCAGGCTGTAGGTGTGTTTACTTGTGTGGTAAATTTGGATATGAACATGGAGGTCTCAGTACGTAGACACTCTCTGGAGCCAGCCCCTAGTGGTCATTCACGGATCTGCACTTTTCCGTGTTTTTCTTTTGACGTGTTGTGAAAAGTCACGGTTGTCCCTCGGTCCAGTCTAGACCGGAAACACGTGACCTCTCCTCCACGGAGCACCTTGCCCTGACATGCGACCCTAACCACATGACAGCGGAGGTCATCCCCACTTCTGGGTTTACTCCTACTGGGAACTAAGTTGTGTTGCAGATCCTCCACTGACCACCGGGGGCTGGCTCCAAAATGAAATGAATGAAAAATACTTTATTTATCCCATAAAATGAAATTCAATGTAGTAAGGGCTCTCTCTTTTTTTTTATTTTTTTTTTTTATAAACAACAGACAGAAATAATAATAATAATATAATAACAGGTGTTAAGTCTTGTTGTGGAGGCTGATGGCTGCTGGCAGGAATGATCTTCTGTATCTTTCCGTTTTGCAACGGACCTGAAGAAGCCTCTCACTGAACACACTCTGTTGTTTGATCACTGTGTCGTGGAGAGGGTGTGAAGAGTCCTCCATCATCTTCATCAGCTTGTGCAGCATTCTTTTTTGTACAATCAGCTCCAGCAGCTCCAGAGTTACACCCAGCACAGATCCAGCTTTCCTGATCAGTTTGTTGATTCTCTTCAGGTCTCTGGTTCTGATGCTGCTGCCCCAACAGATGGCTGCAAAGCTGATTGGACTTTCAACAACAGACCTATAGAAGATGTGCAACATCTTGGTGCAGACATTAAAAGATCTCAACTTTCTTAAAAAGTAGAGTCTGCTCTGACCTTTCTTGTAGATGTATTCTGTGTTGCATTTCCACTCCAGTCTGTTGTCAAGCTGAACTCCAAGATAATTGTATTCCTCCACCACCTCCACCTCCTTTCCCAGGATGGAAACACTGCTGTGTTGATTCTTGCTCCTCCTGAAGTCGACAATCATCTCCTTAGTTTTGCTGGTATTTAATACGAGATGATTGTTACTACACCATTTCACAAACTGACAGACCAGTTCTTTGTACTCTGCTTCTTGTCCGTTGCTGATACACCCAACAACTGCAGAGTCATCAGAGTATTTCTGCAGATGACAGGACTCAGAGTTGTACTGGAAGTCAGAGGTGTAGAGCGTGAAGAGAAATGGTGAGAGAACAGTTCCTTGTGGTGCTCCAATGCTGCTGACCTCCATCTCAGACACACAACCTTTCAGTCTCACAAACTGTGGTCTGTTTGTGAGGTAGTCATAAATCCAGGAGGTTGTGGAGGAATCCACCTGGAACCTATGGAGCTTCTCACATAACAACGCAGGCTGAATTGTATTAAAAGCACTTGAGAAATCAAAGAACATGACCCTCAAAGTGCTGCCTGATTGGTCCAGATGAGAGTGGGCTCTGTGAAGCAGGTAGATGATGGCGTCTTCAACCCCAAGTCCATTACGATATGCAAACTGTAATGGGTCCTGAAAGCTGCTGACCTGCTTGTTGAGGTGGGCCAGTAAGAGTCTCTCCAGGACTTTCATGATGTGAGATGTCAGGGCAACTGGTCTGTAGTCGTTAGGTTCAGCTGGTTGTGGTTTTTTAGGCACTGGAACAAGGCAGGATGTTTTCCACAGCACAGGAACTGTTCTCTGTCTCAAACTGGTGTTGAAGAGGTGCTGGAGAATCAGACATAGTTGCAATGAGCAGGTCTTGAGAACTCTGGGACAGACACCGTCTGGACCTGCAGCCTTGTTCTGGTTCAGTTTCTCAAGTTGTTTTTTTGACCTGATTGCAGGAGACAGACAGAGTGGAGGGGGAGGCAGAGGAGGTCTCTGAGGTGGAGAAAGATGATGCTGGTTTCTGGTCCATGACTGAGCTGCAGGGTGACAGAGTGGAGGTGTGACAGGAAAGCTGTGGGCTCACCGAGGGTGTGTGGTCTGTTGGGCTGGAAGCAGGGGGGGAACTGGACCTATTGAAGAACCTGTTCAGTTCATTAGCTCTGTCCAGACCTCCATCAGTCTGGTCCCCCTTTGCCTTGAAGCCGGTGATCTTCTTCATTCCAGACCATACATCCCTCACGTTGTTCTGCTGGAGCTGCCTTTCTAGCTTCTTCCTGTAGTCCTCCTTGCACTTCCTGGTTTGTTCTTTAATTAGTTTTTGTGTTGTCTTCAATAACTCCCTGTCTCAATCCCTGAAGGCTTTCTTTTTGATGTTCAGCAGCTTTTTCAGGTCTCTGGTGATCCAGGGTTTGTTATTGGGGAAGCACCTCACAGTTCTTGTTGGAACGATGCTGTCCACACAGAAGTTTATGTAATCTGTCACACACTCAGTCATGGCGTTGATGTTGTCTTCATGAGGGTCACAGAGGACATTCCAGTCCGTAGCCTCAAAGCAACCTTTCAGATCATCTTCAGCTTCATTAGACCAGGTTTTGATAGTTTTTATGATCACTGGTTGCTGCTGAACGATGGGCTGGTAGGTGGAGGTGAGAAGAACCAGATTATGGTCAGATCTTCCTAAAGGTGGCAGGGCAGAGCAGCTGTATGCATTGTATGCATGCAAACAGAGTACACCTCATGTTAGCATGTCCATACCAAACATACCAACAGCCTGGTACAAAAAAAAAAAACAGATGACGGATGGACAGATGATCAGAATTAATGTAAAGTCATACTAATTAGCATAATTGGTTAACATAAGCCAGACAACATGGCTAACTGTAACTGAACTAAAGCGGGCATGTTCCAGCCGGTTTCTCAGTCCGGCTCGTTCCATGGCACCACGCAGTACAAGGAAAAGGATCCTTCAAAATCTCCCATGGGTGACATCATAGAGGGTTTTGTCCGGTTCTTCTTATATACTCTATGGTTATCACTGGGGCCAGCAGGGGGCAAGGATGGGCTCAGCTCAGCCCACCCAAGTCACCCAATCCCGGCTTCTTAATCACCCACAGAGAATTATTTTCCACTGCATGAAACACTGTCGTCAGACATCGACCTCATCAGCTCCTCAGGCTTCTTTGTAGGCTTCAGAAAGCACCAAATATCGTCTGTGATCGCTGTGCAGCAGATAACAAACATTTATAGGTAGATTTTCTATTATATCACAGTGTGTTTTCAGCATCATGTGAGAGTTCAGTCTGCAACTGTGAAGTTAGTTTCTAATTCAACAGAAGGCTAAAGGTCGATTTCACTGCTTTTACAGTCCTGAGACAACAAGACATCAGATCATAATCAAAAAGCACAAATTTAAACCACTCAAACCTGGATTAGATTATCTCTTAGATAAGTTTGTGACGAGTGAAAGCTTAATTCTATTTCTGAAACTCTTGTACGCACCGACATGCAGGTTGCGGGTGGTCTGACCACCTGCTACCCGCAACACGTGATCGCAAGATACCAAGTTTGCGGAGAGGGCAAAAGACACGCCCATATCCACACCTACAAAGTGAGTAAGGTAATCGGCATAACGGGTAGCGGCTTTAGGGAGCAGAAGATTGCATTAGCGTTTAGTGGAGGTTCCTAAACCTGCAATTTGCGGGTAGCGAGTGGCGGTTAGCGGTTAGCGGGAGGTGTACTTTTGGGGCCTCAGTCTATACATAGATGGGTGTTCAGATCGGTTTCTACAGCTCCTCCATCATGTTTTGGACAAAGATACATTTTTCCTCGACATAGTAAACTACACAGTTTAAAGTTTCAAATCACACCATTCAGATGAAATTACAGCACATCCCAGACTTGATCTAAGTGCATTTGCATACATTTTAGTTTCATCCCACTAAATGACATGTTTTTAAACGCTCCTCCATCCATTCTGGAGGTCTGGATGTAACCAAACTACCACTGGTTCAGTACGTTGTCTCCTACAACCTGCAGGTGTGACTGCTTGAACTGTGTGATTCACAGAGATCTCTCTGCTGGTAGTCAAGCCTCTAACTCAGTTACTTTAGCTCCAGGTTGTTCACCTGTCAGCATCTTTTATAGTCGTGACTGTGACTCCTCCCCCTCCTCTCCTCCCTCCCACAGAGAAGTTCAGTCTGATTGGTGGAGGAACAAATGTTTTTGTAGGTCTGTTTGTGGAGCAGCTCTGTCACTGAATGAGCTGCTCTGTTGGATGAAAACAGCCCACAGCGGGTTAGCGGCATTGTCCATGATGGCCCGGAGTCTGGACACCACGGAGCCTGCCTTCCTGATGAGCCCCTGGATGTAAGATCGCACTGTAGAGGCCAAAACCATCTTTTAAACCAGGCTGTAAATATGTTTAATTCTGCTGCAAAGTTGGATGTTTGAACATAAGAGTCAGTTGGGATTTGGATTCGCTCTGTTTTGTAGCCAGCAGCTAGTGACTGACTGGGACGGGTTAGAACCGGTCCCTGAATGACACCCAGATGTGGGACAGGTCAGAACTGGTCCTGAATGACACCCAGATGTGGGACGGGTTAGAACTGGTCCCTGAATGACACCCAGATGTGGGACGGGTCAGAACTGGTGCTGAATGACGCCCAGATGTGGGACGGGTTAGAACCGGTCCCTGAATGACACCCAGATGTAGGACAGGTTAGAACTGGTCCTGAATGACACCCAGATGTGGGATGGGTTAGAACTGGTCCCTGAATGACACCCAGATGTGGGACGGGTTAGAACCGGTCCCTGAATGACACCCAGATGTTTGATGGGTTAGTACTGGTCCTGAATGACACCCAGATGTGGGATGGGTTAGAACGGGGCCCTGAATGACACCCAGATGTGGAACGGGTTAGAACCGGTCCTGATGGCTGACACCCAGATGTGGGATGGGTTAGAACCGGTCCCTGAATGACACCCAGATGTGGGACGGGTTAGAACTGGTCCCTGAATGACACCCAGATGTGGGACGGGTCAGAACTGGTCCTGAATGACACCCAGATGTGGGATGGGTTAGAACTGGTCCCTGAATGACACCCAGATGTGGGACGGGTCAGAACTGGTGCTGAATGACACCCAGATGTGGGACGGGTTAAACCGGTCCCTGAATGACACCCAGATGTGGGACGGGTTAGAACCGGTCCCTGAATGACACCCAGATGTAGGACGAGTCAGAACTGGTCCCTGAATGACACCCAGATGTGGGACGGGTCAGAACTGGTGCTGAATGACACCCAGATGTGGGACGGGTTAGAACCGGTCCCTGAATGACACCCAGATGTGGGACGGGTTAGAACCGGTCCCTGAATGACACCCAGATGTGGGACTGGTTAGAACCGGTCCCTGAATGACACCCAGATGTAGGACGAGTCAGAACTGGTCCCTGAATGACACCCAGATGTGGGACGGGTTAGAACCGGTCCCTGAATGACACCCAGATGTAGGACAAGTCAGAACTGGTTCCTGAATGACACCCAGATGTGGGATGGGTTTGAACCGGTCCCTGAATGACACCCAGATGTGGGACGGGTTAGAACCGGTCCCTGAATGACACCCAGATGTAGGACGAGTCAGAACTGGTCCCTGAATGACACCCAGATGTGGGACGGGTTAGAACCGGTCCCTGAATGACACCCAGATGTAGGACGAGTCAGAACTGGTCCCTGAATGACACCCAGATGTGGGATGGGTTTGAACCGGTCCCTGAATGACACCCAGATGTGGGATGGGTTAGAACTGGTCCCTGAATGACACCCAGATGTGGGACGGGTCAGAACTGGTCCCTGAATGACACCCAGATGTGGGACGGGTTAGAACCGGTCCCTGAATGACACCTAGATGTGGGACGGGTTAGAACCGGTCCCTGAATGACACCTAGATGTTTGATGGGTTAGAACTTGTCCCTGAATGACACCCACATGTGGGACGGGTTAGAACCGGTCCCTGAATGACACCTAGATGTTTGATGGGTTAGAACTGGTCCTGAGTGACACCCAGATGTGGGACGGGTCAGAACCGGTCCCTGAATGATGTTCTCGTCTCTGCTGTGTTCAGCTCGGGGCTTTTATTTTGAAGGTCTCTTCCGGCTGCAGGCGCGTCCCCGTCGCTGCGGTGCGCGGGCGTGGCCGCTGCCTCAGAGCTGATTCCAGTTCCAGCTGGGGGAGGAAGTCGTCGCCACGATGGAGGGTCTCCGACAGAGATTTGACCAGTTTCTCCACGAGAAGAACCTGATGACGGACGTGCTGGCCCGCGTGGAGGCTAAAACCGGAGTGAGCAGGACCTACATCGCTGCCGGTGAGCGTTTTCACGGGGCAGTTTGTCACCCCGGTGATGTTGTAACGAGCTTGACGGTTGTTGACGTCACTGTTAACGGGCAGCTGCCGTGTGTTATCCACAGCTGTGATCGCCGTGGTCGCCGTGTACCTGGTGGTGGGATACGGAGCCTCCCTGCTGTGCAACCTGATCGGCTTCCTGTACCCCGCATATGTGTCGTGAGTGCCCTCCCAGCACGCGCACACACACACACACACACAGGCGAAATTAACAGTAGTAATTACCATCTGTCGTGTCAGAGCGCGTAAAGAGCGCTGGGTTCTCTATTTTTATTTATTTATTTATTTATTTTTGGTGCCATGAACTCATAAATGTTTAAATGCTGTAGAAGTAGAAAGAGGAAGATGAACGGTGGCACGAGCGTGATGAGTGTGTGGCTGCAGGAGGCGCTTGTTCTCGTTTATCTGCAGTGTGGGGACGGCAGCACAGCAGTAGCCAGTGAGGACCACATTACATCACCATCTGCCTTCACGCACAGAAACGCTCTGACGGCCCGATGACATGTGAGCGGCGTTTTCTGACCACCAGCTCGCTGATCAGAAACCAGCCTCAGCTCTGTGGGGGTTTTAGTCACACGGCGGCATCTTTCTGAGGCGTTCAGCTGAGTCAGAGCAGAACAGGATCGAGGAGCGATGCTGAGTGTTTCTTCAGAGCAAGCGAGTCACGATGAGGCTGGATGATCAGAGGACCGCGACCTGGGTGGGGTCACTGCTCCGGAGCACCAACTGGCTTCCTGTAAAATCTCATGTAAAATGAGACGACAACAGACAAGTCGTTCTGAAGATGATGACACACAAGCTTTCTCAATCACTCCACTGAACACACAGTTCAGTTCAGTAAAACTTCATCAGTCCCTGAAGGGAAATTAACCACTGCAGTAACTGTGATTGATCTTCAGTGATTGATCGTAGAAGGTTCCAGCTGTGTTCAGGAAGGAGCTCCTGTAGGTCTGTGTCATGGCGGACCTGAAGAAGCCTCTGACTGGAGACACTGCTGTCGTGAAGAGGATGCTCGGGGTTGTCTAATATGTTTTTCATTTTATCAAGCATCCTTCTTTGCACAGTCAGCTTCAGAGGCTCCAGACTAGACGTCTTCACGGGTCCACTTTCATGGACCTGAACCCGAATGGACCTGTGAAAATTCGACTCGAAACCGACCTGACCCGAGCTATTATCATAAGTCCATGTGTCCGAACCCGAATGGACCCGCAATATTTGGACCCAGAACTGACCCGACCCGAGTCTTTAGTTTCTGACCACGAACCGAACCGAGTTACCAGAATAGAACCGAGACAATCCAGCCCATAGTTCCTCATGTTAAAGTTGTCTAGCGTTTAATAAAACTTGATTTTCTTACCTAAAGTTGTCTTCTTCTACCGGTTCAGTTGCTACATAGGCTACGTGATGCAAACAACAATAAATCCACATCTTTATTTTCTTTGTGGATACAGATGCTATTGGTAGCAACTGCTAATGCTAAAAGCCTACACTGGTCAGGACGTGTCATGAATATGTTCTTTCATCCAGCGTTGTCATGTTGGCGATCCATTGTGCTTTACAGCTGCCGGGCAAACCGCTAATAACACGCTACGGCAACACGATTGTTTCATGACAAACACGTCACGTTAATTAATAATCCTTTAACTGCCCGAGTCCTGACATTGGCTGCTACCACCAATATCTTTACCTCTCTCGAGTAAACACGGACCCAGCCTGTCAGAGAGCACCGACCGGACCCGAGACTAATATCAATATAGATCAATATATATATCGCAGAATCGATAAAATCGTTCAGCTCTAGACCCAGGTATTCTCTCGTTTACCTGGGAGTCTTTTTGCTGTCTGCCTCGATGACCACCGTCGCTCCATCAACTGTTGATGCCTAACATAGCGCCGCAAAGCCAGACACTGTCGTCTCAATAGATGAAAGAGACAAAAGAGACGGGAGTTGAAAGTTAGTTTCTTTGTTGCGTAATTGAGGCAGGAGGCTGCGACAGCTAACAACACCAACAATAACCAAATGTTCCTGTAAATGAAACCGAAACTGATGTTTAGCAGGTTGAAGCTCCTCTCGGCAGCAGTGTCTTCATCAGCCCACAGATATTTCTACCGCAGTGTTGTGGATTGTTGAGGAGCAAACCTCAGGAGAGCAGTAATGTCTGTGTTGTTGTTTTTTGTTTTTTGTCTTTTGAGAGCAGCAGCTTCCTGCTCGGTGTTGTACCGCAGATATCCTGCCTGTTCATTCAGTAGCGTTTGTCAGAGTCGTGAGCAGAGATGTTTTCCGGTTCCAGCAGCTTCTCGAGGCTGTCGGCAGTCAGTCGTGGCTTCTTCTCCGTGTGACGAGCTCGTGGTCGTCTGGGCTGGAGGCGGAGTCAC
This sequence comes from Hirundichthys speculiger, assembly GCA_018398805.1. Lineage (NCBI taxonomy): Eukaryota > Metazoa > Chordata > Actinopteri > Beloniformes > Exocoetidae > Hirundichthys > Hirundichthys speculiger. The sequence continues at coordinate 776,742 of JAGFBZ010000843.1, read as the reverse complement.
AGTCTCCGTTTCCAGACAGACACATGAATTTCTCCAAGGCTTCGTTCATGTCTGCACATTCTTCTTGTGGACAGCAAACTTAACATGTTTGAGAGGCTAATCAGATTAGCTCTAAAATACCCCTGCAAACGTATTCATGATTTGGACTCCAGGTGGTTCAGCTGCCGACTCCAGTTAACTTTCACTGAACTAATTCGTCGATGGATTCTCCTCCTTTTTCATCCAGAACTGTGAATGTTGATGTGCTCCATAAAGACACAAAATATGGTCATATTTGCGTTATCAGCTTCAGAACGTTGTGTTTGTTGTGTCTGTTGGAAGTCACGTCACATTTTATGGCACATTAAAGCAGAAACCCAGTGAACCGAGGGGGGTTTTCATGCTGCTGCGGCTGCAGCTCGTCTTCAGAGCGTCGGGTTGTTTACAGGAAGCTAAACAGTGTTTTTATTAGGCCTGGGCCAAAAAATCTATTTTTATATTAATCGCGATTTTTTTCTGGGGATTTTTAAAAAACGATTCTCGTACAAGAATAGATTTTTATTTATTTAATGGTGGGCTCCGTGGAAATACTCTGCTCGCTGGGCTCCGCCAGTCTCTTTTGTCATCTACACTTCCGGAAATAGAAGCACGTGTGTCACCATAGTAACCCGAATGCGGGCAAATGCATGCGACAAAATGGCGGAGTGCAGCGAGCTGAGTACTTTCACAGAGCCTGAACTCTTTCCCACACCGCCCCACTTCAAATCAAACGTATGGACTTTAATTGGTTTTTATAAAAGCATGGGGCAGGAGAGCTCGATATGAGGAAAGCCATATGTAAGCGTTGTCGCAGTCAAATCTCTTACTGTGGTAACACCACGAACATGATGGCGCACATCCTTCGCCACCACCCAGAGAAAACAAACGATGTGGGGAAAGTTAAACAGCAGCCATTGGCACTGGCAGTGCAGCAGACATTAGATTCAACTCTCCACAAACTCCCAGCTGGATCAGACAAGGCGTCGAGGGGAACTACAGCAGTTGCACATTTTTTAAAATATTAAAACTTATTTAATTTTTATATTTTTTATATTATTATTTAATAATTAATATAATAATATTATATACAATAATTCATAGTTATATATAATAATATATAATTATTAATATTATTATTTATTATTATATGATTTTTTTAATATTATTTATATGATTTCAATAATTGAAATATAAAAATCGCAATACTTAGTAAAATTGAAATGCAATACTTGTTTAATCAAAATCACAATATAAATCGAAACGGGACCCAAAAATCGTAGGAGAATCGAATCGGCACAAAAGCGTATCAGCCCAGCCTTAGTTTTTATGGTTCAGGCAGGAGAACGACGGATCTGTTTGTTCTGAGGAAAGACGAGCGAGTAGCTTTAAAATGACTCGCTCAGAGCAGACAACCTGATCGGCGCTCGTCTCTCCTCTCAGGATGAAGGCCATTGAAAGCACCACCAAAGAGGACGACACCAAGTGGCTGACGTACTGGGTGGTGTACGGCGTCTTCAGCGTGGCTGAGTTCTTCGCAGACATCTTCCTGTCCTGGTTCCCCTTCTACTACATCGGAAAGGTAGCCCCCCCACTCACCTGTGTGTCTTATCTGCTCTTATCACATTTTACAAGCTCTTATCATCCTTTATCAGGTTTTATACTCTGTCTATAAGGCTCTATCAGTTCCTTCAGCTGCTGCTGGATACCTGCAGGTCCTTGTGGTGGTCTAGTTTCCACACAGCTGATCTGCTGCAGACCCCCCTGACCCTGAACAGGCAGGAGTGGGTGTAGATGATGGATGGAGACGCCCGTCTCATCTGCATCTTTGGTTCTGTTCTTGGTTTAAATCTGATCCCTCAGGGATTTTTTTTTCTTAGTAAAAATTGATCATTTTAATCTAAATGCTATTTTTTTTTTAAATGTCCACAAGGCTCCGTTTTAGGTCCTACGCTCTTTAATCTTAATCGATGGCAACTTGGTGATGTCATCGTGAGACAAGGCATCAGTTTCCATGGCGACACTGATGAAACAGTTTTGTATTAATCTTTCTCCTGATGACTGAGGGTCGATCAATAACCTTTTAAACTGCATTTTAGATCTGAAGTCACGGTCCGATCTGCAGTATTGATCACTGACGGTCAGACTGGGAAAGCTCATGTGAAAGGTTGAGTGCTGAGAACAAACCATCAGAACCTCAAACCACCTAGAACCACCTAGAACCGAACCCTGGAGTCATTTCTGACTCTAGTCAGAGACGTTCTGGTGGTTTGCATCACCTGCAGGATCACTGGTCCGTGAAACCCTTACTGGTCCATGAAACCCTTACTGGTCCGTGAAACCCTTACTGGTCCGTGAAACCCTTACTGGTCCGTGAAAGCCTTACTGGTCCATGAAACCCTTACTGGTCCGTGAAACCCTTACTGGGCATGAAACCCATACTGGTCCGTGAAACCCTTACTGGTCCATGAAACCCTTATGGCCCTTTTCCACTAGTACCTACTTGGCGCGGCTCGACTCGCCTCCGCTTTGGAGGTTTTCCACTAGGTCATAGTACCGCCTCGGCCCTCCTTTTTCCGTACCTACTTGGCTGGGGTTCTATCCGGGTTGAGTCGGGCCAAGAATACAACGTCACCACGCTGCGGGCCATTGATTGGCCAGAGAGCAACGTCACGGATGAGCCTTAAGCGACTCCCCCACACCCGCCATATTTAAAACTCGGCAACAACAAACTCAACAGCGATTTTACTCTACCTGCAATTGTCTACTTCACAAAACGAAGAATGGCCGGCAAGTCTACTCCATGGTCGAATGACGAAGTCCACACATGTGTTTCAGGCCACCTTACCATGAAGGCCCCACCCACATCGAGGTGGTACTGAACCACAGTGGAAAACCACTGAGACCGAGTCGAGCCGCGCCGAGTAGGTACTAATGGAAAAGGGGCATTACTGGTGCGTGAAACCCTTACTGGTCCGTGAAACCCTTACTGGTCCGTGAAACCCTTACTGGGCATGAAACCCTTACTGGTCCGTGAAACCCTTACTGGTCCGTGAAACCCTTACTGGTCCGTGAAACCCTTACTGGTCTCACCAGATTGTCTTTTTTCTAATGGACCCTTCAAAGCTCTGAGGTCTTCTGAGCTTTTTATTTTAGTCAAACTAAAACGGTTGGTCCTGTCATGGCCTGTGAGTGTGGAAACAGTCTTCCTGAACACCAGGGGGCAGTAGAGTCTCTGCTCTGGCTTTGACTTATCTTTTTTTATCATATTTCTGAATTCTGCCTGATTTTATGTCCTGATAGTTATGTTTATTCTAATCCTTTCAGTCTGCTCTCCTTATTTTCTTTGTTAATTTATTTATTTATTTATTTTTTATTTACCAAGTGATTTCTATTCCAGTTTGTTTAGTAGTAGTAGTAGTACATTTTATTTGTAATGTGGCCCATAAATGCAGAATATATTTCTGAATTTATTGCTTGTTACTTATGTTTATTTTTGGTTACCTTTCTATGATTAATATCTTTGAGGGTTTTTTTTAAATCTGTGTTTCCTCTTTCATAAAATCGTAATATTAAGCTGAGGGAATCTGTTTTTTGTTTGTCTGTTATTGTTGTTTTTTTAAGCCCTTTGTGCTACTTTCAGTTACAGGTGAAGGCGCTTCTCATATTTTAATTGCTACTATCAGCGGTGAAGTTGGCCCAGCAGGGGGCACCAGAGGCTCCTCCCCTGTAGTGAGAGCGTATCGGTGTTGTGCTGACCAGGCGTCTGTTTCCGTTCCCAGTGTGCCTTCCTGGTCTGGTGCATGGCTCCCACTCCCTCCAACGGCTCCTACCAGATTTACACTCGCGTCATCAGACCGCTGTTCCTCAAGAACGAAGCCAAGATCGACGACGTGATGAAGAACATCAAGGACAAGGCATCAGAGGCTGCTGACAAGTTCAAGGATGAAGGTATGTCCTCGGTGGGGGGAGGGGGGGGGGGGGGTGGAGTCTCCTACAGGTGAGGGAGGAGAGTTGGTGTGAGAGCAGCGTTTAAATATTAAATGATTATTTTAGAAGTTACAAGTGGTGAAATGGAGGCGTGTTGTAGCCGAGAACCAGTTTCATGTCTGAGGAATCCTTCTGGAGGAAAGAAGCTGAAGATGAAACATTACAACACATGTGACAAACACGAGGCCCGCGGGCCAAATGTGGCCCGCCACGTCATTGTATGTGGCTCTCAAGAGCTTTTGCTTTATTGGCTTAAATTTTAAACCAATATTTTAAGACTTAAAATAAGCTTACACCGCTTTAAAGCGTAGTTACATGATGTTTTTTTAATTCGGAACTAATTATTCCGAATAAATAGTTCAGAATTAAACTATTTTCCTTCGAGTTTACATGGAAATAGTAATTCCGAATTGAGGTTTACATGGAAAACACGTTTGATCGGCTTTATCCAATTCCGCTTAAGGTCTGGGGGTTGGGAAGGGTTCTGATTGGGGGGGGGGGGGGCGGACGTCTTTACGTATTTACGTCTACCGGAAGAAAACAAACTTAGCAACAACTCTATTAGCAACAACATTTCACTTATTTTTGACCTGGGTGGCGTCTCTATTTGTGAAACCTCCTTCATTTAACCTGGCCGCTACAACTTTGAAAAGATCACAATTTTTATGTTTCCTGCCATCTGTTCTTTTAATTATTTCCAGTTCCTCCAAGCTATTTATTAAATAAATCGTCTCTGCTCTTGAACACCGTTTACTGCGTGCTGCCATCTTGAATGTTTGTTTAGAAAACAAGCCCAGCGCGGAATATAAGCGTCATGGCGACAGACGGGCAAGAGAACTAGCATGCGCAGAAAGACGGGAATTAATTTAAAGCTGAATGAGTGTATACATGACCACGGAATAATTCTATTGGGAATTAAAATCAGAATAAACCAGCCACTTACTTCGGAATTAAGTTTAATTCAGAATGGACATTTTCATTCAGAATTAGGTGTTTACATGCTAACCTTTATTTGGATTTAACTTTAATTCTGAATTAAAGAGGAATTAAACTTCCCATGTAAACGCACGGAGTGACAATAAACTACATCTCCCATAATGCATTTTGTTGTCACCCACAACGATAACAGTATCTCACCATGAGCAAGACATCAGAAAAGATTAACCCCAATATGAAAAGAGAAACTGATGCACAAGGAAGGCAGTTTCATGAACGACGGGAAAACAAATATAAGTTTGTATCTCAAGCTGAAAAGGTCTTTTTGTGTTATGAGACGGTGTCAGTCGTGAAAGAGTTTAATTTACGTCAGCATTTTGACAGCAAACACGGAGCTAAGTATGCTAAATGTAGCCTTCAAGAAAAACAAAGAATCGCTCCCGCTTCTGAAACCAAGCTAATGGATACTCTCAGTGATGTTTACAGTCTGTTACCATAGCAACGGACTCTGTTAACATCACCGGTGCAAGAGTAGGTTTACAACCATAAACCCTGAGTTTAATATAATAATGAGTTAAATATTTGAAACTTTAATATATAATAAATGCAGAAACAGTTATTTAACAATATGATAAGGTGTAGTTTAATTTATTTTGATTTTCATTGCATTTTGTTACATTCATGCTGTCAATCTGGCCCTTCGACGGCAACCATGATGCTGATGTGGCCCTCAGTGAAAATGAGTCTGACATCGCTGAACTAAAACATAACTGAGACCAATGTAGCGACAGGCTCGTGCTTCTTTCTCATTTTAATGACCTCCTCTACAGAGCAAAAGGAAATAAAATCATTAAAGATCCTCAGTGGGAGTATAGATGCAGTCCAGAGGCTCCATTCAGTCACAGCAGGAAGTCCTGAAGGAAGCTTCCTTCACCCACACACATGTTCCAGTAGATCAATGCTTCTCAATTTTTTTCTGCTCATTAAAATTAAGAGGAACAAAAAAGAAAGAAATATACATAAACTTATAACAAAGAAAAACTTTATTAAAATTGTTTTTTAGTAGATTTAAAGTGCATCAATCCCACCATAGCATCGTCATATTTCTTAACTTTCTGGTGACTTTCGTTTGTCTCTTTATCTCCGTCTCTCTCCTCCTTTCTTTTCATCTGTTAAATATTTTTCCGTGGTGTCTGTTGAGGGTTTGTTCTCTTCATATCTGCACGTCCGTGCAGAAAAACCCTGACACAACACAGGTAATACTTCCCTGCCCTAGGCACACCGTGATAATGAGAGCGCCACTGCCCCCTACTGGAGTATATGTGCAATTACACTTCATTCCAGTACGGCAAAAAAAAAAGAGGCTTATTCCCTGGGTCACACACGCCCCACTATTTGAGAAGGACTGCAGTAGATCCAGTAGATCTAGTTTCTAAATCGCTCAGGTTTCCTGTCATCCTGTTAAACTGCAGGAGACACTTTTCTGACAGCTGCTGTTCTTTTTATAATGTCTGGGATCGCCCACATTACAAACAAAACTCCTGTTGGCAAAAAAAATAATTTGAAAAGTCAATCAACAGAGTGTTTATACTGAAGCAAGAGCCATGATGGTTGATTTCTGTGACACTCAGACAGATGAGGTCATGCGTGCAGGCACCTGTGCTTCCTTTATCTCAGTCTCCATCATTTCAGCTTCAACACAGTCAGATTATTACGTAACCTTTCTGAAATCGCTTCCTCGCTGTTGCCTCACAGCTTGGTGCTGCCCCCTGCTGGCAGGTGTCTTTATTGAGCGACTCAGCGACTGCAGGGAGCCCGGATAATGAACGTGTTTTGTTTCCTCCCTCACAGCTAAGAAAGCCACAGCGAACATCATGTTTGAGGAGAAGAAGAGCTCCTGAGAGGCCTGTGGATGACGCAGAAGAAACGAGGCCTTGAACCTTCAACCCCGACCTCCAGCTCCATGTTCCACACGTTCAAAACATTTCACCTTTTCTTCAGTTTCTCTCTTCAGTGCTGTCAGATAATCGTATGTAGGTCCTGAGACTGGACGCTTCTTCAACCAAATAAAAATGACCGTGCCGAACCTCTCTGGTCTCGTTATTCTACGTTGGCTGGGTCGGTCCTTGACTCACTTGTTCTTCAGCCGTCCTGCTGCAGATCTGCTGGCACGCTTCAAACCGTTTGTTCCTGCCAGACAGACGCCCCCAGGCCCGCCTCGACGGTATCCTGGTCCGCAGAGGAGCTCGTAGTCCGTTCAGCGGCTGGAAAACTCCCAGACTGATGTGCAGAAACAGACGCTTCTCTAAAAACGTTGCTTCCATCTTAACCGTTTGGAGTTGTGTTAACACACACCTGAATACTCCAGACCGCCGAGCCGTCTGTTTCTACGGTCTGGGGCTGATTATCACCAGCACCTGAACCCAGTTAGCTGCTGGGGAACTGCAGTTTTTATACGTTTGTGAAGATCACAGCTGAGTCACATGAACCTGCTGCATCCTGCAGCTGTTACCATCGTATTCCTCTGTTCTAGTGTTTGTGATGAAAGCAGAAGGGAAGTGTGTGTCAGACAGGAGGAGAGAGGATGAGGGGCTGGAGGTGAGTCGTGTCAGACACCGAACACCAGGGGGAGCTGTTTCCAGGATGTAGCCTCCAGCTGCTGTACCGGTACCAACTGGTTCCAGACTGAACCTAGATGTTTCTGGAGCCTCTTCTTCTCATTATAGTTGCTGATTCACTTAAAACATAAGAGCCAAGTTTTGAACCTTTGAACTTCCAAAAAAACAAACGGTGTGATTCAATTCAGTTTTATTACCTCCACCAAGGAGGTCATGTTTTTACCAGCGTTTATCTGTTTGTCTGTCTGTCTGTGTTCAAGATAACTCAAAAAGTTATGGATGGATTTTGATGAAATTTTCAGGGGTTGTCAGAAATGTGAAAAGGAAGAACTGATTTCATTTTGGCTGTGATCCGGAAGAAATCCTGGATTCTGGATCACTTTCAAATTTTTGATAACATTGCGGTCAATGGGGCCGAAAATTTTGTTTCTCAATCTCTCCGTTAATTATTGTCCAAAACTCATGAAATTTCACTCAGGTATTGACAATGGAAACCTCGATCAAATTTCAAAGGCTGATCCAGAACGTGGACTTTATCGCAATCTGTAAATCGCTATATAGGGGAATCGTTGCGCTTGGCGGAGGTCTGCGCTCTCCGAGTGCTTTTCTAGTTTTTATTGTTGCTGACGGGAAGATTTACTTAAAAGAGAAGAGCCAAGCTTTGAACCTTTGAACTTCTAAAAAAAAAAAAAAAAAAAAAAATGGTGTGATTATTTGTATTTTTAAATACAAATTAAGATGAAAATGATTTGCCATGATAAAGTATTGATCAGCTTACATCATGGACCATCTCTGGATGTCTGAGCATGTCTAACTCCTCCTGGGCTTCATGTCTCACTGAAGGTTCTTCATCGGGGGGGGGGGGGGGGTCTTCAAGGTCATCCTCCAAGAAGCTCAGTGGTTACACAGACAGGAAAGCACATCAGCATCTGAGACGTGGTGATGAGTCTCGGAAATCTTTTGGTTTGGACGATGCATTTGAAAGCTATTTTTGTTTCAGAGGCCTTCAAAGCAAAAAAAAAAAAAAAAACAGCACAGTTCAGTGAAACATGGTAGTAGGAGCAAAATATTTTTACTGTTATCCAGATGATACTCAGCTGCGTTTGTCCTCGTGACTACATGAAGCTAATCAATAGCCTTACTGGACGGATCCATCAAAGATGTGAAGACCTGGACGTTCATTTCCTGCTTCTTTATTCAGATAAAACTGAAGTTATTGTAGTTGGTCCCAGACACCTCCAGAGGGCGCTCTTGAGCTGTACAGCTAACTTGGATCATATTTCCTGAGCCTGCAGCTCCACTGTTGGCGTCTTGGTGTCATTTCTGGTCAGGTCCTGTCTTCTAACTCTCATATAAAACAGGCCACAAAGTTGGTTTTCATTCATTCCTGTTATATCAGGAAGATTAGAAAGATCCTGACTCAAGAGGATGCAGAAACATGAATCCATGTCTTTGTTACCTCGAGGCTGGTTGACTGTAATGATCCAGACAGTGGTGTTAAAAACCTCCAGCTGGTCCAGGATGCTGCAGCACCAGTATGAACTGGATCTGGGACCTCAGATATCACATCTCACATCTTTAACTCTGAGGCTCCTCTATTCTAGAATGATCTTCCAGCCTCGGTTCTGGAGCCAGACTGCCTCTCTACATTTAAGGTTCAGGCTGAACACCTTCCTTCTTAATAAAGCCTTTAACTCTGGAGTCTCTCCAACCATCTCTTAGTGATGCTGCTGCAGGTTCAGGCTGCTGGGGGGACTCCCATGATGCACCACCATCTCCACCCTGTCTGATCTCAGTTTCAGATGGACCTGGATCATTTCACAGCAGCAATATCGTCTGTCTGTAGTCTCTCTCTTCTCCAGGTCCTACCATGGTGTTGATGCTTCCTGCTGCTCCTCTTCTCCTTCTTTACTCCTCATGACGAGTGGTCAGCACCGACACTTCACAGCCAGAAGGTCCAGCTGGATCTCAGTTCAGCTGGTCTTTCTGAGTGGAGTTTCATGTTCAGCTGAAGACTCTCAAAGTGATCCGTTTGTTCGTTCATCATGTATCTTCCTGATACTCCTGTTGCTGTGGACTTCACATGTTCATGTTCACAAACTCAAACTGGATTTTTCATCTCAAATATACTCAGTTTTCTCCTGAACAAAATCAAACAGACTAGAAAACAACTGTTCAACTGTGCAGGAAATGTTTAATGAAGCACAATCCTCCTTGATCCTGTTGTACAGCAGTAAATGATCAGGCGTGATGCTCACACAGCTGAGTTACTACACACGTCAATCACCAGAAACACTGTTTACTAGCATGTGGTTTAAAATAACACATCATCCAAACCTGAGAACAGAACACAGATGATGGTTGAAATCCCAGTCCACTGATCCTGGATCTACTGTGAGGTTAAATGCAAATAGAAACTGTTATTTCTCCTGAGGAAGTTCTCATAAAAGTCTTGAATGTCCACGAACAAATCAAACAAATGCAATAAAACCCTTTGTTAAAAATTAGGAGAAAAAAAATCCATTACACAGATCAAATAAATTAATAGATTATGGAATCAGAATTTCACAGCACTGAAAACAGAAATCCAAACAACTCCTTCAACTTTCATCGTCCACTCTTAAGTGCAAAAGATTTACAGTCTTTTTATCCGACCAGCTGACGGCACACTTTGATCTGCCATTAAAAACCTGGATAATGTGGTGTAGACGCCCTCCTGCCACCGATGCTGGACCCTCCATGATCAGAGGTCAGGTGATGTGGTACCAGGAGGCACCAACAGCAGATCCTTTAGGTCCTGTCAGGTCAAACTTCTTCTTCAAGCAGATCCCACAGATGTCTGATCACATCATGAACCTTCAGCTCTTTATGTTCATCACACCCCCGCTGGACCCCAGACCGGTCTGGAGGTGGGTTTCCATTAGTGGAGGTCTGCAGGAAATACCTAAGAGGCTGGAATTTAATTTCCCTTTGTGGATCAATAAAGTATTTTTGAATTTGAATTGGTCCTGGAAGTTCTCCTAGTTATGGAGGCGTCAACGGTTGAGGCCAGTAAAACTACGTTGGACGCCCACAAATGGAAACCCGCCTTTTATTCCTCCTGGAGGAACATTTGCTTTCGTGTTTGTCACGAATCAAAACCTCATCACAGGAAGCAGCTCTAGCTCCTCCTCCTCCTCCCGAACGCAGACAAACACAAATGATCAACGCTGTTCGGTTTGTTCAGCTCTGTCACAGATGTTACAAGACTTTCCTCATCTGTCCTTCATGTCAGACTGTTGGCAGCATCTGTGACCTGTCTGTTTACTTTTGGTGGAGGTGATGAACGTCTTCTATTGTGACTTCAGAATTTATGAAAAAAGTCCAGTTTTAAGCAGCACCACAGAACTGAAACTGCTCTTTTAAGCATTAAGAGTTTCTCTTATTCTGTGGCCCTTCTCTGTTGCGGAGTACCCCAAGGGTCAGTTTTGGCCCCCTTACTATTTTCTTTGTACATGCTGACCCTGGGGTTCATTTTAAGACACTGAGTTTGTCCTTTTGTTGTTTTACATTGACCCATAGAAGCTATGACCTCCAGTTTGGATGTCTTAGAGGTCTGGGGACGCCTCTGTTGTAGCAAAAATAGGACGGAAAATGATGGAGCTTCGTCAGGGGCTGTCTCCTTTCTCTGCAACACATTCAAACAAGAACTGCTTGAGCCGTTACTACGTTTTACAGGATCAAAAAAACAAAAAACAAAAAAACAACTCTGATGGATGAAAGTGTAATAAAGACCGCCTCAGTCTCCGTCTCTGTGGTGACGATGAGACTCTTTACAGTCCAGACCGTTTGTTGAAGAGAAACTTTTTATTTCTCTTTTTGCTTTTCTGGTTCAAGCAAATATCCAGCAGCAGTTGTGTAACTGGTCACTGTTGGTGTCTTCAGTGTTTTGGCTGGTCAGCGTAGCTTCAAGCGTCTGCAGCATCATTTCAAACAGACGTGTTAAAATGTTCGTCACGTGGGGAAACTTCAAAAATACATTCGTCTAAGAGCACTAATGTACGTAAGGCACTTCAACAGGATTTTAAAGCAGCTATTAACCAAATAACATAACAGTCTTTTCTTAAATAACTCCATAAAATCTATTTCTTTCTACATATAAAGGCGTCTGTACAGAGATGTGCTGAAGGTGGAGCCCCATCTTTGAATCACATGCCTTTTTTTGCGTATAAACAAATTGAAAAATCTCATGTGGTGGATCTTGGTACTGGGCAAATACGATCTCAGATAAATGACAATTTAATCTTACTATTTAAAAAAAAAAACCAAAACCAATAGAAATATCTCTTGATGAATTAATCATCAGCAGGTGTTCAGACCAGGGAAAAACATAATTAATATTCTTAGAGAGGCAAATTATGCTGCACTTCAATCTGTACAGGGTTATAAAACTGTTTCCAAACAATCTGGAGTTTAACGCTCTACAGAGAGATTATTCACAAGTGGAAAATATTTAAGACAGTTCCCAGTAAATTTACTCAGTAAAGTCAGACTGTAAAATCCTCAGAGAAACACCAAAGCAGCTGCAGTTTGTTGTGCTGTTTTACCTCCTTTTTTCTCTTTTCTTTCTGTATGTTTGCAGAAACCACAAGACTTCTGGAACAAAGTCCTTAAACTAGAGTTGTTTGGTTCTCACCTGTTTGCTGTGAAGCCAAACAGAGCATTTTATCAGAAGCATTCATACCCACTGTCAAGCACGGTGGTGGAGGCGTAGTGATATGGGGTTGGTTTCCAACTACAGGACCTGAGCACCTTTTAGTCGTCGGCTCGAGCTTGAACTCCTCTGTAAACCAGAGTACTCCACAGTCGAACGGGAGGTCACCTGACTGGCAGATACAGCTCCGCCAAAACTGGGTCACACAAGTTTTACATACGAGTTTTGGAGAAGCTAAAGGCGGTAACCCGACCCTGCAACGACCTTCCCAAAGGGCCACAGGCTACTTAGGTTTGCACATGATTCTTGCTTTTTGTTACATAAATAATGATCTGAGGTTGTATTTACCAAATAACATGACTCAATATGATCTGATGAGTTTTATCACTTTCACCTACAGAAAAAAGGTCACGTATTTAAAGAGGGGAACCAACCTTTGCATGTGATTGTACATTTGTCAGTGTCAAAAGTTACGTGTTTCTGCCGTACTGACCTCCAAAATGGGTCACTGAGGAAGGACAAGCCATTTTCTGTAAAGATGTTAGCTTGTAGTTGTATTAACATACTGTCAGAGTTTCAGGAGCTGATGAAGGTGGATCTGTGATGATACTCTCTCTTTTTTACTTCATTGTTTATCTAATGAAAGAATGCGATGTTCAAAAACCTCTGAGGTTGTATCTGCCACCAAGACCCACTCGCTTTACACACTGAACATTAAAAGAGCAGAAACATTTAAAGTGGGAACTAACTTTTGCATAATGAGTGTGTAATGTTTCTGCTCATCCTTTGACTCCACATCACTGTGAACAAAAGGTTTTTTGGAAAATTGAAAATGCAACTAAATTTAAGAACAAATGCATTGTAATTGACTGTTTAAAGGCAGGGTAAGCAGTTGTGGGATGTTTCGTCTGATGTTTGTAACAAAACAGTTACCCCCCCATGAATCTGGTGTTACCAATTACCCATATAATTACTTGCCCCCCTGAGGGTCACTTGATCTGTTTCTAGTATCTAAACAGGATCCATAACACCACCAAGCAAGCAGCTCATGGAAGACTCTGCAGACAGGCCAGGGACAAAGTTATGCACTGGTGTCATTAATATTGGTTTTAAGAAAGGACATTTCAAATCTCTGAATATACCTGGAGCACCATTAAATCCAGTGTGAGGAGATGAACTTGTTTACAAATCAGTTTACTAATCACAACATTTGAAGTTTGAAAGAGAGCATCTGGAAGACCAGTGCCCCTCCTCAAACTCTCATTACCCCGAGAACACCACAGTCAAGCATGGTGGTGGCAGCATCATGGTGTGGAGGATGTTTTTCCTTCAGTAGTGCCTGGGAAATTGAAACCGTAATGGACGGAGGTAAGTTCACAGGAAGGCCTGTTTCAGATCGGACCAGAGGTTCGTCTTTCAGCGTGACAATGACCTTAAACATACTGGCCAGGCGTCATGTGACCGGTTTGAGTCGAGTCAAACCCCAGAGTTCAGCTGAGCTCATTTGAAAATTTATTTTAATTCCGGGTCACGAGGCAACGAAGTTTGGAAGTGGAGAGTGGGATTGCAAGGAGGTGTAAAACTGGTGGTGTAGCGGTTAGCGCCAGAGCAGGAAGAACATGGTGTTTGGCGTCCTGCTCTGGAGTCACAGCTCGCCATGAATAAACGGCTCACTCCAACACAGGAGTCACAGCTGCCCACTACAACACCTTCACCTGCAGTCCTGGACCATTAAAACCTTCCACGTTTTCATTGCTTGGAGCTTTTAATTGAGTTTTATTATGATGCTGTGTCTGCTCTGAGGGATCTGATTCACCACAGGAGGTGCCTCCTTCAGCTGAAGGTGTTTCCTGTGGTTCTGTGGTCAAACTTTGCAGAAATTCATCTGAATGGACTTCTGCTTCACAGTGATACAATCAGGTTCATAATATTCATCAGAAGTTCTCTCTGATCAAAAATGAATTCATTAGACGTTTCTAATCATGTATTTGTAGTCAGCTGACCATAGTCCTCTTGTGCCGGCTGGACGATGGCTTCTGGCTCAGACCTCAGGGAGTCCTTCACTCTGGCTGCAGCGGTGATGGTTTCTACCCTCCAGGACCGTCTGTTCTTCACCACGCTCCACCCCTCTAGAGCTTACGTTCTCCACTGATGATGCTCTGGTAGACGTGGTCCGTCAGAGGAACGTAGCTCTTCTGCTGGTAGTCCAACACGTAGATCGGATCGGAGATGGTCGAGGGGTTGAAGCCGCTCTGGACCAGCTGGAACTTCTGCTGCTTGAAGGTGCTCGTCATCTCCATGACCTCCTGAGGGGACAAACCCAGACATCCTTGTCATGTTGGGGGCATCAGCACATTTCAGACCCAACACCAAACCGTATCTTTAGTTGGGTGTTTCAGTCAAACATTCACTGCATCTTCTAGAACAATGAAACAACAGCGGTGTCCAAATAAATGTACCTACAACTGTGTCTTCTGAATTCTAAAGATATTAAGGGGAGTTGCAGCTTTTTCATTTTTGAACTTTAAAATATTCCCTGTTTAAGTTAAGAAAAGTGAGTTGGTGGGAAAACTAAAAGGAAAAAGTCCGGCTTCATGAAGTGAGAAACTATTATTCTGTAAATAAGTCAGGATGCTGCTGCTGATCCTACACTTTTAGGCCAAAATCAATCACCTCGTTATTAATTCCAACTGCAAAGAATAATTTGATCATGTAATTTGTCTTAGATATGCAGAGTTTTCATGGATGAACATTTGTTGGATCCTGTCCTCTGCAGAACCTTTTGTTCTTGTTATCAGGAGTAGAGGTCTTCAGAACAACCCGACAACCCAACAACCTGAAAACCAGTTTCCGACCCGACCCGAATCGGGTCTCGGGTCCATTCTAAAGACGTGACTCCGGGTTTGGGTTGGAATCGGTACAGTTAGTCTCGGGTCCGGTTGGTGCTCTCTGACAGGCTGGGTCCACGTTTACTCCAGAGAGGTAAACTAGGGCATAAAATCGCGACCAACTGGTCGCCATATGTGACCCAAATTTAACGATTTCGACCGTTTTTTTCTGCCTTGTCGCCAGTGGCGAGGGACACAAAATCCACCATCAACTTAGGAATTTTTTTTTTTTTAATGATTTCTGCACATTTGTCATGTGTCACCAAGGTAAACATATCTTAATAACTTAGAAACAAAGTTTATAATTAGATATATATTATATATCGGAAAGTGGTCCTGTTTTGGGTGCACGTCGTTTGCCGGAAGTCATAACTACACATGCGCCTAACCCAGCGATGGACAGGTGGACTTTTGCATTCGTCGGTCTTCAGTTTTGTTCATCACTGAATCTACTCCACAGCAAAATGGATCATTTTGGTAAATAACCTCATAAAAATACACAACAGAATAGTAAACACTATAACCGCCAAGATTCCAAACTTCATTTTCACCCCATCGCTGCAACAGCGTCAGTGATGCTAACATGTCATTTCTAATAGTTGTAACGTGGCTCATTCCTGAATATTTCTGAAATAATAATGGACACTTGTCAAAATAAGTGTTTAAAATGTATATTTTTGCGAGCTTTTTTCTACGTGGTAGAACGCTGCGCTCTCTCTCTCAGCCACAGAAATAAATACATCGGTACGTTCATCAACAAACTGTAGGAGCTGTATGTTAACACAAACATGACAACAACAACAATCAAATGACAGACTATTTACAATACAAAACAACAGATTCCAGATGTCAATCACAGATATTTTGATAATTTTAGAAAAACGGATTAACGCTGCGTGCTCCTCCTCAGGCACACATGACTCCATTCCCAGCCCTCCTCTCCACCGGCGCGGCTCCGCCACCGTACAGGTACAGGTGTGCTGTATCACCTGGTCCATCAGGTACATGAACGCATTCACAGGGTCATCAATGTTGCGGGGCGCGTATGCAGTTGGACCACCTCTCTCCACCGGGACATTTGTGGACTGGACTCTCCTGGCCCACAGTCCCAGCTTTATGGGTCCAAACGGTTCCGTCTTTGGCCGCCTCATGTAGCTGACATACAGGTTGAGCTCTGATCAATGTAAATATTTATGTTTAGATCAGTCAGAGTCGTAGCCTCGCTAAAATACCAAATGATTAGAACCAGAGGAAACTAAAACGCTTCACTTCTGAATTTACCTGTCAGAGTATTTCCGCGAGCCTCCACTGTGTCTGAGGACTGAATGTATGTGGTGGTGACCCCTCACTTATAGAAGCCGGGGTCTTTTTCATAAATTCACCTCCTCATCCTCGTATGTCGTATCTCCTGGTAAAAATGACGGATCATCGGTCCGCCCCCCCCACACCGATTCCTCCTCACTCTGACTCCTTCACTCAGATCCTGGTACAACAGCCAGACTGCTGTTTTTGTTGGATTCATGTCTTAAATTTTGCTGTTTGCTTGAAAGATTTAGTGATGACAATAACTGTCAAAGTCCGATAACGCCATAAAGTTTGAGCGTTGCCAAGCAACGGGCAGTGGGGCACGGAGGTGCGTGGCGCAAAAAAAATGACAGCTGTATACAGCGTTTATATGAGAGGGTGAAAATGACCCCCCTCTGCGGTTCCAGGTATAAATGATCATATTAATTTTTCTTTTCATCACATACTCACCAGAATTCACTGAATGATTAATAAATCAATTTTAGAAAAAGTCATGAACTTACAGATGTAGGGGGTTTATTTTAACAGAAATACAAACATTTGAAAATGCTAGGATGTAAAAATGACCTACTTGGCGCTTCTGGTGTTAACAAAAAAGAAATAATATTAGTTTTCATAGTAAGCATCATGGAAACAGATAAAATGCGCTTTCATGCTTGTAAATGCTTCTGAAATGTAGTGATAGATGATAATAGGAGTTTTTCATAAATTACAATGCTGCTGGTGCCATATTAACCCTTGATGTATGGGGCGACGAAAAACACTGGCGACCAAAATTGCTAGCTGGCTACCAACTTCAAAAACCTGGTAGCCAGGGGCGACTTGGTAAAAATTCTAATTTTATGCCCTGTAAAGATATTGGCGGTGGGAGCTAATGTCAGGACTCGGGGCAGTTTAATTAATTATTCATTAACGTGGTGTGTTTGTCATGAAACAATTGTGTTGCCGTAGCGTGTTATTAGCGGTTTGCCCGGCAGCCGTAAAGCACAACGGATCACCAACATGACAACGTTGGATGAGAGAACATATTTACGACACGTCCTGACCGGTGTAGGCTATTAGCGTTAGCAGTTTCTACCAATAGCATCTGTAACCACAAAGAAAATAACGACGTGGATTTATTGTTGTTTACATCACGTAGTCTATGTAGCAACTGAACCGGTAGAAGAAGACAACTTTAGGTCGGGTCGGTTCCGGGTCCAAATATTGCGGGTTCATTCAGGGTCGGACCCCCAGACTAATGATAATATCTTGGGTCGGGTCGGTTTTGGGTCGAATTTTCACGGGTCCATGAAAGTGGACCCGTGAAGACCTCTAATCAGGAGCGTTTCAGGTCAATTCAATTCAACTTTATTTGTTTAACGTCTGTTACAATACAAATGATGTCTAGGTGCTTTTTAGAGACTCAGAGCATGACCCCCCTGAGCTAGACCCAAGAAGTAAAAAACTCCCCCAGTCAAAGAAAAACCTTTAAGGCAAACAGTGGCAAGAAAAACCTCCCCTTTAAGAGGAAGAGACCTTGAGCAGGACCTGGATCATGAGGGATCATGAGGGCGGACCTTCCTGCTGAAGACCAGGCAGGTAAAGGAGGAAAAGAGGAGGGAGAGGACGGAGGTGACATGCTACATGACCAAAACAGCAGCAGAGCAACACTAAAATGACTGGTCCTGTTTCCTGTTAAATACCCTTTTATGGTCTCCTCAGACCAGTAAAACCAGTTTCTAACAAATCCAGTACAGCATATAAAGGTATAAAAAAGAAAATCCAAAGTACCAAAAAACCTGACATCAGTATCACCATTGACTGAACACTATTAAAACTAATCACTGATTATTTTAGTTTCATTCTGTCTCTTCATAGATTACTGACAAAGCTGTTGCTATTAAAAAAAAAAAAAAATCAATAATATAAACTATTGAAACTGGTATACATTTCTACTTCTAATAAAAGAGCATATACCTTTGATTTTAAAATAAGTGAAGGGAAACAGAACTATTTACAGTTATTTATCAGACATTTCCAACAACGTTGGTTACTGAATCCCTATGTCTTTTTTTTAGGGCTGGTCAAGTTAACGCGTTATTATCGCGTTAACGCATTAATTTATTAATGCTGACATTTTGCTCGCATGTTGCTCACATGCTTTTGTTTTGAAAAGTCTGTTACTGGTTGCTGCGGAACCGGAAAACAGTAAACTTAAGGAAAAGCTAAAACAGACATGGAGAACGGTAAAAATCTGTGAACTTTACAGTTCAGGTAGCAACTCAGGTAGTAATATTAACAATTCTGTCTGAAATAAAATTCTGGACTGCAACAAAACTTTTGCATCATTCCTCCATGTTCCATCAGATCTGCTCCATGTGTTCACTGTCCTGCTGTTCTCTAGCTGGTTACTGCAGTGCAGCTCCATCTAGTGGCACAGATGTGTAATGACAACAGAAAGTCCAGTCCTCCATTATAAAACAAATTCAGTTCTGTGGCCTGTTTTTAATTTCATATTTATGATCCAAGTCTAAAATCTAAAAATATTTTTTAAAAAGGCATTTTTTTTTGTTTTTTTATGTTAAATAAAAAAACATAAAATGTAATAAAATGTCACTTTTTAATGTTTTTAAATTTTTGATTGACAGTTGAAAATTGAAAGAATGAATGATACACAGATTGATAAAGTTACAGAACTTTAACATGGACATTTTCATTTTAAAGTTCTCCCAGACGGAGGATTCAACAGAAACAAGGTTATTTGTAACAACTGACAAGTTGAACTCCCCGTTAAAAGTTTCTGCTGTTACCTCAGAAATTACCTGTTTTAATGTTCTGATTGTGCTGAGACACAATCATTTTGTTGGATTTTGTTTGTAGACTGTTTTTATTTTTCATAAAAACAGGATGATATTAATGCCCTGGCAGTGACAATAAGCTTTATTTTATTTTACATTCTTTAAGATGAGATTTACACTAAATATGTTACTGACAAGTGCTGATGTTAAAAGTGTTTGAACAACAAATGTTATGGCACTTTAGTTCATATGACAGCAGAACATTTAAATAAAGGTGACCTTTACACTACTTTTGAATTCATTATTTGATTTTGCGTATACAATTTGATTCATCGTGATTAATCAGGGAATTGATGCGATTAAAAATTCTAATCGTTGCCCAGCCCTACTTTTTTTTTTCTTTATTATTTTTCGACCAGTTGTGCAGCCTCATTTCAAACACAGGCTTCCCACACTAGAAAAAAACTTTCTGTGGTTGTAGCTTGTCTTGGACGTCTGTTTTTTCAGGGTTTGGTCTCGAGTGAAACCGATTCATATCAAGTTGGTTCTGAGAGCGGAGAAGGTTCTGGATCAGTGATAAAACTCTCTGTCTGGAAACGAGGGCTGCCATGAGCCTTTTTTCCGCTCACAGGAACGTTAACATGCAGCTCAACTGAGAGCACGGCTTTGCTTTGGTCCAGCAGCTCTGCAGGACGGAAAGAAACAGTAAAATAAACCAACAGGAGGAACTGATGTTCTCGAAAGATGTTTGACGCGTCGCTACAACCCTGGTGGTGAAATGATGACAGACTTCAGAAAAGCCTCTCAAAAGTTTTAATATGCTATTCTTCGTTTGTCCACAAGGGGGCAGTCGAGATTTTTAAAGCCTTTCAGAAAGCCTTTGGGTTGGAAAAAGAGGACTTTATAGATACTTCCAAGTCAGACGTTATTTGACCACAACCTACACGAGGCATGTCACGGTTCCTGCAGGACCTATCACTGATTAAACCCAGTATTATGTTAAATTTTATAAAGGCAGTAACATATTAAAGCCTGAGAGCATCAAGTACATCAGGTACAGGGCTGGAAGAAAACACGGCAGCTGTGCTGGACCTCAACGGGCTCAAACATGGCAGGAAGCTTCTTCGTTCCAGCTCCGAACTCACATCAGGTTAACTGATCCCAGATGTTGGAGGCTTTACGGGACCAATGAGGCCCATCGCTGCTGCAACTGTCAGGTCCTTAGAGCTGACTGGGAAGAGATCCAGGAATGGACATGGAACTGGAGGAAATACTCCTCTTAGCTGTCCTGTTATTTATTTGAGTGACGTAACATTTGAAAACTGGCATATTAAGGTAAAAAAAATGTTCTACTTTTTATATTTGAGGTTTGGCAGCGAGTAGAAGAAGCCATAAAAAGGCTGAAAGTAGAACGATGATATTGTAATAGAAATATACATGATGAAAAAGAGAGAAGCTTTACTGGATCTGATCTAAATGGACTGAATAAATGAAACCTGTTAGATCTGATTTTATCAGCTCCGTGACTGCCAGCTCGCCACATCTGCCTCAGTCTTTCCCTGTCTGTGTGATGTTCCTGGAGAACGGGCAAGGCCTGGACGGATTCAGATTTTACCAAACGCCTTCTCTGATTTACAGCAGAAAAAGCAACAACGCAGTGATGAATCACATCAGTCATATGTGCTGTAACAGCAGCTACCTGAAGCCTCACGAAGAGCGGACGCGCGTACGCCGGCAGATCCCTGCACGCCTGCTCGAACAGTTTGGTCCCGTCAAACGTCAGTCCGGGTCTTATGATCATCGCCGCCATTCCCGCCCGGCCCTCGTGCCCTGTGAAGCAGACGGGTTAATGTTTCCCGCTGTCACTCAAATAGATCCAACACGGTTCCTCGGGAGGGTTTGAGTGAGTTCAGGGACGTGAGGGAGCGTCAGACGAAGTACCTGGGACTTCCACGCCGTACACATTGACCTCCTGAATGAAGTCCACCAGTCCGAGGATCTCCATCACCTCTGTGGTTGCAACATTTTCCCCTTTCCACCTGAGACAGACACAAATCCAGTCAAATACGTCTGTGAGGAGTCTGGTTTACCCGAAGACGTCTCAGACGTGTACCTGAAGGTGTCTCCCACTCGGTCCCTGAAGGAGATGAAGCCCTCCTGATCCTCAGCCATCAGGTCTCCAGTGTTGAAGTAGGCGTCGCCTTTAACGAACACGTTCCTCAGCAGCTTCTTCTCCGTCAGCTGCTTGCTTCCAGCGTAGCCGAAGAACGGGCTGAGGACGCTCACCTTGGACAGCAGCAGCCCCGTCTCACCTGAAAACAACGACGGGACAACCACTCTGAGGAGAAGACGGACGCTTCCAGGTGGAGCTGCTTTTCAAGCAGAGGTGAATGTTCGTCTGAACATCTCCGGTGTTCGAGTCTCACCCTTCTTCACCGTCTGACAGAAGCCGTGCTGGTCTTTCACCGGTTCGTCTTTCACCATGTCGTACTTCACCAGGTCATACTTGAACAGAAGCTGCAGAAAACAGAGACAACCTCAACTGGTGACGTCAGCAACCTCACACACACACACACACACACGACTGTGGTAATACACGTGGAACAACACACTGTCCTCATCAAAAACTGGTCCTCTCATGGAGGTCAGGAGGTACTGCTGCGTACTGAAATCTGTTTAATGAAGGTCACGTGTGGACTGTTGCTGATGTTAAGAATTCACTTTCACACTCAGGGTTTTTCTGTGGTCAACGCGAGGAAGGAAGGAAGGAAGGAAGGAAGGAAGGAAACCCTATCAGTCGACTAGACTGAAAGAGTTTCCTCTACGCAGAATATACACACACGATGTTCAAAACCAAATGTGTGTGTAATCAAAAGTCAGTATCTACTTGGGTCACAATACAATATTATCACGATATCGCGATATTGTAATAATATTGTGTGTGTAATCAAAAGTGAGTATCTACTTGGGTCACAATCTGATATTATCACGATATTGCGATATCACAATATATTGCAATATTCTACCCAGTTAATATCAAAATTAAAAGTAGAGATGAAAAATCAAGTTGCTGTATATGTTCATCAGATGATATTGATCATTCAGAGGACAAATTGAGTCAAAACTATTTGCTTCAAAACAACCTATTTATTGTTTATTATTAGTGTTTTTGCACATTTAAGTATTCACAATGCGTCTAATACATGAATACATGAATTTTCCTAAAAAAATCAATATTAGGAGCTGAAAAATCTATATTATATTGGGCGGCTGAAAATCACGATATATCGCCAAATCGATTTTTTTTCAGACCCCTACTCAGATCATCAATACTGTAAAATAAATACAGATGTGACTAAAACTTTGATAAAAGCACTAGTCTAGGAGTGCCTCAGACTTTTCTACAGTAATGGAGATGGACAGATGGATGAACGAGGTATGCGTTAACACTGTGCCAACGGGGAAGGACATAAGGAACGGCCTTAGAGGAGCAACCGTTGCTGCACATGAATCTGGAAAGGGTTGCGAAGTCATTTCTAAACAGTTTAGAGATCAGTATCCGACAGTAAGGAGGATTATTCACACGTGGAACGCATTCAAGATAGTTTCCAATCTTGAGTGGATGTTCCAGCAAATTTACCGTAAAAGGGTAAATTTCAGAGAAACACAAAAAAACCTCCAAGAACTCAGACTGTTCAAGCCTCACTGAACATGTTATATAGTTGGGTCATTTTCACACTCGTCCTATTTAAACCCAAAGGAGTTGTGGTCGCGGTTCAGACCAAGACCACCCTGAAGAGGCTCTCAGTACTGTCGTTGAACTCTGGTGCGGTTCGTTAGTGGTGTTAAAGCTCCACGACCTCAGGCCGACCCAGTTACATGTGAACAGCACATGTTTGAGCCAAAGGGGCTTCTGTAGTCCGCCGGACAGAGTTATGTCAGTGATGAAGGAGAACGTAAACATGATAAGGGACAGTAACACTCAACAACGTCCAGAAAAACGGCCAACTCTGAGTCAACAACGCGTAGCTGTTGTGTCACCGTCTTTCAGCTCTTCAGGACTCCTACTGACCAATGACAGCACTGACTGTTGTCACATGACATGTGGTGCACCATTTGGGCGACAATGAAAACAATATTATGTGAAAATAAACGGAACTACCGACCTGAAATATGGTACGATGTCATTTGGAGACGGCACCGGGATGAAGCAACATGTGAAAACGACCTTAAAGTCCATGACATCACAGTTAGAGACAGGAGAAAGGGTTACCAGGAGAAAGCTTCAGCCAGCTGACTGACGTTCACAAAACTGCATCTGAACAAACCACGAGGCTTCCGGAACAATGTCTCATGGATCTGACGAGACCACCGTGGAGATGTTTGGTTTTAACACTTATTTCAGCAGAAAAGCCTCATACTAGAGGTCTTCGGAACAACCCAGAAACCCGAGGTTCAGACCCGACCCGAATCGGGTCTCGGGTCCATTCTAAAGACGTGACTCCAGGTTCGGGTCTGAATCGGTACAGTTAGTCTCGGGTCTGGTCGGTGGTCTCTGACAGACTGGGTCCACGTTTACTCGAGAGAGGTAAAGATATTGGTGGTGGCAGCCAATGTCAGGACTCGGGGCAGTTTAATTAATTATTAATTAACGTGGCGTGTTTGTCATGAAACAATCGTGTTGCCGTAGCATGTTATTAGCGGTTTGCCCGGCAGCTGTAAAGCACAACGGATCACCAACATGACAACACTGAATGAGAGAACATATTCACCACACGTCCTGACCGGTGTAGGCTATTAGCGTTAGCAGTTGCTACCAATAGCATCTGTATCCACAAAGAAAATAACGACGTGGATTTATTGTTGTTTACATCACGTAGCCTATGTAGCAACTGAAACGGTAGAAGAAGACAACTTTAGGTAAGAAAATCAAGTTTTATTCAACGCTAGACAACTTTTAACATGAGCAACTATGGGCTGGATTGTCTCGGTTTATTCGGGTAACTCGGTTCGGTTCGTGGTCGGAAACAAAAGACTTGGGTCGGGTCGGTTCTGGGTCCAAATATTGCGGGTCCATTCGGGTTCGGACCCCCAGACTTATGATAATAGCTTGGGTCGGGTCGGTTTCGGGTCGAATTTTCACGGGTCCATTCGAGTTTGGGTCCATGAAAGTGGACCCATGAAGACCTGTACCTCATCCCTGCTGTCAAACACGACAGTGGAGGGTTTGATTGACAGCCACAGTCAACCACCAACGCCTCTGGACACCAGACGCATCTGAGAACATCTGACTGGCGGCTGCAGCGTCGTAGAAACTGGCTCATGTGACAGGACAAAGATCTAAAGCAGAAAAAAAAAAAGCCTCACGCAAGGCTGGACAGAAGAATGGACCAAAGAGTTAACGTCTCCTGCTGAAGGTGGATCTACAAGCTGCTGAATCATGGGAATACTTAGTATTACCCACAGGGTTTTTCTTTTGTTGTTAAATAAATAATGATACGGTGAAAATGAAAGTCATGGTCTGAGATGCACGTGTGTGATTTCTGTTCGCTCCTGAAGTTCCTGATGTCACCACGTGTCGCTGATTAAAGACTCAAACCAGCAGCCACATGACTGACTGCAGCTCCTCTGAGAGAAGAGCACTGATGAGCTATTTTTAGAGAAGAAAACCGTAAATCCCCTGAGGGGGATGGAAGGAGTGCATGCAAATAATAAATACACGTATATTTAAGAGCAAAATGATGCTCAAGTGGCAGCTCACTTCATTTACAGGTCTTAAATTCACAGTTGATGAACACTAGATAAGGACTGGATGTGTTTTATAAGCACTTTTCATAAGCAGTCTGAGAATAGCCGAGGTCACAGATTACAGTAAATACTCCCAGCCCCTCTTCTGTAACTCTGATTACCTGCAGCTCTACCGGTGAGCATTAATGTGGCTAATACCTGCAGCAGCCACGGGAAAGCCGATTCCCTGCTCATCCTTCATCGTGTCTGGTCAGGCTTACATATGAACCTCATCCACACAGCAGCAGCGCAGGCTCACATGCACGCTCACATGCACGCCAGGACCGACTGGGGTCTGCTGGTTAGATGCTGCGTTAAATCCCATTTAAACTGGAAAGTGATCATCTGTAAACCCTGTACGCCTGATTATTAAACCAGGAAACGCAGACAACAGGTTCATTTTGAATTGTTCTCTTTTTGAATTTGACCTCTGTAATGATTTCAAAGCAAAAATGTTTCTCATTCCAGTACAAACTTCAACAGCTCCAGCTCCAGTATGTTTGAAAACATTATTAAGTATGAAAACATTAAAGTTTACAGTTATAATTGCATAAGTTGTCTATATTTCATTACTTTATATACTGTCTTGGGTTAAATTTGCATAAAATGCTTAAAACGGAATTCTCAAAAATTAAAAACCGAAAAACACCGAAAATGAAAAAAATTAAAACAGAATTTGAGAAAAAATATAACGGATTTCATAGGGCCCTACAAAAGGCTCTGAGATGGTACAGGGGCTGTCAGGGCCCTCTGCAAAGACCAGCTGCACGTCTGCGACGGCAACATTAAAGGTCTGAGGAGATGATATCCAGAAAATTTAGAATAAAGAATAAGATGACATTTTAAAGTCTGCAACCTCATTCATCTGACCATCAAAAACCACACACATGAATAAACACATTAACCTCCAAACTGACAAAGCCCGTCTTTGCAGTGACCAAAAAAAAAAAAAAAAGAGAGCCCTTACTACATTGAATTTCCCTTTATGGGATAAATAAAGTATTTTTCATTTCATTTCATTTCACTAGAACCACATTCAGAGGTGGTCTAGGACACACGTGACCTCATTGCTTTAGTGGGTTTTCTTCAGCTGTGGTTATATCAGACGATTTAATTGTGGTACAGTGATCCTTTATTTTTCACGGTTAACGGGGACCATCGCCCCCCCCAGCCTAAATAATGTGTTTAAAATATATTTAAAAATGGCAAAAAAGTAGCGAGGCACTGCAGCGAAACAAGACAAAGGCTCAACTGTGGTCTTTCTGTTACCTTCACAGCCTCTGGTCTCTGAACCGTAGTAAACAAACCGCTGGTATTGTGCTATTTTTGGCTCGTAATTAGCGGCTAACACGCTAACAACAACAAAAGAAACAGTCCGGTTTTCTCTGCATGGAACGAGCACTTTATTCTGTCACTGCCGGAACTTGTAACATCACACAGGTTGTATTGTTGGGCTCCTGTCGGTTAACAGAGAATGTAAATCTATACACGCTGGACTGCTGTTGATGCTCACTCCACTTTTCATCTAACCCTGTTTTCATTCTACATTACCCATAAGGCCACACCATTACCCATAAGGCCACCTTCTTAAAGGGGCCAGGCTGACTCACAGCATTCTTTGCTGTGGGAGAACGCACACAACATCCTGTGATGTTTCCGCGATTTTTTCTTGATTTTTCTATTATATTATATATAATCCGTGAATAACTAAAACCGCTGAGCTTAAAGCGCGAATTGGCGATGGATCAGTGTACTTCAGTCCAGGTCCTCCTGACCAAATGTCCTGGATGAGTACGACGTGCCAGCACACCTGACTCAGATTAGCATTAGCATTAGCATCATTAACAGACTTGTGCGGGCCTCTGTTGTGAATTAAATATGTATTTACAAGGTTTGCATTTTCTTTCATTGACATTCTCAATGTCTGAAGCTCGTTGGAAGTGAGGTTGAACGTTCAGAAAGACTGCAGGGACCCGGGGGGGTGATGAAACTGGTGAGAAACTAAACCATAAATGCGCCCGTGAGTTGGTGGTGTCTTCTGCTAGAACTCAGAGGATCGACTGCTGTGGCACTAAACAAAGACAACAACTCCAGATCCAACTGTTCTGAAATGTGAAGATTCAAGATAACTTGAACTGCCCAAATGGTGAGAAAAAGCCTTATCTCTTTAGAGTTTCTGTCAGTCAGAAGCTTCGCTGAGCTGAACATTTTAAACTGTTACAGTCTTGACAAAAGTCCAGTGAGCTTTTTCTTTTGTCTATAAACAGTTATGATGAAGTTTAATCAGGGTATGGTCACGTAATCAGAAACTGGGGTGATAAAATAAAGAGCTGGCTCACAGCAGCACGTTCTCACTCTTATACACATATTTGAGCAGAGCCACACTGTCAACAGAGGTTTTTAGTCATCAAACAGGTTGTAAAAATGTTAGAAACGGAGTTCCTTCAGCTGCACATGTGCACATGTCATCGACACGTATTTATCAGTTTTCACTTTGAAGCTGCTCTGTGCCAGAACTGCATGAAGACAGCTCTGAGATGTTCTCGGTTCTGGTCCAGGAGACGCGATGCTGTCTAGGACAGGATGGCTAAACACCGAAGCTGCCGCTGACCTCACGGCTCCCCTCCACCACGAGGGTCAGAGCTGGTAGAGGGTCATCTATCAGGTCAGAAACAAGACAAGCAGAAATGCAGCCCGTGACCCGTTCTGGAGACGGGTCACAGGCCTAACCCTAACCCTAACCTTAACCCTAAACCCTAACCTCTAACCCCTAACCTCTAACCCCTAACCCCTAACCACTAACCCTAACCCCTAACTCTAACCCCTAACCCCTAACCACTAACCCTAACCCCTAACCCCTAACCCTGACCTTAACCCTAACCCCTAACCTCTAACCCTAACCCCTAACCCAACCCCTAACCCCTAACCCCTAACCCTAACCCCTAACCCCTAACCCTAACCCTAACCTAACCTAACCACTAACCCTAACCCTAACCCTAACCCTAACCCTAACCCCTAACCTCTAACCCTAACCCTAACCCTAACCCCTAACCCCTAACCCCTAACCCTAACCCTAACCCTAACCCTAACCTCTAACCCTAAAACCCCTAACCCCTAACCCTAACCCTAACCCTAACCCCTAAACCCGAACCCCTAACCCTAACCCTAACCCTAACCCCTAACCCCTAACCACTAACCACTAACCCCTAACCCTAACCCCTAACCCCTAACCCTAACCCCTAACCACTAACCCTACAGTCGGGGCCAGAAGTATTTGGATCGTCTTTATGACTTTGACTTTATACAGTCAAGAGGTGATCAAAGTCTGGACCCTAAGTCTTGACTTAAAAGGTTTCACAAAAACATGTCATTTATCGTTCAGGAATTACAGTATCTTTAAACAAAGTACTTGTTTCACAGCCTTGAAAATGAAGCAGAAAAAAGCAGATGAGAGGTCACAGAAGGATATAAATAGGCTGAAAAACTTCATATTTCTATCTGAGACATGAACAAAACCTCAGGTCTGAAGGATCACAGAATAATTAAAGTCCTTCACGTCAACAGAAGTCAAGAATACTCTGGTGCATCAAGAGACACGGTCATCAATATAAATACAGAGCTTTTACTACAAGGAAAGGTTATTCCTGCAGCACTTTTCATGTACAAAACAATTCAAGGTGCTTTACATAAAACATTAGAAGCATTTAAGAGTACATTAAAAACAGGAAGGAAATAAAATAAAATTAAATATTAAAACCCCCAAAGAAGATATAATAAAATGCAAAGAGTTCATCAGCAATTGTTTGATTTTAAAAAAAGTTAGAACTGAAGAGTGCAGATGAAATGCAGGAAATAAAAGTTAATTGTTTTGATAAAAGGTGGCAAATAGAAAACTTTTTAACCTTGATTTAAAACTCTTGAGAGTTTCAGCAGATCTGCAGTTTTCTTGGAGTTTGTTCCACATTTGAGGAGCATAAAAACTGAACGCTGGCTCTTCGGGTTTAGTTCTGACTCTGGGAACAGAAAGTAAACTTGACCCTGGTGACCTGAGGGACCTGGTGGGTTCATAACGAACCAGAAGATCCTGAATGAACCGACGCTGGTGTAAAAAAGTCGTTGACGTCTGCTGTAATGTCTGCAGAGCCTCATAAGTAAAACTTCCATGCAGCTCTCACAGTCGCTGCAGCCGCTTGCATCAGCGTTGTGCAATTTTATTATGTCTGCATAGTTTTTGACCTCCATGTGTTAACCTCAGCTTTAAGGATTTAAGGCAGCAGGAAATGTTCCAGGGGCTACTGTGACCTGAACTGAAAAACCACCATGGCTTTCTGTCTCGGCTGTGAACGAGACTTCACAGAAAGGGTTGTTTTCAGCAGCAGCCGGCTGACGTGAAGGTGCGGAGAAAACGTTTGGATGGAGGGGATCAGAACCCACAATGACCGGAGGTCCACAGGGAAAGAAAAGTGCACCTTCAAATACTGACCAGGTCCTGGATTTAAAAGTGTCCACAGCACAGACCCATCAGTTTGGTCCAGACAGAAAAAACAGCCATCAAATGTCAGTGTTCCAACACAACGTAGACTCTGAAGTCCTGATCTGTACACGCTACAATCACACCAGACGGTCCTCCTCTGAACGGAGCCGGTTCCTGCATCTAGTCCAGCGGTTTTAGGGGGCAGCTTGGCCCCAAGTTGTGTGGCTCTAAACTGATGCTTTCGTCTCAGATGGTGGTTGAAACGCAAATAAAAACAAAACAAAACAGTTCCATGTTTGGCAGCTGCAGAACTGGGGTAACTGGTAGAAAAGACCCGTCTGAGTAAATCCACACAAGACCAGTGAGTGCCAACTGGGAATTCTCAGTCACTTGCTACTTTGTGCCCAGTCAAGAGTTTTGGTTGGCGGCTTTACCAACTGCACAGGACCCTAAATGGACCCTAAATGGACCCTGACTGGACCTGTCAGTTCACATGTTGAGATAAATTAAAAGAAATAAATCATGTTTGACCATTGGTAGGTCTTCTCCTGGAAGACTGAGCTGCCAGAGTGCAGCATCAGGTTCCTGCTTGGACTTTACTCTGCTGCCCAAACACCTTCAGGTACTCACCTTGTAGAAAAAGTTGGAGCGGCCCACAGTTCCAATCCTGCCAATGTGGTTCATGAAGCACAGGTTCCCCTCGGTGGAGCCGTACACCTCACACATCTTAATGTTCCCAAAGCGACTCTGGAACTCCCGCCAGACGTCCTGTCGCAGCCCGTTCCCAACTCCCATCTGCACCTTGTGAACGTGGTCCAGCTCTGTCTGGTGAAGAGAGAGCGCCGTCATTACATCAGCAAAACGCACGTGACGGCGACCAGAGTCGCCGTTTTCCTTTTAGCTAACGCCGCAGAAACCTGGACAGTCTGCTCACGAACCAGCCGGCTCTCCTTCTGAAGTCAAGCAGGTTAAAAACCCAGCGAATCAGGATTCAATTCATTTCGCTTCATTTATGTAGCACCAGTGCACAAGAAAATAAAAAGCAAAAAGTAAGGGGGGGGGGGGGGGGCGACAAGAAATAAAAGGTTGAAGGAACCGGGTTAATTATTAACCAGAAGTACAGTGGTACCTCTACTTATGAAATGAATTGCTTCTGGAAGTAGTTTCGTAACCTGAAACTTTCGTAAGTAGAGACGCGTTTTTCATGTAAATGCCCTAATCTGTTCCAAACCCCCCAAAATTCAAACATAATTTTTATTATAAATTATAAATAATACATGAAATGACATAAAAACCTGTAAAAAATACATGTTAGAACTAGAAAAGCACTCAGAGAGCACAGACCTCCACCAAGCACAATTATCAAACATTTGAAAGTGATCCAGAATTCAGAATTTCTTCCGGATCACACCCAAAATGAAATCAGTTCTTCCTTTTCACATTTCTGACAACTCCTGAAAATTTTATCAAAATCCATCCATAACTTTTAGAGTTATCTTGAACACAGACAGACAGATAAACGCCGGCACAAACATAACCTCCTTGGTGGAGGTAAAAATTGTTTGTTTACCTGGTTGCTGGGTTACGCTCATACAGACAAGGGGCCCTCCTAGCCAATGGGATGCCACGAAGATGCTAAGCGATAGCCAATGGCAGAGCAGCTCGGACGCACCGCTTTCAAACCGAGATACAGAGCCGACAGCTATGTTTCTGTTCAGTAAACTCTGGGAGCTGCTAGTAGCAGCACTACTATTTCTGCCTTTCATATCCTGAAATTTCTTTCGTAACTAGAGGCAATATTTTCCCGTTGAGGCGTTTCGTAACCTGAAAATTTCGTATGTAGAAACGTTCGTAAGTAGAGGTACCACTGTACTCATAAATGTCACTGATGGGACAGTTTGTAAACAGTCTGATTTCGCTGAGAAGCTTTAAGCCCCGCCTCCCCGAAGATGTTCAGACATGAACGAAGTGAATCCTGCACTTCTAATCAAGTTAAAAACACAAAACTGCCTGTTTATTCATAATAACTGCAGACATTATGAACGGCAGTCATTAGGGCTCATGTTTGTGCGCGTGCACGGACCCTGGGTAAAAGGGCCTTACTGTCGGTGGTGAGGACATCGGTGGCCAGCCATCCACCCACAAAGTCAAATAACAAAGACAGCGTGGACAAAGGGAACTTTGAGTTCTTCTCAGGAGAGGACGCTCACACTGTGTGAGCGTGCACGTCCATGTGTCCATGCACAAAGCCCTGGATTGTCTGGGCCGTGGCTGCGAGCGGAGATGCTGCAGTGATTCATGAGCAGAGGACCGTGTGCAGAAGAAAAAGTTCCAACCATAATTTGCTTGCTGTGCCAGTCATTAAGCGGCAGCGCACGATCATTATCTGGATCCTTTCTGAAGCCCGGTGGGCGGACAACACGCGTGACATGACGTCACATCGTCCCTAACATGGTAACAGCAGAGGGACGGGAAAAAAAGAACAGAAGGGCGTAAAAGAGAAGATCATGTCATGAGGACGTATGTGCTTTATTAACAATATTGTTTATATCTGATGCTAATCTGCACCATGATGTGCCATAAATAAAAGGTTGCGATGCGATAAAAGACACGCATGATATAGAAAATGTAGATGATGGGGGAGGATGGATGTGAACGATCCTTCGTGGCTGCGCCTGAAAGGCAAAACTGAAAGAAGAAGACGCGTAACACAACAAATCTTGGTTTTTTTTTTTTTTCAAACTGAGTGACTTGATGGGGCTGCTGTTTAGTAACATTTAATATAAAACATCCAGTATGACTTTATAGCTTGTAGTTCTTTATAAAGTTTTTATAATCTGTACGAGGCGCTGACTCACAGGTCGGGAATTTTCCAACTAGACATCACTCGATGCTTTGATGTAACTGCACTACGAGCCAAAAAAGGGAACATTACAAAAGAGAAGCTGTTCCTGATCCGCTACCTGACCAGCCCTGTTACAGAAAGCCAGCTTTCTTTCAGCATTTTAATTTCTGCAAGCTTTGACCGAAGCAAAACAGCGCACAAACCGAAGCATTCATGTTCTCCGGAAACAAATTCAGAGCAAAATTGGACGCGGCTGCAGGGAGGCTGAGAAACAAAAGTTGTTGTGAAATATGTTGGAAACTCTGCAGAGTAATAGTTTTCAGCTTCTCTAAAATGATCTGAAAACAGGCTCGTTGTAGCAACTAAAATCTGAGTCCTAACAACTGAAGGTATTTCTGCCCCAAATACTGTTCTTCTGCAGAGGTTGAACATTGTGCAACTAGATGTGCAGCGGAAAACAGTCTCATTGCAGCTCTGATATTATTTTTAGGGGTGCATGATAACTATCGGGCCGATAACAGGAAATTATGATGTCATTTCGATAAGTCCGATATCACGACGAATAGCCCCGATAACATATATATTTCTGTCAACACGGCAGTGTCTCGCTCCCTCTGAGTCTTGAATGACCAGCAGTGAATATTATGTTCAAGTGACGTCGGCATAATCAGAAAAACAATTTCTCAATAAGGAAAATCAAGAATACCCCCTCATGCCAGAAAACAACTCGTTAACTCGGTCATAATTTTGGTAGTTGCTGACTTAAATTGATATTCACAGTATTTCCCATCATGTTACACATAAAAAAAGAAAAAAATAGAAAAGGCTTAAAGAACGACTAGCAAAAGAGGGAATGGAGGAATTTACATTACACCTTGAATGCAGCCTGCAGCACAGCGCTGATCACAACAAACATGGTGGCGTGGAACTTCGTTAAAGTTTCAGAAGAAGATAGTTTGGTGGTTATTTGTGACGAATCCTCTGAGTGAATTCTACGAGGAGGGAAGCACAAGCTTTAATACGTAAAACCTGATCAGCCACCTACAACATAACAATCGCTTCCATGGAGTTTTGAAATCGTGCTAACGTGAGCTAACGGAAGCTAATGCTAACCTCTCCTCTCCCTTATTCCTCTCATCTAAAGCTTCCATGAGATTAAAAAAATAAAAAATAAAAACTACTGAACCTCATTTACTTTAATTAAAGGTATTAATTTAAATGGAACCACAAGTCAAAATCCTTTAAATGTTAATCTTTTTCAGTTAGTAATTCTGATGCTTGTATTTCCATCAGTTCAAGGAGCCTTTATTTTTATATCAGTCAGTAATGAACCTTATTTAAGTTAATGTGAGATATCAAATAGGTTTGTTTGATAGCTTTAAGAAAATGTTTGAGAGGCTTGCCAATAGTTTTTCATTGGAAAAAATAAATTTGAATTAAAATGTTAATTTAAAAAGTCAAAACTATTTTTGGTTTTGTTCATAGTATTGATGTAATGATCTTAGGTATATGTGTGTCATATATATATGTTATCGGTATCGGCCTTTAGGAGCTGAAAGTTATCGGTTATCGGTATCGGTTTTAAAAAACAGTTATCATGCATCCCTAATTATTTTCTTTGCACAGATGGAACTTTATTGTTCTAAACAGAATAATTAACATTTTGTATTTTAGCTAATTGGGGAAAAGCACAGACAGATGGAGGAAAAGTTTAAGGAACACTGTTCTATCTCAACAGTTAGCCACGTCTTCCACTGTGACGCTGTTTCTCATGTTATCATAAAATTTGTGAGTAAGTGCATTTCTTATTTTTTGACTGGTACATCTTTTTGTATGGAGATGAAAAAAGTAAATCAACATGATATATCACCCAAAACACTTTGGATCATAAATAATAAAGGCCATCAGTTGCCACAGAAAAACCCACTGGTTGACGTCTGATTCAGATTTAATGACTTCTAGGTTTTAAAGGGATTTTTAAACATAACCTCAGGTCTGAGTGGGTTAATCAGTGATAGTAAGCAGAAGATTACCTTTGGCTGGTGGCAGAGATACCTGCAGAGTTCACCAATATACTGGAAGATAGTCACACCATGTTTCCTGCAGTCCGGCCAGAACTGGGAGGCTGAGAACTTCTTCTTCAGGACACAGGTGGCACCTGTCACACAGACGACAACATCAGCGTTTACTGTTACTGGATCAACTTTCACCATCTCCCTGTCGTAACACGGTACAGTTCACATCCACTGCACAAACAGAAACATGGATCTTAAAGGTACACTCGTCAGAATATTTCTACAAACTTGAAACCAAAGGTTCTCTTAGTGGTCCAGTCATCTACTGATGGTAGGAACTTCCCGATCCCACCATCTGGTCACCTCTATTCTGTAGCGTGTTTGTTCTGGCCCGCTGTGCTGTGTGAATTACACTGGTTTAACCCTGGTAGGCCTTGGGAGGAAGTAACAGAGCCATATTACGCTGGATTCACACAGTTCAGTTCAACTTTATTTGTATAGTTCAGAGTTGAAAATCAAGAAACTTTAGGTGGAGCAGTTGACCGATCACACGGAGCCCAGGCGGATGCAGGCGATGGACGCAGACGACGGACGCAGACGATGGAAGCAGAGGATGGACGCAGACGACGGATGCAGAGGATGGACGCAGACGAATGATGCAGACGACGAACGCAGACGATGGAAGCAGAGGATGGACGCAGAGGATGGACGCAGACGACGGATGCAGAGGATGGACGCAGATGATGGACGCAGACAAATGACGCAGACGATGGACGCAGACGATGGACGCAGACAAATGACGCAGACGATGGACGCAGACAAATGACGCAGACGATGGACGCAGATGAATGATGCGGACGCGACGGAGATGTGAGTCCAGCATTAGGGTCTAAATGAGCGCTGGGTGAATTGGCATTGTAGAAAGGTGTAACTGAGCGCCAGGATCCATCACAGCGACAGCTGTCTGACAGCGACCCAGCGACGGTTAAACTGAGGCCAGCACTGCTGCGTGCGTCTCACAGGAACAACCAGGTAGAAACTTTATTTTCTTTCTGTCGTTTTATCAGCGTCGTGTTTTATCCCGTTTTGACCGAATCCAGCACTTCATGTTCAGAGACATCAGGGACTTGGTGACTGTGAACCACAGAGCAGAGGAAAGGGGACCCTCCTTGTGAAAGCACACACTGAGGAAGGGATATTCACGCCTCCCTGTGAATGCACAGCTGGAGAGTGGAGGCGGAGTCACGAGGGGATCACCTGTGCGTCTTTAAGGCGTGATCTCTGTGTGAAAGTGGCTTCAGAAGTCTGGTTCAGCCCTGGCTCTCTCTCGTCCTTCCCCACTGACTTCTCTCTCTTCCTTCTCTCACAGCTGATGACAGTTGCCACATGCACATCTGTTCTGACAATCTCAGGACCACGAACCAAAGGTTTTGCGTCTAAAGGTTAAATGTGAAAAATGTGTACACGGTTTAATAAATTACAGTATCTACATCTGTGAGGACACTGATCTGATGTGAAGGACGTTGAACTGTCAACTTTGGCAGCAGCTATAACGGATATCAATGACTTCCTTATCTGCACAAGATCACAGATTAAAGCACTTACGTTGAATGAATGATCATTTACCAAAGGCCCGGAAGAACCTACTCAACGGGGAACAGCAAACAAACAAAGCTTCTTCACAGGCTGCAAATGTCACACTGCCTTCACCCAGCTGGAGCTAAAATGACCCAGTGGTACCAGTTATTAATGATGCACCCTGATACAAGAGTCCTGTTTGCAACTAAAATGCAGACAGGAGCAAGCAGACTTGGAAACTTAGGGGGCTTGGATAGCACCCATGACTGCGTAGGGCTCACTGTACTGATCCACTGATCCATTTCAGTCAGTGGTTTTAATGTTGAGGATAACTCGTGTGTCAGGAGCCTCTCTTGGTCTTCCCTTCATCCGGATCCTGGTTTGGTTCCTCCTGTCGTTGGGAGCCTGGTTTTGGCTCTTTATTTCGTCAGGGGCCTGGTCTGGTCTTTCGTCAGAAGCCTGGTCTGGTCCTTCGTCAGAAGCCTGGTCTGGTCCTTCATCAGGAGCCTGGTCTGGTCTTTCGTCAGGAGCCTGGTCTGGTCTTTCGTCAGGAGCCTGGTCTGGTCCTTCGTCAGGAGCCTGGTCTGGTCTTTCGTCAGGAGCCTGGTCTGGTCTTTCGTGTGGAGCCTGGTCTGGTCCTTCGTCAGGAGCCTGGTCTGGTCTTTCGTCAGAAGCCTGGTCTGGTCCTTCGTCAGAAGCCTGGTCTGGTCCTTCATCAGGAGCCTGGTCTGGTCTTTCGTCAGGAGCCTGGTCTGGTCTTTCGTCAGGAGCCTGGTCTGGTCCTTCGTCAGGAGCCTGGTCTGGTCTTTCGTCAGGAGTCTGGTCTGGTCTTTCGTGTGGAGCCTGGTCTGGTATTTCGTCAGAAGCCTGGTCTGGTATTTCGTCAGGAGCCTGGTCTGGTCTTTCGTCAGAAGCCTGGTCTGGTATTTCGTCAGGAGCCTGGTCTGGTCCTTCGTCAGAAGCCTGGTCTGGTCCTTCATCAGGAGCCTGGTCTGGTCTTTCGTCAGGAGCCTGGTCTGGTCTTTCGTCAGGAGCCTGGTCTGGTCCTTCGTCAGGAGCCTGGTCTGGTCTTTCGTCAGGAGCCTGGTCTGGTCTTTCGTGTGGAGCCTGGTCTGGTCTTTCGTCAGGAGCCTGGTCTGGTCTTTCGTCAGAAGCCTGGTCTGGTCCTTCGTCAGAAGCCTGGTCTGGTCCTTCATCAGGAGCCTGGTCTGGTCTTTCGTCAGGAGCCTGGTCTGGTCTTTCGTCAGGAGCCTGGTCTGGTCCTTCATCAGGAGCCTGGTCTGGTCTTTCGTCAGGAGTCTGGTCTGGTCTTTCGTGTGGAGCCTGGTCTGGTATTTCGTCAGAAGCCTGGTCTGGTATTTCGTCAGGAGCCTGGTCTGGTCTTTCGTCAGAAGCCTGGTCTGGTATTTCGTCAGGAGCCTGGTCTGGTCTTTCGTCAGGAGCCTGGTCTGGTCCTTCGTCAGGAGCCTGGTCTGGTCTTTCGTCAGGAGCCTGGTCTGGTCCTTCGTCAGGAGCCTGGTCTGGTCTTTCGTCAGGAGCCTGGTCTGGTCCTTCGTCAGGAGCCTGGTCTGGTCCTTCGTCAGGAGCCTGGTCTGGTCTTTCGTCAGAAGCCTGGTCTGGTCTTTCGTCAGAAGCCTGGTCTGGTCCTTCGTCAGGAGCCTGGTCTAGTCCTTCGTCAGGAGCCTGGTCTGGTCTTTCGTCAGAAGCCTGGTCTGGTCTTTCGTCAGAAGCCTGGTCTGGTCCTTCGTCAGGAGCCTGGTCTGGTCTTTCGTCAGGAACCTAGTTTGGCCTCGTCAGTAGAAGGGAATTATCTTGAGACAAAGCCTCAGTGGCCTCCTCATTAGTCCTTCTCCACTGTTTGGGCTTTCAAACAGCTTCGCCTCTCTGAGGTCTGTTCACTGACCGCAGCCAAGCTGATGATAAACTCAGCTGACAGAACAACCTTTTGCAACTGTGCTGAACATTTATTTAGTCTCTGACATTCACGTAACCTGATCTAGAGACAAAGAGAAGCAGAACACAAATTTTAGCCTTATTTTCTGTCCACGTCACTGATGTCGAATGTTTCCGATATAGTACCTATTTATTTCCTTTTAAATGAACCTCAGACAATAATGGGCTCTGTGGCCATCTGGGATGGAAACCAGAACTGGCTTGTGTCTATATGCTCCTGAGATGTAGACCTAAGATCTAATGGAGAGGACGACAGGAAGCATCAGACCGGTCTGAGTAGTTCAGGTGCCAGTCGGAGTCTTGTCTGACTACATTAAATATTAGTGTTGTTCCGATTCTGATACCAGTATCGGAATTTGCTCTGATACTGCCAAAAATCCCAGCATCGGTATCTGCGAGTACGGACGTCCAGGCACCAACTGATACCATTTATGTTCTGGTTACTTCCGTTACACTACCAGCAAAAAGAAACTGGGATGAAATTCGCCAAAAAACTCCGAAAGATCGCTGCCCTTAAATTTCCGTTGAAAATTTGTTTCTTCTTTTGTTTCAAGCCCTCGAAATTAGCTGCATTTTTTAATGCCATCATGAGAATTATCGCTTCAGTTATATTACAGTCAGGCACGATGCAATTTTTTTTTTTTTTAAATCATACTTGGATCGGTAGTCTGTATCGCCCGATACTCACAGCTCAAACATCGGAATCGTATCGGGAGGGAAAAATGGTATCGAAACATCTCTATTGAATTTATTTTTCCCCACAGCTCTTAGTTCATTATAAAGGACTTGGAGTGAATTCCAATTCCTCCCTCAGCCCTCAATCTCAACCCTCAATCTCAACCCTCAATCTCAAAAATGTGCACTCCCACTAAGCGCCAGTGCTGTCCTGATTCTAAGAACGTCAAATTGAGGGACAAGTTTAAGGGCTGTATCGCCCTCAATATTGAGATTTTCCGGCACCACCCTTGGGAGTAAGGGCTACCCAGAAGGCATTGGGTAATCTAGCCAAGACATGTTTGAAAAGGATGGTGTCAAAAAAAGCAAGCTACAAATGAAAGTATCTTTGTAGTTCTTAAAGATATAAATGTTACGAAACCATCCTATTGTCTTTGAGACTTTTTTCATGGATTAACATCGTTGTTGTGTAACATTTATTCTTTTACTTTACGATGTTTGCTGCCGGACCGGCGGTCCCCGCCGGCTTCACATTACTTGTATACTTTGTTGTGTAGCGACAGAGGACTGAATAATGTATCCTCTATTGTGTTATTTGCTAATATTATTTAGAGAATATACAGCGCTCTTTTCAGTGTTACCCCTGTGTAATTTCAGGGAATACAGAGACAACACGGGCTCTGATACATTTCAGTCTGAAGACGTAACTGCACTCAAGGAGTGTCCCATTTCTAAGTCACAAGATAGCCCTTACACTTACTTTGGAGGGTTAAAGGTGGGGTGGGTGTTGTTTTTTTGCAACACTTTTTACAATATTGCCTGAAAACCTTTTCACATTCCCATTGCACCCACTGAAATAAAATGTTTGCAAAAAAAACTAAACATTTTGGTCCAGTCTAGAAGGTATAATCAGAGAAAAACTCTGACCAATCAAAAAAGTGATCATCACTATTTTGATTGGCTGCCTAATACGTCCATCAAATATCACCCCTCCCTCCCTCCCTCCCTATGGTTCATGCAGTCGTGAATCATGTGAAGGCGTGGTTTCGAGGGGTGAGCTGAAGAGGAGGAGGTGGAGCCTTTGGGAGGAGGGAGGGAGTGTATATTTTCAAAATCTCACTTGAGTTGGATTGCTGGAACCGTTTTTCAAACAACACCTACTCCACCTTTAAGATTGAGGGACAAAAATTGAGGGTTAAGGGCGCGGGTTGAGATTCGATTAGATCAGATTAGATTAGATTAGATTAGATTAGATTAGATTAGATAGAATTTATTGAGGGTTAGGGGAGGAATTGGAATTCACCCAAAAAGAAAGACACCAAGGGTTCAGCGCTTCTTTCATGGTGTCAGGATGCTAGGTTGATGCTCCGCATGAGCCCCTTGCCTTCGTGCTTACCTCTTTGACAATTCTCCACAGTAAATTAGCGATAGCACTTCCCCTGCACTCAGGCGATGAATTTTTATCCACATAGACCTTCCCCGACAATATCAGAACCACTAACCCGATGTAGCGAGTCTAAAGGTTAAATGTGAAAAAAACATGCAAAGTTTATTCAAGTTCAACTTCAACATCTGTGAGGACATTGATCTTATGTAAAGGATGTTGAACTGTAGTACTTGGAACTGATGTGTACAGTGATCCCTTATTTTTCGTGGTTAATGGGAACCGGCACGGTATTTCTGAAAAATCCACGAATAACTAAAACCGCGGAACTTAAAGCACAAATTGCCGAGAGATCACTGTAAACTGGTCCGTCATTGATAAGCTCACAGATGGAAATGCTTGTGTTGTAGGGCTGGTAACCATCTGCCTCCAGCAGATACTGCAGCTCCATCACACTCAGAGGTGGCAGCTATTAACTATGAGCCCCAAACCCAGATAGAGTTTACAGGCTCTGTTCACAAGTAAGACGAAGAAAGAAGCTTAAGCAAGCGACACAGAGGTCGCACAAGCCTCAGTTCAGTCAGTGGTTGCTTTGTGTACCTGGTCTACCTGGCAGGGGTCTATCAAGAAGGACGTTTAGGACGTGTGGTGAAGACTCGCAGAGTGTGACCTCTATTAACCTTCAACAGATGGACAGAACAGGACAGACAGACGACTGTTTCCAGGAGAAAAAAACGCTGCTTCCTATGAACCAACAAAGAAAACTTCCAATTCACCTGTTCCTTGTTCCCACATCAGAGTCATCTGCATGACTGGTTCAGCAGGAGTTTTATACCAGATGCTCTTCCTGACACAACCAGGACTCAACAGCAGTGGCAGACAACAGCACGACCACTAAGAAAACCGGGGGCCCTATGAACCAACACCGGACACCCCGAAAGGTGTAACATCGACTCTACAAACAAGTCTGTGTTTGATCCGTCGCTCTGTAACGTTCCCTCTCTCCAGTCATGTCTCTGTCCACACATGACTGCCGTCACTGACTGACCCCATGAAATAAACACTATCTGGGAACTTAGACACATCTGACTTTATTTCATTTTCATTAGAAAAAGGACTCAGCCATGACTTCAGTCTTGGCTCAGAGATATAGAAAATCATAGCTTCTTTTTTTTTCCATCTAAATTGTAGGCTCCTCTGTCTGGTTCAGGAAGAAACAGTTTAAAGGTTTACCTCCGTCCATGTGCTTAACATCTAGTAAGATCTGCCACCTACACAGAAACATGTTTTCACCTTTACCTGCTTTGGGTTTGATCCTGAGAGGCTGCAGGTCCTCGGGGACCTTGTTAGGAAAGACTCCTTGCATCGCCAGCAACACGTGCACTGTTGTTTGAGGTTATGAAATATTCGTTTTCATGTTTTTGCATGCAGCATTTGAATGCGCTGTTGGCTCCAGAAACATAGAGTATCATTTACTAAATGTCGTGACAGCAGCTCCGTAAAAATGGGGAGTCATGTCTCTCTTAGTGCTGTATCAAATTATTGATTCGGTAACAGCAGACTCACAACAAGCGCGAAGGCGGGCGTGTCTGGTGTTTTTGGTTTGTCTCAGATGAGCCTGGCCGGCCATCCCAGTGCTCTCTCTCTTTGATACAAAGAATTAAACTGGTTACTCTGGATTTGACTTGGACCTCCACCGGGCAGTACCAACAGACGCAGAAGAAACTGGCTCTGGTCACCATGAATAGGAATACAAACAGTCAGGAAAATTAAGCATGTGACATAGGCAGAGCGACAGCCACACCAGAACCAGGATGATCAGCCAGAACCTGGACTGGGCAGCTGCAGCTGGACTGGTTGACTCTCATGTCGAAGCCTGAAAACATTTCACGTCCTGACCTTGGTGGGAGGTCCACTTCTGGAAAAGTTGGCGACGGTCTTGAAAGTTTTGCACTTGTGTATCACCTTTATCTATCTATCATCTTTTTCTTTTCCTTCTTTTAGATGTCTCTGGGACACTAGTTTAGCCAGACCAGCAGTCTGACCCTCTGACCAC
The DNA here is from genome assembly GCA_018398805.1 of Hirundichthys speculiger. NCBI lineage: Eukaryota > Metazoa > Chordata > Actinopteri > Beloniformes > Exocoetidae > Hirundichthys > Hirundichthys speculiger. Next base: position 734,750 of record JAGFBZ010000843.1, on the reverse strand, counting down.
CACAGTGTTGCTGCCTACATCTGTTTATATAGTCATCTCTGTAGTTCATGTACAAACAATGAACCAATCAGAATATAAGTGCAATTCTTAGTTATACAGTTAATGGATAATTATTATATATACATTTTATCTAATATAGTAATGCCAGGATGTGTGTGCTCTCTTCTCTCTGTCCTATCCTTCTCTTTTCTTTCTATACCCAGCTGGTCTTCAGCAGGAAGCTCCCCTCTTATGATCCAGGTCCTGCTTGAGGTTACTTTCTCTTTAAGTGGAGTTTTTCTTTGCCACTGTTTGGCTTAAAGGTTTTTATCTCCTACAAGGGCAGTTTTTTTCACTTGCCATATTCTTTGATTAGGATTTAATATAATTTTAGTTAATATTTGCTCAGGGGTCATGCTCTGGGTCTCTGTAAAGTGCCTGAGACAATTTGCATTGTAATAGACTCTATACAAATAAAGTTGAATTGAACTGAGTTTCTAACTCCAAATAGACTGGAAACGATTTTATAAAATTTTCCAAATTGATTGCTGCAGCAACAGCTGCTTCTCTCAGACCGTTGCTGATGTCTTTCCCTTTTGGCATCATGTTAACACACCTGCTCCACACCTGCTGACAATCAGCAGCAGTGAGGAGGGACGTAGTGTTCCATTTTTTCCCAGTCTTCGTTTTTGTTAAATCAATAACACGGTGAAAGAAGCTACATGTTCTCGTTCATCTGAGGCTGTATTTGTATGACACTAAGACACACTACGATCAGATGGTTTTTATTATATTATAATTCAGCCATTCCCAAACTTCAGAATACCAAGGCCGAATTTGAAATGTGAAAAATCTCCGCAGCCCACCGAAACCTTTAATCACAACTGTGATCAACATACAGGACCAGGAACCATGATCCGATATTATTGTAAGGGGTCAACAAATAAGGTGACACTTGTCATATTAAGTTAAGATGACAGTAGAATAACACTTAACTGGTTTGTTTTATTACTTCTTAATGTTTTTTTTAATCATGTCATGAGTATTTTACAGTAATTAAAAACATATTTAAAAAAGATCGAGGATTTAAAACACATTTGTTTAATTTTAATGACCCCTTACAGCCCACCTGCAGTCCCACGACGGCCCATCAGGGGGCCGCGGCCCACACTTTGGGAATCACTGTTATAATATAGTATATATGATGAGACCAGACAAAAAATAACAGAGAAAGGACGTGGAAGTATCTACTAAAGGAAAGAGGGGGACAGATCATTCAGTTCCATGATTCCTTCCAGCTCCAATTTTCAAATTGCTGAATTTATTTTCTACCAACTGGACTCGTGTGGATAAACATCCCAGCTGCAGATCCACCTCACAGTGTCACGTCAGTGTGATCGGATTCCTGTTTCCCGAGTCCCTGCAAACGTTCATTAACTTCCATTAACGTCATGAGACTTCCAACGAGGTGGAGGAGCAGTGGGGGGTGTTTATCTGACCTGAAGCTGAATGTGAAGACTGTTTAAAGGAGGTTAGATCCAGTTGAACATCTGTGACTGCCAGGACAGCGGCCTCACAGACAGATGTTTGTCTGTCTGGAGGCTACTGTAAACCACAGGACCCTGAACCCTCAACTTTAGTAGCACTTGGAACCGAGCCAGAGCTCAGACGAAACCGTTCTACATTCCTGCTGAAGCTGAGTTCCTGTCCAGCTGAAGTATCTGCACACAGACAGAAATGTTCTGGTGCTGGACGTTTCTGCGACCAGGGATGATTTCAAACAATGCTAACATTCTCCGTAACAGCCTCCAGTGTCACTTCCTGCTCCGAGCCTCTCATTGGGCTGCAGGTCCTCAAATGGGTCACGTAGTTTGGCAGCTGCTTCGTGGTCCGGGGCATGTCGTCTGCACCCCCGCAGACCAGTTTGGACCAGATTTCAGGCTCTGCATCCACCACCAGATGTGAGACCAGAGGTCCTGGACTGTTCCAGTTCAGTCTAAAGGTGCTCAGAGTGGTTGAGGTCAGGGTTTTGCTCTGGCCGAGCTGGGATGCACAACGATAGCGGTGCAACATTGATGTCGTCCGAACACTAAAAAATGAAACATCGGCATAAATTGATTGTCTAATGCTGTTATTTATTTATTTATTTATTTACCTCTGAGTGCGCCATGAGCACGCAAGTGCGACATGGTTAAAAAAAAAAAAAAAAGAGAGAACAAACTAAAGATGTCTGTTGTGTGGAGATTTTTCGAGCATCGGAAAGTGATAACAAAGTTGTTTTCAATGAAAACTCAACGTCGGTCATGTGAGTCAAAACTCAGTCCTTCAGTTTAATAACTCATCTTAAGAGCCGTCATCCCGGCAGTACGAGGAATCAGTGAAGATCAAGCAGGAGACTTGTGACTTAGAAATGGGACACCCCTTGAGTGCAGTTACGTCTTCAGACTGTGGGGGGCGGCCTTACGGCAAAGCTACGTTCAGTCTGTCAAGAAAACGACGAAGACGAAGAAGAAAGAGAAGAAGATAATATACTTATATATATAAAGAAGACAATAAGATGGTTTCTTAACATTTATATCTTTGTTAGCTACGAATATACTTACATTCGTAGCTCGCTTTTTTCGGCGCCATCCTTTTCCAAGATGTCTTGGAGAAAATACGCAATGCCTTCTGGGTAGCCCTTACTTTCAAGTAAGGGCCAGATGTATATGTACGTATACGTATATGTATGTATGTGTACATACAGTATACATGTACGCACATACGCAAAATCTACGGAACGTACACTCACTTTGATGATTTCTCCTCTGTGTGTAGCTGACAAGAGCAAGAGATGGAGATGAGGGGACGCGTGTCAGCCAATCAGCGTACAGATAACCGACGGCACAGTAATGCCCGTCATAGCAGCCAATCACAGGTCTCGATTTTCGTTCATGGGGCCTCCCCTATCAGCTCTTGTTGCTTTCCGAGACTCGCTCCTGATGTGATGGGTTTCACTTCAGCCTTGCGCGCTTCGTTTGAATTTTTTTCTCGAATATTTTTTTTCGATGAATATTTTTGAAACCACCGCGATGTACTGAGACCGCGATTGCTGAGACCGCGAAGTGTGGGGGATTACTGTATTGAGGGCGCTACAACCCTGAAACTTGTCCCTCAACTTGACGTTCTAAGAACTGGGACAGCAGTTGCACTTCATGGGAGCGTGGATTTTTGAGATTGAGGGTTGAGATTGAGTGTTAAGGGAGAAATAAGAAGTCATCCTAAATGTCAGTATTCAGTACTGCATCAGAAGCATTAAAAGAAGGGTGGTTTACATCAGCATCTGCAAAAATTTGGTTCAACACTATCGGCACATTGGATGTCGGGATATATCCAGTATCATGCACCCCAGTTTGTAGTCAGGTTAGGGTTGGGGTCCTGGAGTCAGTCATTAGGGCTGTAGCGATACACTAATCTCGCGATACGATACGATACATTTGGCTCACGATACGATATTCTATCGATATTTTTCTAACAATACATTTACATCATTTTCTGAAAGATTTTAACGGGACAAAGTGATTTTGGTGACATCTTGTGAGTGTTCCAATTTGTTTGAATTAACTGAACTGAAAGGTAGGTGACCGCAGAGAGGAGAGAAATGAGGCCTCTGATTGGTCAATTCTACATCCACGTCATCGAAGAAATGAGGAAGTACCCACATCTGTACGATTCTGGTTCTCCACACTACAAAGACAGCACATATTCTAGTAATTCATGGAGGGAGATAGTGATGAATGTGGGTCTGGATACGGCCGAGACAGTGAGCAAGTGGAAAAACACAAGAGATACGTTTAGTAAGTTTAGCTAGTTCGTGATTGTCCTTCTCCGTTGTGGTGTTGAATAACAGCGCAGACGCGCTTCAACATTAACATATATCAAAAATAACTGCGGCATACTGGGGACAAGATAACTGCGACACGTTGCCGCGAGAGTAAACACAGCCCTTAAAGCCGGCGTTTTCCACCACTGAATACGGTTTCAAATCCTGACTAATAAAGTTTGGCTTACTCTCTGCATTAGCTTGTCTGGGTGGTGACGTTTCAGGTGGGCTCGCCTCGCGGGTTGGTGGTATTTCCAGAGTACTTCACGTTTGTGTGACACAGCTTGTAAACCGCCATACTTTTGTCTAAATCTTTGCTTTCCTTTTTCTTTTTCAACCCGAACTGCTCCCACACATCTGCTTTTAAGCACACAGGCGCTGGATTTATACTCGCCGATTCTCCTGACTGGCTCAGCTGAAGGAGATAACTTCTTCTGCTTCTGGATAACTGGTTAGAAATGCTCTACAGCGACACTAGCGGCTGGAGGACTAAATAGCACTTTTGCAGGAAGAGCACCCGTGCGGGACACGGGGGTTTTGAAGGGAGCTTAGAATATCGATACCCGCGGCTGAAAAATCGATACTCTCTGGGAAATAAAATATCGCTATATATCGCAGAATCGATAAAATTGCCCAGCCCTATCAGTCATGTTGGACCAAAGGAGGTCCAAACTGCTGGCACATCGTGCTGACGATTTGGTACAATAGCAAAATCTATGGAAGGCTGGAAAAGGTTGGCAGAGGATGTGTAACCCCTGAGACAGCACAAGAGATACAGTATGGAGCTACATTCAGAGATGTGATCTAAAACAGGCCTCGTGTTAGCCTCGTTCAGAGCTGGCATCAACATCTCTGGGCTCTGAGAGCATCCAGGCCCCAGAACCAGTCTCTGTGATGGTTCACCTCTACTTCCATTCATGCAGAGAATTACTCAACTTTCTCAAAACTGTCACACAGAAATCAGGCTTCCTTCAAGTTTGTGCAGAAACCTTTAACTGAGGCCATGCTTGACTCTTTCATGTCTGGTCTGCTGCCTCAGAGGGAATTATTCCTATTCTTCCTTCTGTGTGGAGCTGTTTTGCTGTTTAAAACCACAACATTAAAGCACCTGTTCCCACGTCCAGGTGTCCTGAGCTGTGTGGTCCTCTGAGGAGCTTCGAACCTGGACCCTGATTCAGACACCTGCTCAGCGGCTCCGCTGATGCAGGACAGATTTAGACCTGACAACATCGGCGTCTTCCTACCGAGCTCGATGGTTCCCCCGATGCCGATCAGAGATGCTGCGCTGTGGTAGAGCGGCAGAGGGATGTAAACCACGTCGTCTTCCGTCGCCCCGAACGCCCAGAATCCCGCCGCCGCCTTCAGGCTCTGCAGGTGAGTGATCACCGCTGCCTTCGGTAGGCCTGGGAAAACAGAAAACACCACATTAGTGCTGCAGTCCTGCAGAGGTGAAACAGTTTTCACTGAGTTTTCAAGCTTCAGGTGCTGAGAGCGCAGGTGAGGGAGCCAGGACTCAACGGGACTCACCTGTGGTTCCAGAGGTGAAGATGTACAAGGTGGGGGTCTTCAGGGAGGAGGTGGCGCGCAGCTGAGCAGGAACGGGCTCACTGGAGCTGTCTTCAAGCTTGTCCAGCAACGTGTGCACGTGCGCGTGCTCGCTGTGGCTCTTCATGACCCACACCTGGATGTTGTCCTCCTGGAGGCTGGTGAGGATGCCGTTCAGAGAGTCCAGCAGGTCTGAGGGGGGAGGCAGCAGCAGGATGAGGTCACGACCAAAACCAGCAGCAGTGTGGGAGATGGGAACTGGTTCTTTTATTCACTTTTAGTTCTTCGCAGACAGAAACAACCCAAGATGTTTCATGTTTTTTCTCGTCACCTTCATTCCGTTTGTTAAAATCCACCCGCTGACAAAAACATCCACCTTTTATTTAATGATCACCAGTTCACCATTTCAAAAAATGAACAAAATAGTTCATTTTTAACTAAATAGTTCATAGTTGAACTAAATAGTTCATTTTTAGTGTATTTTTTTTATTCTTTTTTAATGTTGCTGCGAGCAATTATTTATCAAAATGATTGCCACTGCCCATATACTACCCCACCACAAACAGCAATTATTTTATCCATTTTATCTGTCGAAAACTATTGGTCCAGTTCTGAATCCTGAACCAACCAGGGTTCACATTAGCATTGAAGGAACAGCCTGTAAAACTAATTTCCATTTCAGTTTCTCTACATCAGCCATTCCCAAACTTCAGAATACCAAGGCCCAATTTGAAATGTGAAAAACTTCCGCAAGTCCACCGAAACCTTTAATCACAACTGTGATCAACATACAAGACAATGAACCATGATCCGATATTAATGTAAGGAGTCAACAAATAAGGTGACACTTGTCATATTAAGTTAAGATGACAGTAGAATAACACTTAACTGGTTTGCTTTCATCTTCCTGCTTGTTTTAAACATTTGATGACACAGTTGTTAGCGTGACAGCAGCGACAGCCGTGTTGCCATGTTTGATTGATTTCCTCAGATACATATCAGGCTCGTTGGTGGTGGATTTTAAATGGGGTTCGCTGGAAACCTGGAACGGTTTTGACCGTGCGTGAACTTTGAAAGAGCGTCGTTTACAACTGCCCAGATGAACTCGTTTACAGCCGACGCTGGTGAAGGAGAAAGAGAGCGCGCTCAGTTCACGTTCGCACAAAATATGCACTAGTTCGTGAATGCGTTCAGGTTCAACACTGTCTAGAGGACCAGGAGTCTACTGGGACACCAGTCTGTGGCTGGCCAGTCTTCACCAGTATCGGCCTGCCTCGTGTTTCTGCAGCAGCAGCAGCTTTGTCCATCTCCACTGATCAACTACGCCTCAGTTTTCCTGATCCCTGCACTCTTGAACAAGACTGATCATCACCAACTGACACAACAGGAGGACCAGCTTGAATATTAGAAATGTTTCAAACGTGCAACGACAGCAGCCTGGAAATTGATTTCACCGACTCCCTCAGCAGCAGCTGGGTCTCCAGACTCGTCTTCAGTCTGCTTCATTACACTCAGTATCATTAGTACTGGAGGACACTGCTGGAACTGCAGGACGTCTGGCTGTCTGTCTTCGTCAGGACACTCCTGTAAGAGGTTTCAGAAGCTGAAGGTCTCATGTCTTTATCTTTATTGAGCCAGTTAATAACGCTGACATCAGCTACAACGCCACGCTGCTCCAGGTTTCCTGTGAATCCCTCTCCTGTTGTGCTGCGCTGGAATGAGGACGTTGTTCCTGAGCAGAGTCACGCCCGCGTGGCTGAGGACGATCCGTCTTCCTGTCACATGGCGGCGGCGTGGTCAATCCTATTAACTGCACCGACACCAGTGTCTCTGGGAAACCTGGGCCAAAGCTCAACGTGCTTTCAGGGCGGGAGCTCTGAATCTGTTTAGACGAGGTCAGATCTTTGACTGGATCAGAGCTCCATGAAGCTCACAGCTCCGTCTGAGGAAGACTTTGGGCTGTTGGAGGGGGTTCAAAGTACATTTACCTCTATAATGTTTTAAAATCTTCCTGACAAACTGGAAGCTGCAGAGAAAGGTATAAAACACTTCAAATGTACAGGTATAGTTACGTTAGTACCCAAAAGTTACTGCCCCCCTCTTTTAATTTTCTGTTTTTTCTTTTTCTTTTTGTGAAAAATCATTGTTTCTACTTCAGACAAACAACATTTAACCTTTTTCACCAACTCATCATCTATTTGACAAAAACAAAGATGAAACTATTAATAAAACCTCCGGGGTGGTACTAAGTAGCTCCTTACTGCTTCCAGAACATGTAAGAGAGTCATCTGCAGCCAGGTGATAAGCCACCAGGAGCTGATGATCGTCAGCACCTGATTAGACGATCGTCAGCTCCTGGTGAGACAATTGTCAACTCCTGCAGGGCATAAAATTGCAACTAAATGGTCGCCAAATGCGACCAAAAATTTGACCATTTTTTTCTGCCTTGTCACCAGTGGCGAGGGCCACAAAATCCACCATCAACTATTTCTGCACATTTGTCATGTGTCACCAAGGCAAACATATCTAAATAATTTAGAAACAAAGGTTATTTGGCGAAAACTGGCCATGTTTTGGGTGCACATCGTTTGCTGGAAGTCATAACTACACATGCGTCTAACCCAGCGATGGACAGATGGACAGAACTGAAGACAGACGAATGCAAAAATCTATCACTGAATCTACTCCACAGCAAAATGGATCGTTTTGGTAAATAATCTCATGAAAACACACGACAGAATAGTTAACAAGAAAGAAATTATATTAGTTTTCAGAGTAAGCATCATGGAAACAGAATAAAATGCACTTTCATGCTTGTAAATTATATCAAGGATCCCGTTTTGGCCGGGAAATCCCGTATTTTACTCTTCTCTCCCGCCGTCCTCCCGTATTAATATTTTCCCGTAATTTTTAACCTGCGTTATTAAAAAATAATAATACAGCATCGGGCGGAGTATAAAGAAAAACCAACCATTCCCAATCTGAGATCTGTCACTTGTCTCGCAATAACTAACACAGCAGCAGCACTACAGGTGCTGTAGGTGGTAGATGTCGCGATAACTACCACAGCAGCAGCTACTACAGGTACTGTAGGTGGTAGATGTCACGATAACTGCCACAGCAGCGGCTACTACAGGTACTGTAGGTGGTAGATGTCACGATAACTGCCACAGCAGCAGCTACTACAGGTGCTGTAGGTGGTAGATGTCACGATAACTGCCACGGCAGCAGCTACTACAGGTACTGTAGGTGGTAGATGTCACGATAACTGCCACGGCAGCAGCTACTACAGGTACTGTAGGTGGAAGATGTCACGATAACTGCCACAGCAGCAGCTACTACAGGCACTGTAGGTGGTAGATGTCGCGATAACTGCCACGGCAGCGGCTACTACAGGCACTGTAGGTGGTAGATGTCGCGATAACTGCCACAGCAGCGGCTACTACAGGCACTGTAGGTGGTAGATGTCACGATAACTGCCACAGCAGCGGCTACTACAGGCACTGTAGGTGGTAGATGTCACGATAACTGCCACGGCAGCGGCTGCTACAGGTACTGTAGGTGGTAGATGTCACAATAACTGCCACGGCAGCGGCTGCGACAGGTACCGTAGGTGGTAGATGTCACGATAACTGCCACGGCAGCGGCTACTACAGGTACCGTAGGTGGTAGATGTCACGATAACTGCCACGGCAGCGGCTGCTACAGGTACCGTAGGTGGTAGATGTCGCGATAACTGCCACGGCAGCGGCTGCTACAGGTACCGTAGGTGGTAGATGTCGCGATAACTGCCACGGCAGCGGCTGCTACAGGCACTGTAGGTGAAAGATGTCGCGATAACTGCCACGGCAGCGGCTGCTACAGGCACTGTAGGTGGTAGATGTCGCAATAACTGCCACGGCAGCGGCTGCTACAGGCACTGTAGGTGGTAGATGTCACGATGCCTGCCACGGCAGCGGCTGCTACAGGCACTGTAGGTGGTAGATGTCGCGATAACTGCCACAGCAGCACCTACTACAGGCACTGTAGGTGGTAGATGTCGCGATAACTGCCACGGCAGCGGCTGCTACAGGCACTGTAGGTGGTAGATGTCACGATGCCTGCCACGGCAGCGGCTGCTACAGGCACTGTAGGTGGTAGATGTCGCGATAACTGCCACAGCAGCACCTACTACAGGCACTGTAGGTGGTAGATGTCGCGATAACTGCCACAGCAGCGGCTACTACAGGCACTGCAGGTGGTAGATGTCGCGATAACTGCCACAGCAGCGGCTACTACAGGTACTGTAGGTGGTAGATGTCGCGATAACTGCCACAGCAGCGGCTACTACATGTACTGTAGGTGGTAGATGTCGCGATAACTGCCACAGCAGCGGCTACTACAGGTACTGTAGGTGGTAGATGTCGCGATAACTGCCACGGCAGCGGCTACTACAGGTACTGTAGGTGGTAGATGTCGCGATAACTGCCACGGCAGCGGCTACTACAGGTACTGTAGGTGGTAGATGTCGCGATAACTGCCACGGCAGCGGCTACTACAGGCACTGTAGGTGGTAGATGTCACGATAACTGCCACGGCAGCGGCTGCTACAGGCACTGTAGGTGGAAGATGTCACGATAACTGCCACAGCAGCAGCTGCTACAGGTACTGTAGGTGGTAGATGTCACGATAACTGCCACAGCAGCACCTACTACAGGCACTGTAGGTGGTAGATGTAGCGATAACTGCCACAGCAGCGGCTACTACAGGCACTGTAGGTGGTAGATGTCGCGATAACTGCCAGAGCAGCGGCTACTACAGGTACTGAAGGTGGTAGATGTCGCGATAACTGCCACAGCAGCGGCTACTACAGGTACTGTAGGTGGAAGATGTCACGATAACTGCCACAGCAGCAGGCTGCTACAGGTACTGTAGGTGGTAGATGTCACGATAACTGCCACAGCAGCAGCTGCTACAGCTACTGTAGGTGGTAGATGTCACGATAACTGCCACAGCAGCGGCTACTACAGGTGCTGTAGGTGGTAGATGTCGCGATAACTGCCACAGCAGCGGCTACTACAGGTACTGTAGGTGGTAGATGTCATGATAACTGCCACAGCAGCGGCTACTACAGGTACTGTAGGTGGTAGATGTCACGATAACTGCCACAGCAGCGGCTACTACAGGTACTGTAGGTGGTAGATGTCACGATAACTGCCACAGCAGCAGCTACTACAGGTACTGTAGGTGGTAGATGTCACGATAACTGCCACAGCAGCAGCTACTACAGGTACTGTAGGTGGTAGATGTCGCGATAACTGCCACAGCAGCAGCTACTACAGGTACTTTAGGTGGTACTTTAGGTGGACAACAACTTGGTCGTCAAGTTCGCTGACGACACCACAGTGGTCGGGCTGATCTCAGACGGAGACGAGACGGCCTACAGGGAGGAGGTCCAGAGACTAACGACCTGGTGCTCAGCCAACAACCTCGCTCTGAACACCACGAAGATGAAGGAGATCATCGTGGACTTCAGGAGGAAGAAGGGTGACCATCCCCCCCTCTACATCAACGGTGAGGGCGTGGAGCGGGTCCACGACTTCAGATTCCTGGGAGTCCAGATCTCCGACGACCTCACCTGGACCCTCAACATCACAGCCATTATAAAGAAGGCTCAGCAGCGCCTCCACTTCCTGAGAGTCCTCAGGAAGAACAACCTGGAGCAGAAGCTGCTGCTGGCCTTCTACCGCTCCACCATCGAGAGCCTGCTGACGTACTGCCTCACCACCTGGTACGGGAGCTGCACTGCCGCAGACAGAGGGAGGCTGCAGAGGACAGTGAGGGCAGCACAGAGGATCGTGGGCTGCCCTCTCCCCTCCCTGACGGACATCTACTTCACCCGGTGCGTCAGCAGAGCTCTCAACATTAAGATGGACTCCTCACATCCTGCCTCCCAGCTGTTTGAGCTGCTCCCTTCTGGGAGGCGCTACAGAAGCATCAGAGCACGGACTAACAGAATGAAAAACAGTTTCTTCCCCAGAGCCATCACCTTATTGAACAATATACCTTCCAGTCACTTGAAATAACCGGCATCTGTGCAACCCAACTACCCTGTGCAATATACTATTCTCTGTGCAATATTCTATTCACTGTGCAACATACCACTCATCTGTGTAATATGCTATTTATTTGTGCAATTTACTATTTATATTTATAATATCTCCATATTTACTATGTAAAAAAACTGGACATTTTTAATATTTTACTCCTGGAAAACTGCACATTTGCACTACTGACCTCACTTTACATATGTATATATTTGAAACCTCTTGCCTTCTTACTTTTACTTTTGAAAAACGGCCAAATATTTATATCTTGTTTATTGTTTATTATATGCCACGCACTGATATGGGAGAAGCTCTCCAATCTCGTTGTACGCCACTGTATAATGACAATAAAGAGCATTCTGATTCTGATTCTGGTAGATGTCACGATAACTGCCACAGCAGCAGCTACTACAGGTGCTGTAGGTGGTAGATGTCGCGATAACTGCCACAGCAGCGGCTACTACAGGTACTGTAGGTGGTAAATGTCACGATAACTGCCACAGCAGCGGCTACTACAGGTACTGTAGGTGGAAGATGTCACGATAACTGCCACAGCAGCAGCTACTACAGGTACTGTAGGTGGCAGATGTCACGATAACTGCCACAGCAGCAGTAACCACAGGTACTGTAGGTGGTAGATGTCACGATAACTGCCACAGCAGCAGCTGCTACAGCTACTGTAGGTGGTAGATGTCACGATAACTGCCACAGCAGCGGCTACTACAGGTACTGTAGGTGGTAGATGTCACGATAACTGCCACAGCAGCGGCTGCTACAGCTACTGTAGGTGGTAGATGTCACGATAACTGCCACAGCAGCGGCTACTACAGGTACTGAAGGTGGTAGATGTCACGATAACTGCCACAGCAGCGGCTACTACAGGTACTGTAGGTGGTAAATGTCACGATAACTGCCACAGCAGCGGCTACTACAGGTACTGTAGGTGGAAGATGTCACCATAACTGCCACAGCAGCAGCTACTACAGGTACTGTAGGTGGTAGATGTCGCCATAACTGCCACAGCAGCGGCTACTACAGGTACTGTAGGTGGTAGATGTCTCGATAACTGCCACGGCAGCGGCTACTACAGGTACTGTAGGTGGTAGATGTCGCGATAACTGCCACGGCAGCGGCTACTACAGGTACTGTAGGTGGTAGATGTCGCGATAACTGCCACGGCAGCGGCTACTACAGGTACTGTAGGTGGTAGATGTCGCGATAACTGCCACAGCAGCGGCTACTACAGGTACTGTAGGTGGTAGATGTCGCGATAACTGCCACAGCAGCAGCTACTACAGGTACTGTAGGTGGTAGATGTTGCGATAACTGCCACAGCAGCAGCTACTACAGGTACTGTAGGTGGTAGATGTCGCGATAACTGCCACAGCAGCAGCTACTACAGGTACTGTAGGTGGTAGATGTCGCGATAACTGCCACAGCAGCAGCTACTACAGGTACTGTAGGCGGTAGATGTCACGATAACTGCCACAGCAGCGGCTACTACAGGTACTGTAGGCGGTAGATGTCGCGATAACTGCCACAGCAGCGGCTACTACAGGTACTGTAGGTGGTAGATGTCGCGATAACTGCCACAGCAGCGGCTACTACAGGTACTGTAGGTGGTAGATGTCACGATAACTGCCACAGCAGCGGCTACTACAGGTACTGTAGGTGGTAGATGTCACGATAACTGCCACAGCAGCGGCTACTACAAGTGCTGTAGGTGGCAGATGTCGCGATAACTGCCACAGCAGCGGCTACTACAGGTACTGTAGGTGGTAAATGTCACGATAACTGCCACAACAGCGGCTGCTACAGGTACTGTAGGTGGTAGATGTCACGATAACTGCCACGGCAGCGGCTGCTACAGGCACTGTAGGTGGTAGATGTCACGATAACTGCCACGGCAGCGGCTGCTACAGGCACTGTAGGTGGTAGATGTCACGATACCTGCCACGGCAGCGGCTGCTACAGGCACTGTAGGTGGTAGATGTCACGATAACTGCCACAGCAGCGGCTGCTACAGGCACTGTAGGTGGTAGATGTCGCGATAACTGCCACAGCAGCGGCTACTACAGGCACTGCAGGTGGTAGATGTCGCGATAACTGCCACAGCAGCGGCTACTACAGGCACTGTAGGTGGTAGATGTTGCGATAACTGCCACGGCAGCAGCTACTACAGGTACTGTAGGTGGTAGATGTCGCGATAACTGCCACGGCAGCGGCTGCTACAGGCACTGTAGGTGGTAGATGTCACGATAACTGCCACAGCAGCGGCTACTACAGGCACTGTAGGTGTAGATACTACATGGGCACTGTACAGGCAGCGGCTACAGTGCACTGTAGGTGGTAGATGTCACGATAATGCCACTGCCACGGCAGCGGCTGCTACAGACACTGTAGGTGGTAGATGTCGCGATAACTGCCACGGCAGCGGCTACTACAGGTACTGTAGGTGGTAGATGTCGCGATAACTGCCACAGCAGCAGCTACTACAGGTACTGTAGGTGGTAGATGTCACGATACCTGCCACGGCAGCGGCTGCTACAGGCACTGTAGGTGGTAGATGTCACGATACCTGCCACAGCAGCGGCTGCTACAGGCACTGTAGGTGGTAGATGTCGCGATAACTGCCACAGCAGCACCTACTACAGGCACTGTAGGTGGTAGATGTAGCGATAACTGCCACAGCAGCGGCACCTACAGGCACTGTAGGTGGTAGATGTCGCGATAACTGCCACAGCAGCGGCTACTACAGGTACTGAAGGTGGTAGATGTCGCGATAACTGCCACAGCAGCGGCTACTACAAGTACTGTAGGTGGTAGATGTCACGATAACTGCCACAGCAGCAGCTGCTACAGGTACTGTAGGTGGTAGATGTCACGATAACTGCCACAGCAGCAGCTGCTACAGCTACTGTAGGTGGTAGATGTCACGATAACTGCCACAGCAGCAGCTACTACAGGTACTTTAGGTGGTACTTTAGGTGGACAACAACTTGGTCGTCAAGTTCGCTGACGACACCACAGTGGTCGGGCTGATCTCAGACGGAGACGAGACGGCCTACAGGGAGGAGGTCCAGAGACTAACGACCTGGTGCTCAGCCAACAACCTCGCTCTGAACACCACGAAGAGGAAGGAGATCATCGTGGACTTCAGGAGGAAGAAGGGTGACCATCCCCCCCTCTACATCAACGGCGAGGGCGTGGAGCGGGTCCACGACTTCAGATTCCTGGGAGTCCAGATCTCCGACGACCTCACCTGGACCCTCAACATCACAGCCATTATAAAGAAGGCTCAGCAGCGCCTCCACTTCCTGAGAGTCCTCAGGAAGAACAACCTGGAGCAGAAGCTGCTGCTGGCCTTCTACCGCTCCACCATCGAGAGCCTGCTGACGTACTGCCTCACCACCTGGTACGGGAGCTGCACTGCCGCAGACAGAGGGAGGCTGCAGAGGACAGTGAGGGCAGCACAGAGGATCGTGGGCTGCCCTCTCCCCTCCCTGACGGACATCTACTTCACCCGGTGCGTCAGCAGAGCTCTCAACATTAAGATGGACTCCTCACATCCTGCCTCCCAGCTGTTTGAGCTGCTCCCTTCTGGGAGGCGCTACAGAAGCATCAGAGCACGGACTAACAGAATGAAAAACAGTTTCTTCCCCAGAGCCATCACCTTATTGAACAATATACCTTCCAGTCACTTGAAATAACCGGCATCTGTGCAACCCAACTACCCTGTGCAATATACTATTCTCTGTGCAATATTCTATTCACTGTGCAACATACCACTCATCTGTGTAATATGCTATTTATTTGTGCAATTTACTATTTATATTTATAATATCTCCATATTTACTATGTAAAAAAACTGGACATTTTTAATATTTTACTCCCGGAAAACTGCACATTTGCACTACTGACCTCACTTTACATATGTATATATTTGAAACCTCTTGCCTTCTTACTTTTACTTTTGAAAAACGGCCAAATATTTATATCTTGTTTATTGTTTATTATATGCCACGCACTGATATGGGAGAAGCTCTCCAATCTCGTTGTACGCCACTGTATAATGACAATAAAGAGCATTCTGATTCTGATTCTGGTAGATGTCACGATAACTGCCACAGCAGCAGCTACTACAGGTGCTGTAGGTGGTAGATGTCGCGATAACTGCCACAGCAGCGGCTACTACAGGTACTGTAGGTGGAAGATGTCACGATAACTGCCACAGCAGCAGCTACTACAGGTACTGTAGGTGGCAGATGTCACGATAACTGCCACAGCAGCAGTAACCACAGGTACTGTAGGTGGTAGATGTCACGATAACTGCCACAGCAGCAGCTGCTACAGCTA
Organism: Hirundichthys speculiger; assembly: GCA_018398805.1. Classification (NCBI taxonomy): domain Eukaryota; kingdom Metazoa; phylum Chordata; class Actinopteri; order Beloniformes; family Exocoetidae; genus Hirundichthys; species Hirundichthys speculiger. Next base: position 718,922 of record JAGFBZ010000843.1, on the reverse strand, counting down.
CTGTAGGTGGTGGTGTCACGATAACTGCCACAGCAGCAGCTACTACAGGTACTGTAGGTGGTAGATGTCACGATAACTGCCACAGCAGCGGCTGCTACAGCTACTGTAGGTGGTAGATGTCACGATAACTGCCACAGCAGCGGCTACTACAGGTACTGAAGGTGGTAGATGTCACGATAACTGCCACAGCAGCGGCTACTACAGGTACTGTAGGTGGTAAATGTCACGATAACTGCCACAGCAGCGGCTACTACAGGTACTGTAGGTGGAAGATGTCACGATAACTGCCACGGCAGCGGCTACTACAGGTACTGTAGGTGGTAGATGTCGCGATAACTGCCACGGCAGCGGCTACTACAGGTACTGTAGGTGGTAGATGTCGCGATAACTGCCACGGCAGCGGCTACTACAGGTACTGTAGGTGGTAGATGTCGCGATAACTGCCACAGCAGCAGCTACTACAGGTACTGTAGGTGGTAGATGTCGCGATAACTGCCACAGCAGCAGCTACTACAGGTACTGTAGGTGGTAGATGTCGCGATAACTGCCACAGCAGCAGCTACTACAGGCACTGTAGGTGGTAGATGTCGCGATAACTGCCACAGCAGCAGCTACTACAGGTACTGTAGGTGGTAGATGTCACGATAACTGCCACAGCAGCGGCTACTACAGGTACTGTAGGTGGTAGATGTCACGATAACTGCCACAGCAGCAGCTACTACAGGTACTGTAGGTGGTAGATGTCACGATAACTGCCAAAGCAGCAGCTACTACAGGTACTGTAGGTGGTAGATGTCGCGATAACTGCCACAGCAGCAGCTACTACAGGTACTGTAGGTGGTAGATGTCACGATAACTGCCACAGCAGCAGCTACTACAAGTGCTGTAGGTGGTAGATGTCACGATAACTGCCACAGCAGCGGCTACTACAGGTACTGTAGGTGGAAGATGTCACGATAACTGCCACAGCAGCAGCTACTACAGGTACTGTAGGTGGTAGATGTCACGATAACTGCCACAGCAGCAGCTACCTACAGGTACTGTAGGTGGTAGATGTCACGATAACTGCCACAGCAGCAGCTGCTACAGCTACTGTAGGTGGTAGATGTCACGATAACTGCCACAGCACAGCAGCTACTACAGGTACTGTAGGTGGTAGATGTCATGATAACTGCCACAGCAGCAGCTACTACAGGTACTGTAGGTGGTAGATGTCACGATAACTGCCACAGCAGCAGCTACTACAGGTACTGTAGGTGGTAGATGTCACGATAACTGCCACAGCAGCGGCTACTACAGGTACTGTAGGTGGTAGATGTCACGATAACTGCCACAGCAGCGGCTACTACAGGTACTGTAGGTGGAAGATGTCACGATAACTGCCACAGCAGCAGCTACTACAGGTACTGTAGGTGGTAGATGTCGCGATAACTGCCACAGCAGCCGCTACTACAGGTACTGTAGGTGGTAGATGTCGCGATAACTGCCACAGCAGCAGCGGCTACTACAGGTACTGTAGGTGGTAGATGTCGCGATAACTGCCACAGCAGCAGGCAGCTACTACAGGTACTGTAGGTGGTAGATGTCGCGATAACTGCCACAGCAGCAGCTACTACAGGTACTGTAGGTGGTAGATGTCGCGATAACTGCCACAGCAGCAGCTACTACAGGTACTGTAGGTGGTAGATGTCGCGATAACTGCCACAGCAGCACCTACTACAGGCACTGTAGGTGGTAGATGTCACGATAACTGCCACAGCAGCGGCTACTACAGGTACTGTAGGTGGTAGATGTCACGATAACTGCCACAGCAGCGGCTACTACAGGTACTGTAGGTGGTAGATGTCACGATAACTGCCACAGCAGCGGCTACTACAGGTACTGTAGGTGGTAGATGTCGCGATAACTGCCACAGCAGCAGCTACTACAGGTACTGTAGGTGGTAGATGTCACGATAACTGCCACAGCAGCAGCTACTACAAGTGCTGTAGGTGGTAGATGTCGCGATAACTGCCACAGCAGCGGCTGCTACAGGTACTGTAGGTGGAAGATGTCACGATAACTGCCACAGCAGCGGCTGCTACAGGTACTGTAGGTGGAAGATGTCACGATAACTGCCACAGCAGCAGTTACTACAGGTACTGTAGGTGGTAGATGTCGCGATAACTGCCACAGCAGCAGCTACTACAGGTACTGTAGGTGGAAGATGTCACGATAACTGCCACAGCAGCAGCTGCTACAGCTACTGTAGGTGGTAGATGTCACGATAACTGCCACAGCAGCAGCTGCTACAGCTACTGTAGGTGGTAGATGTCACGATAACTGCCACAGCAGCAGCTGCTACAGGTACTGTAGGTGGCAGATGTCATGATAACTGCCACAGCAGCAGCTGCTACAGCTACTGTAGGTGGCAGATGTCACGATAACTGCCACAGCAGCAGCTACTACAGGTGCTGTAGGTGGCAGATGTCACGATAACTGCCACAGCAGCAGCTACTACAAGTACTGTAGGTGGCAGATGTCACGATAACTGCCACAGCAGCAGCTACTACAGGTACTGTAGGTGGTAGATGTCACGATATCTACCACAGCAGCAGCTACTACAAGTACTGTAGGTGGCAGATGTCACGATAACTGCCACAGCAGCAGCTACTACAGGTGCTGTAGGTGGCAGATGTCACGATAACTGCCACAGCAGCAGCTACTACAGGTGCTGTAGGTGGCAGATGTCACGATAACTGCCACAGCAGCGGCTACTACAGGTGCTGTAGGTGGCAGATGTCACGATAACTGCCACAGCAGCGGCTACTACAAGTACTGTAGGTGGCAGATGTCGCGATAACTGCCACGGCAGCGGCTACTACAGGTACTGTAGGTGGTAGATGTCGCGATAACTGCCACGGCAGCGGCTACTACAGGTACTGTAGGTGGTAGATGTCACGATAACTGCCACAGCAGCGGCTACTACAGGTACTGTAGGTGGTAGATGTCGCGATAACTGCCACAGCAGCAGCTACTACAGGTACTGTAGGTGGTAGATGTCGCGATAACTGCCACAGCAGCAGCTACTACAGGTACTGTAGGTGGTAGATGTCGCGATAACTGCCACAGCAGCAGCTACTACAGGCACTGTAGGTGGTAGATGTCGCGATAACTGCCACAGCAGCACCTACTACAGGCACTGTAGGTGGTAGATGTCACGATAACTGCCACAGCAGCGGCTACTACAGGTACTGTAGGTGGTAGATGTCACGATAACTGCCACAGCAGCGGCTACTACAGGTACTGTAGGTGGTAGATGTCGCGATAACTGCCACAGCAGCGGCTACTACAGGTACTGTAGGTGGTAGATGTCACGATAACTGCCACAGCAGCAGCTACTACAAGTGCTGTAGGTGGTAGATGTCGCGATAACTGCCACAGCATCGGCTACTACAGGTACTGTAGGTGGTAAATGTCACGATAACTGCCACAGCAGCAGCTGCTACAGGTACTGTAGGTGGTAGATGTCGCGATAACTGCCACAGCAGCGGCTACTACAGGTACTGTAGGTGGAAGATATCACGATAACTGCCACAGCAGCAGCTACTACAGGTACTGTAGGTGGCAGATGTCACGATAACTGCCACAGCAGCAGTTACTACAGGTACTGTAGGTGGTAGATGTCACGATAACTGCCACAGCAGCAGCTGCTACAGCTACTGTAGGTGGTAGATGTCACGATAACTGCCACAGCAGCAGCTACTACAGGTACTGTAGGTGGTAGATGTCACGATAATTGCCACAGCAGCAGCTGCTACAGCTACTGTAGGTGGTAGATGTCACGATAACTGCCACAGCAGCAGCTACTACAGGTGCTGTAGGTGGCAGATGTCACGATAACTGCCACAGCAGCAGCTACTACAAGTACTGTAGGTGGCAGATGTCACGATAACTGCCACAGCAGCAGCTACTACAGGTGCTGTAGGTGGCAGATGTCACGATAACTGCCACAGCAGCAGCTACTACAGGTACTGTAGGTGGTAGATGTCACGATATCTACCACAGCAGCAGCTACTACAAGTACTGTAGGTGGCAGATGTCACGATAACTGCCACAGCAGCAGCTACTACAAGTACTGTAGGTGGCAGATGTCACGATAACTGCCACAGCAGCAGCTACTACAGGTGCTGTAGGTGGCAGATGTCACGATAACTGCCACAGCAGCAGCTACTACAAGTACTGTAGGTGGCAGATGTCACGATAACTGCCACAGCAGCAGCTACTACAGGTGCTGTAGGTGGCAGATGTCACGATAACTGCCACAGCAGCAGCTACTACAAGTACTGTAGGTGGCAGATGTCACGATAACTGCCACAGCAGCAGCTACTACAGGTGCTGTAGGTGGTAGATGTCGCGATAACTGCCACAGCAGCGGCTACTACAGGTACTGTAGGTGGTAGATGTCGCGATAACTGCCACGGCAGCGGCTACTACAGGTACTGTAGGTGGTAGATGTCACGAGGTTAGTGTGTGACATCTGATGAGTGACAGCGCGCGAAGAAAAAAGATAGTTACAGAGAATAGGATGTCGTTAGACAACAGAACTGTAAAATAAACTAGTCTGGACCAGTCCACAAATACACTCCTTCAAAAACAGTCATAAAGAATTCAGTCTGCAACAAACGAGTACAACAAGTCATTAAAAGAGTAAAGAAAGGTCACGTGAAATGAGACGAATCTCTGCAGGAGTGGACATTGTAGCCAGTTTACATCAAGGCCAGACTGTCCAGTGTTCAAAGAAATACAAAGAAAAAGGTTACCAGGAGAAAGTATCTTCTGTCTAAAAATAAATCACAAGCACGACTTTGTTCAGATGCTGTTTTGTGAACTAAACCAGATGAGACCAAGCTGGAGATGCCTGGCCTCAGATCAGCAGAAGTAGGGCCCTATGAAATCCGTTTAATTTTTTTTCAAATTCCTTTTTGATTTTTTTCATTTTCGGTGTTTTTTGGTTTTTAATTTTTGAGAATTCCATTTTAAGCATTTTATGCAAATTTAACCCCAAAACAGTATATAAAGTAATGAAATATAGACAATTTATGCAATTATAACTGTAAACTTGAATGTTTTTATACTTTTAAACATATTGTGTCCAACAAAACATTGTTTTTTTTTTTACAAAAAAAAATCTAGTTTTTTCTATGTAATAAATAAGAAAAAAATAATTCAAATAGGTAAAATCCATTTAAAGTGCAAAAAAGAAAAATTGCAACAGCAGTAAACTAATCATTTTAGTTTGTTTGATTTATTCTGTTATCAGACAGTTTGTCATAACGTACATGATATTTTTCAGGTATGTCATGACAAACTATGTGTCTGATAACAGAAAAAACTATATTTACTACAGCTGATGTAGATGCTATGAAATCCAAGCCGTTTAAATAAATAATTATCAGCCTCTTTGTGTTTAGTTTGTAAGTTTATGCTTTTCACTTATTCATTGATCCTCGTTGGAAGACCACGGGGCAGACCAGGACCCGCTGGAGAGATGATATCTCTCAGCTGGTCTGGTGGAAGCGGCCGGGGGGGGGAGGTCTGGGTCTCTGCTGAAGCTGCTGCCCCCGTGAGCCGACTACGGACCAAGCGGGAGCTAATGGATGGATGGAACTGATCCTTGCACGTATATTTTGTGTCCATTCAATCGTGTGCTGGCAAAACTTGCAGAATTTTGAATCACCAGACACATAATAATCTCGGATAAACTTCTCTGCTCTGTACCTGAGAGTAAACCGCTAGTTCCTTTGCTTCTTCGCCGGTGTCTCGGGTGCCGCTTTTTTTTTTTTTTCTATGATGAGGAAAGCAGGGGCAGAGAAGCTAGTGTCCACACCTTTTCGTGAACCCTCTTGGAACATTTTCTCGAAAGAAAAGTTCCTTTTATTCCGGGAGAAAAAAAAAGAAAAAACTTTTACGCAAATTGCCCTTCAGTTCTGTTATATTGCGCATTTGAAGTGAATTCCGTTTTTAATCTCCAATTCCGCAATTCCATGATCGCGGATTCCATAGGGCTCTACAGAAGCACCTCATACCCAGTGTCAAGCACGGTGGTGGGAGGGTGATGACTGGGGGTCCTTCAGGACCTGGGGACTCTGCTGTCACTGAGCGGGCCTTGAAATGGTCTGCAGACCAGAATATTCTTGGGGGGACTGAGAGGCCACGTGTCCAGTAGCTAAACAGGCTGAAACTGGGTCACGTGACTGGACCATGATCTGAACGACACCACCAAGTCCACATCAGAGATGTAGATTCATCAGTGTTTTCTTTCTACTGACAGCCCTTCAATTCAAACCACACGTGTTCAGTTCGGTTGATCGATCAGGACTTTAATGTTTATGTTAAATAGAGTCTGACAGTCTCGGTTACATGAGCGTTGCAGCGTGACCTCAGGGTAAATCAGCCGGGACGTCCTCTCCTGATAAGACTGACCTCTGTTTCAGGTGCTCGTGGAATCCTTTTTCTCACAGCAGAACCTTGAGCTTTTATCACTATTCATATGCAACTATAGTTGCTTCTCTTAGACCATGGCTTATGTCTTCACCTCTTGGCATTGTGTTAACACACACAGCTGAACTCTCCAGACACACGGCTGATGACCAGGTGCTGTAGGTGGTAGATGTCGTGAGGTTAGTGTGTGACATCTGATGAGTGACAGCGCGCGAAGAAAAAAGATAGTTACAGAGAATAGGATGTCGTTAGACAACAGAACTGTAAAATAAACTAGTCTGGACCAGTCCACAAATACACTCCTTCAAAAACAGTCATAAAGAATTCAGTCTGCAACAAACGAGTACAACAAGTCATTAAAAGAGTAAAGAAAGGTCACGTGAAATGAGACGAATCTCTGCAGGAGTGGACATTGTAGCCAGTTTACATCAAGGCCAGACTGTCCAGTGTTCAAAGAAATACAAAGAAAAAGGTTACCAGGAGAAAGTATCTTCTGTCTAAAAATAAATCACAAGCACGACTTTGTTCAGATGCTGTTTTGTGAACCACACCAGATGAGACCAAGCTGGAGATGCCTGGCCTCAGATCGGCAGAAGCACCTCATACCCAGTGTCAGGCACGGTGGCGGGAAAACCCTTTTTATTAGGGCTGGGCAAGTTAACGTGTTAATATCGCGTTAACGCATTAATTCATTAACGCCGACATTTATTTTATTGTGCATTAATGCATGTTGCTCACATGCTTTTGTTTTAAAAAGTCTGTTACTGGCTGCTGCGGAACCGGAAGAAATTATGCAGAAAAGCTAAAACAGACATGGAGAACGGTAAAACTCTGTGAACTTTACAGTTCAGGTAGCAACTCAGGTAGTAATATTAACAATTCTGTCTGAAAATAAAATTCTGGACTGCAACAAAACTTTCCCATCATTCCTCCATGTTCCATCAGATCTGCTCCATGTGTTCACTGTCCTGCTGTTCTCTAGCTGGTTACTGCAGTGCAGCTCCATCTAGTGGCACAGATGTGTAATGACAACAGAAAGTCCAGTCCTCCATTATAAAACTAATTCAGTTCTGTGGCCCGTTTTTTAATTTCGTATTTTTTGTTTTTTGTTTTTTTGTGTTAAATTTAAAAAATGAAGAACGTAATAAAATGTCACTTTAATTTTTTTTTTATTTTTGATTGACAGTTGAAAATGGAAAGAATGAATGATACATGTATTGGTAAAGTTACAGAACTTTAACATGGACATTTTCATTTTAAAGTTCTCCCAGACGGAGGATTCAACAGAAACAAGGTTATTTGTAACAACTGACAAACTGAACTCCCCGTTAAAAGTTTCTGCTGTTACCTCAGAAATTACCTGTTTTAATGTTCTGATTGTGCTGAGACACAATCATTTGTTGGATTTTGTTTGTAGCCTTTTTTTTTATTTTTTGTAAAAACAGGATGACATTAATGTCCTGGCAGTGGCAATAAGCTTTATTTTATTTTATATTTTTTAAGATTAGATTTACACTAAATATGTGTTACTGACAAGTGCTGATGTTAAAAGTGTTTGATAAAACAAATGTTATGACACTTTAGTTCATATGACAGAAGAACATTTAAATAAAAGTGACCTTTACACTACTTTTGAATTCATTATTTGATTTTGCGTATACAATGCGATTAATTGTGATTAATCAGGGAAATAATGCGATTAATTGCGATTAAACATTTTAATCGTTGCCCAGCCCTACTTATTATAGTTACTCATTTTTAACATAAATATTCTGTGTTTTTTTTCTTTTGTCTCATTTATTCGTGTTTCCTGAAGGAGTGGCTCTCATTGTTGAAAGTTAAAGTGTGTGATCTCCAGACCAGAGGAGAGGGAAACCTCCCCAACAGGACTGTGTGGATGAACCGGGTTTATGGCGCGTTCACACCTCACCTGGATGACGTTTCCACCGCTTCAACCCGCTGAAGGCCAGTTCTAAACTTAACTGGAACAATGTCACATTTAACTCCAGATGTTGCATTTACATGACACACGTGATCCGGTTCTGATCCGGACGGGGTTTGTGCTGTGAGCCTTACCTGAACCCACGACCAGAGTTCTGGCCCCGCAGCAGTGGAAGCAGTGCAGCAGGGACTTGGACCTGATGTTGGTGTTCAGGAACGCCACCGAGCAGCCCACCTTGGCCAAGCCGAACCAGACGCACAGGAAGTCGGGTTCGTTGCCCATGAGCAGAGCCACGCAGTCTCCTCTGCCCAGCCGGACCCGGTCCAGGAAGACCCGGGCCAGCCGGTTGCTGCGCTGCTCCACGTCCCGGTACGTGTGCGCGGCGCCCTCGTAGATGACGAACGGCTTGTCGGGGATGCGCCGCGCCTGCTCCACGAACCGGTCCAGGACGGTGCGCACGCTGGAGGTGAGTTTAAAGAGCTCCAGCTTCGCGCCGTACCGGACCACCTTCAGCAGGAAGAGCAGGTCCGTCCAGAAGTACGGGAAGCAGAGTCTCTGCAGGAGGTGCGCGGAGAAGAAGCCCGCCAGCACGGCGGAGAGCCACCCCAGAGACGGAGCCATGTCTGCGGGCAGGAGCCAGCGGCGGAGCCGGAGATGTTCTCCGGTCACGCTCCGGCTCATAAACACACGCCTGCGTGATGTCAGCGCGCACGCGAGCCGTCAAGTCAGCGGATACTGAACCGGAACAGGACCGGACATCCTGTCAAAATAAGACCCGACCAGATCTGGAGCACAGATCTGGAGCTGGAGGTCCAGGAAGGGGATGGAGCCCTGAGAGGTTCTGGTTCCTCCTGATTCTTTCAGCTCAGCGGTCTGTCTGTCTCCAGCATCTCTGGGGTTCAGTTTGAGATTTAATAGAGAGATGAGGTCCAAACCCTTTAAGATGTTCCAAACTGATCTGCTAATCTCCTGCACTTCACGAAGTAAACAGGCTAGATTTGATAAACTCACAAAACAGAAATCTGTGATTTTACTGAAACCACCTGATGGTGTAGTACCACACCTGACCACAGGGGGGCACATAGATCTGCTGTGTTGATAAAGGAGCCACTGACAGTATGGCGCTAATGAGTCGGGCCAGTCAGGTGCATCTTCTAACACTACTTTGTCCCTCCAGAGGTGCATTTCCCTGTGACGTAGACTAGGAGGCGACAACGTTCTGGTTATATGCAGATGCAGCAGAAAAAACTGTGACTTCATACACCCTCAAATTTGCAGGAGAACACTCAGAGCTTGTGACTTTACTAAGTAGCAATTTTGTAAAGAGAAAAACTAAAATGTTGACTTTTTGATTTTTTTTTTAAATTAAAGTTACCTTTTTGTGATAGAATATCGTAGGAGGAAACAAGTATTGATTATTACAAACCTCAATTAACAATTCTGAGTCCTCTGGACCAAATTTAACAGTCCAAAAGTTCATTCTTATATCTTCTTCTATCTTATCTTATCTTATAAACTTACAGGTTTTGGATTATAACACAAACAGTGCTTCACAAAGATGCAATTAAATGTGCTTTTTTTAGGTGGTTACAAATCAAGAAAGGTCATTTTATTTCTTCCCAAATACTGTATTTTGAGGCTGACCTTGCTGCTTGGGCGCCCCCTGGTGACTCTTTGCATTTACAATCTGCACACGACAAGAATGTTGCTTATTAACTAACTGGCATTAAATCATAGGAAGCGTGTGCTTTAATTCCTGAAGGTTAGTTTTCTGGTGCATGAGGTGACCTGAACCAGTCCACCTGGATCGCCGGGCCTTCCTGGAGCTGGACAATCATCCATCACATCAGACATTTGTCTTGTTTTTACTTCATCCAGTGAAAAAAGACCAGAACAGGAACACACCTGGACCCAGCTGTTCATCTGGAGACTTCCTCACAGCTGAACAGAACTGCAAGCTGAGTCCTGATCCCGTCACACATCAGGTAAAGGTGGAACAGACTGGAGCAGCTGTGCACGTGCGCATGACCACGTGGTTACAGGACAGTCAGAAATGTTCCGTTTTTTGGCTCCGTGGCAAAGGTGAGTTTTATTTTGAAAGGGAACGTCGCCTCGTTTCCTGCGGGACTGCTTCCCGACTTTGTTTGACAGCGTAGTGGAACCACGTGACGATTGTTGTGGAGTAGGCGGGGCTACAGCCTGGTGGTCCCACCCCACCGGCTCCCGCCACTTACACAAGCTCGTTACGCTTCATCCCAGGGGGTCACCTGGGTGGAAGTGGAGCAGAAGTTACTGCCCTGGGGTCACACGGAGCACGCGCTCCAGGTGCTTAGGGGGCGGGGCAAGATTCTGACACTGGGAGCGTTGCTTTTCATGTCGCCGCTCACGAGCCGACTGGAAGTGAGGACCTGTTGACGCGCGGGGAGGGAGGGAGGGGCTTATCTGTTCAACAGAGGGACGACCGTTACCACGGTTACCACCCGACAGCCGTGATGTAACAGTGATGTAAGGAAAAGTGTCATAACAAAAACACACACAAAAAGAAAGTTTGTGTTTATATATATATATATATATATATATATATATATATATATATATATATATATATCACGGGGATCTGCTGGAGCCTATCCCAGCCGTCTACGGGCGAAAGGCAGGGGTTCACCCTGGACAGGTCGCCAGTCCATCACAGGTCCACACATACAGACACACAACCATTCACACTCACATTCATTCCTACAGGCAATTTAGAATTATCAATTAACCTAACATGCATGTTTTTGGACTGTGGGAGGAAGCCGGAGTACCCGGAGGAAACCCACGCAAGCACGGGAGAACATGCAAACTTCCACACAGAAAGGCCCCGAGGTTCAGTCCAGGACCCCCCCCTGCCGAGGTTCGAACCAGGAACCTTCTCATATATATATATATATATATACATAAATATATATATATATACGCTGTGAGGCAACAGTGCTAACCACTAAGCCACCGTATCATATATATATATATATATATATATATATATATATATATAGATATATAGATATATATACATATATAGATATATATGATATATATCTATATATATATATATATATATATATATATGTATATATACACATATATATATATATGTGTGTGTGTATATATACATATATATATATATATATACACATTATATATATATATATATATATTATATATATATATATATATATACAGTGCATCCGGAAAGTATTCACACCCCTTCACATTTACCACGTTTTGTTTTGTTACAGCCTCATTTCAAAAGGGATGGAATTATATTTTTTTCTCTTCAATCTACACACAATACCCCCATAATGTTGAAGTGAAAAATGTTTTGATGAATATCTTGTTAATTTATGAAAAATAAGAAACTGGAAAAACACATGTACATAAGTATTCACACTCTTTATTCAGTACTTCGTTAAGCACCTTTAGCAGCAATTACAGCTTTAAGCTTTTTTGGGAAAGATGCTACCAGCTTGGCACACTTGGATTTGGGGTAATTTTCCCATTCTTCTCTGCAGAACCTCTCAAGCTCTGTCAGGTTAGACGGGGAGCGTCGCTGCACAGCTATTTTCAGTTCCTTCCAGAGATGCTCAATGGGGTTCAAGTCTGGGCTCTGGCTGGGCCACTCAAGGACCTTCACAGACTTGTTCTCAAACCAGTCCTTTGTTATCCTAGCTGTGTGCTTGGGGTCGTTGTCCTGTTGGAACGTGAATCGTCGACCAAGTCGGAGGTCCTGAGCGCTCTGGAGCAGGTTTTCATTCAAGATGTCTCTGTACATTGCTCCATTCATCTTTCCCTCTATCCTGACAAGTCTCCCAGTACCTGCCGCTGAAAAACATCCCCACAGCATGATGCTGCCACCACCATGCTTCACCGTGGGGATGGTATTTGTCAGGTGATGAGCGGTGCCTGGTTTCCTCCAGACGTGACGCTTGGCATTCAGGCCGAAAAGCTCTATTTTTGTTTCATCAGACCAAAGAATCTTGTTAACGATGGTCTGAGAGTCGTTTAGGTGCCTTTTGGCAAATTCTAAGCGGGCTGTCATGTGCCTTTTACTGAGGAGAGGCTTCCGTCTGGCTACTCTACCATAAAGGCCTGATTGGTGGAGTGCTGCAGAGATGGTTGTCCTTCTGGAAGGCTCTCCCATTTCCTCAGAGTGACGCTGGAGCTCTGTCAGAGTTATCATTGGGTTCTTGGTCACCTCCCTGACCAAGGCCCTTCTACCCCGGTTGCTCAGTTTGGACGGGCGGCCAGCTCTAGGAAGAGTCATGGTGGTTCTGAACTTCTTCCATTTACGAATGATGGAGGCTACAGTGCTCTTCGGGACCTTCAATGCTGCAGAAATCCTTTGGTATCCTTCCCCAGCTCTGTGCCGTGATACAATTCTGTCTCGGAGGTCTACAGACAATTCCTTTGTCTTCATGGCTTGTTTTTTCTCTGCCAATGCACTGTGAGCTGTGGGGCCTTATATAGACAGGTGTGTGCCTTTCAATTAACTGAATTTCACACAGGTTGCACTCTAGTCAATTTGTAGGAACATCCCAAGGACAAGGACAATCAATGAAAACAAGATGCATGTCAGCTCAGTTTTGAGTGTCAAAACAAATGGTGTGAATACTTATGTACATGTGAGATTTCAGTTTTTTATTTTTTATAAATCTGAGAAAAATGCTAGAAAAACAAATCCAATTTGTGATTATGGAGTATTCTGTGTAGATTGATGAGGAACAAATAATAATTCCATCCCTTTTGAAATGAGGTTGTAACAAAACAAAACGTGGTAAATGTGAAGGGGGTGAATACTTTCCGGATGCACTGTATATACACACATATATATATATATATATAGAGATATATATATATATATATAGAGAGGAGAATAGATATATAGATATATAGATATAGTGTATATAGATATACACATATATATATTGTGTAGAGATATAGATAGAGATAGACTGAGAGAGAGATAGATGATAGAGAGATATAGATATAGAGATACTCTATATAGAGATATATATAGATAGACATATATATATCTATATATATATATATATATATAGATATATAGATATATATCTATATATATATATATATATATATATATATATATATATATATATATATATATATATATATATATATATATATATATATATATATATATGTGTGTGTGTGTATATATATGCAGGCCAGCTGACAGTCTTGTCTGGGCCTGGGACAAGATAATGTTAGATGGGCCCTCCCCTACACCACCGCCGTTTTTTTTTTTTTTTTGTCACTAAACATCACTAGTTTTGTTTGATATATTGTGATGTGTAATGCAATAAATAAGGTATTGTATATGAGGAGAAAATCTTAGCTCTCCATGGCAGCTGAAGTTTTAGTAATATATGAAAGGACCTGCTAATATTATTAAGATTTATGCATACACATTTTCTAATTGTGATTGAAAGAATAATTTTCCACAAATAGGACTATTCTGACATTTTTTCAAATTCCACAATTTAATGAGGGCCCAGTTGTGGGCCCCCCTCTCCCTGGGCCCGGGACAGCAGACCCGTTTGTCCCCCCCTATCGACGGGCCTGTATATTATATATATATATATATATATATATATATATATATATATATATATATATATATATATATATATATATATGTGTATATATGTGTGTGTGTGTGTGTGTGTGTGTTGTGTGTGTGTGTATATATATATATATATATATAAATATATATATATATATACATACACATATACATACACAGGGGTTGACACTGACACCGGCCAACCAGCCAAATGCTAGTAAAATTTGGTTGTGGCTAGTAACAATTTCTGTCTTACAATGCAACTTTGGCTGGTAACTTATTCTTTGATATGAAACATCACAATAGTTGTACCAATTATTTGTATTTAGAATGTAAATACAAGAATATTGTGAAGAAGAAAAAAAGTGACAGCAAAACTGTGGCTAGCATAAAGACTAAATGGCTAATGACTGAGGAAATACACTAGCCACAGTGGCTGGTGAGCAAAAAAGTTAGCGTCAAGCCCTGCATATATATATATATATATATCCACACTACCTTGACAGTTTTTTAGTTTATTTATACATGTATTTATTTTAGAGGCGTGTGACAGTGAATGTATCAGATTAGAATATTGATAAATCCTTTTCTATTTGTTTTCCATTAGTAAGCACGCTATGATGATGTCATCTCTAGGAACCTTTCGTTCCTTGAGAAACCTTTCAGTTTTTAGGGTCTGTAAGGGGTCTTCAGCTCCAGTCCTCCAGAACCACAACGCTGCAGGTCTGAGGTGTTTCCCTGCTTCAGCACCTGATTCACATGAATGAGTCGTTAACAGACCTGGATGACGAGCTGATGGTGATCCATGAATCTGAATCAGGTGCTGAAGCAGGAAACATCTAAGACCTGCAGGGTTGAAGACCGCTGCTGTAAGGAAAAATAAAAACAAGAAACAACCCAAACATTTAAAAGAGCATCATTCTGAGAAGCAGACTCAACGTCATGAAGCTGAAAGGGTGGAGGGAGAAACCAGAGCCAGCTGAGGAGTCTGGAGCTTTGTTTTTACTGCTGATGAAGTTGATCAGAAGAAAGAAATTCAGCATCAGCAGCTCAGACCTGACACATATTTCTGCATGTGTAGACATTATATACATGGAGATTTATATATCTTCATACAATATATAAAACTACTATACAATTCACTATTAATAAATAGAATTTTAATGCAACTGTTAAATAAATGATGAACTAGGGAAGTCAGGAATCGAACCACTGACCTTCAGGCTGGCAGGAGCCTGTTCCACAGCCTCCTCCATGGGCGAGGAGAGAGGAGGAAAGGAGGGATACGAGGAGAGAGGAGGAAAGAGGAGGAGAGGAGAGATACGAGGAGAGAGGAGGAAAGAGGAGATATGAGGAGAGAGGAGATGAGAGATACAAGCGGAGAGGAGGAAAGGAGGGATATGAGGAGAGAGGAGAGAGGAGGAAAGGAGGGATATGAGGAGAGAGGATGAAAGGAGGGATATGAGGAGACAGGAGGAGAGGAGAGATACGAGGTGAGAGGAGATGAGAGATACAAGGAGAGAGGAGGAAAGGAGGGATATGAGGAGACAAGAGAGAGAGAGAGGGGAGGAGAGGAGAGGACGGAGGAGGAGGAGAGATAGAGGAGGGAGAGAGGAGAGAGGAGGAAAGGAGGTATATGAGGAGAGATACGGGGAGAGAGGAGGAAAGGAGGTATATGAGGAGACAAGAGGCGAGGAGAGATACGGGGAGAGAGAAGGAAAGGAGGTATATGAGGAGACAAGAGGCGAGGAGAGATATGGGGAGAGAGGAGGAAAGGAGAAATACGAGGAGACAGGAAGTGAGGAGAGATACAAGGAGAGAGGAGGTGAGGAAAGATACAAGGAGAGAGAAGATGAGGAGAGATACAGGTAGACAGGAGGCTAGGGGAGAAACAAGGAGACAGGACGCAAGGAGAGATACAGGGAGACAGGAGGCAAGGAGAGATACAAGGAGACAGGAAGCAAGGTGAGAGGAAGCAAGGAGAGATACAGGGAGAAAGGAGGCAAGGAGAGATACAAGGAGACAGGAAGTAAGGTGAGAGGAAGCAAGGAGAGAAACATGGAGACAGGAAGCAAGGTGAGGGGAAGCAATGAGAGATACAGGGAGACAGGAGGCAAGGAGAGATACAAGGATACAGGAAGCAAGGTGAGAGGAAGCAAGGAGAGAAACAAGGAGACAGGAAGCAAGGTGAGGGGAAGCAAGGAGAGATACAGGGAGACAGGAGGCGAGGAGAGATACAAGGAGACAGGAAGCAAGGTGAGAGGAAGCAAGGAGAGATGCAGGTAGACAGGAGGCAAGGAGAAATACAAGGAGACAGGAAGCAAGGTGAGAGGAAGCAAGGAAGGATACAGGGAGACAGGAAGCAAGGTGAGAGGAAGCAAGGAGAGATACAGGGAGACAGGAGGCGGGGAGAGATACAAGGAGACAGGAAGCAAGGTGAGAGGAAGCAAGGAGAGATACAGGTAGACAGGAGGCAAGGAGAGATACAAGGAGAGAGGAAGCAAGGTGAGAGGAAGCAAGGAGGGATACAGGTAGACAGGAGGAGAGGAGAGATACAAGGAGACAGGAAGCAAGGTGAGAGGAAGCAAGGAGAGATACAGGTAGACAGGAGGCGAGGAGAGATACAAGGAGACAGGAAGCAAGGTGAGAGGAAGCAAGGAGAGATACAGGTTGAGAGGAAGCAAGGAGAGATACAGGAGGCTAGGAGAGATACAAGGAGACAGGAAGCAAGGTGAGAGGAAGCAAGGAGAGATACAGGGAGACAGGAGGCGGGGAGAGATACAAGGAGACAGGAAGCAAGGTGAGAGGAAGCAAGGAGAGATGCAGGTAGACAGGAGGCAAGGAGAGATACAAGGAGACAGGAAGCAAGGTGAGAGGAAGCAAGGAGAGATACAGGTAGACAGGAGGAGAGGAGAGATACAAGGAGACAGGAAGCAAGGTGAGAGGGAGCAAGGAGAGATACAGGTAGACAGGAGGCGAGGAGAGATACAAGGAGACAGGAAGCAAGGTGAGAGGAAGCAAGGAGAGATACAGGTAGACAGGAGGCGAGGAGAGATACAAGGTGAGAGGAAGCAAGGAGAGATACAGGAGGCTAGGAGAAGTTTTCAACAATGAACAAGGATGATTCCTGGTACAGCTGAGTCTCGTGACCTCAGTGATGCAGCAGATTATTAAACTCCAGAACTGCTCAGAAATGTTGAGTTCAGTCTCGGATCCACTTCACCAACCTTCTGCAGATGTTTAGGAGATTTCTGCAAACTAAAACCTGGATTAATCCTCGTTTAAATCTCCTCCTACAGCTTCCTCTGTTACCAGTTACCCTGCTGGGAACAGAGACCAGTTACCCTGCTGGGAACAGAGACCAGTTACCCTGCTGGGAACAGTTACCAGTAACCCTGCTGGGAACAGAGACCAGTTACCCTGCTGGGAACAGTTACCAGTTACCCTGCTGGGAACAGAGACCAGTTACCCTGCTGGGAACAGTTAACAGTTACCCTGCTGGGAACAGAGACCAGTTACCCTGCTGGGAACAGAGACCAGTTACCCTGCTGGGAACAGACAGTTACCCTCTGGGACAACCAGTTTGGAACAGAGACCAGTTACCCTGCTGGGAACAGTTACCAGTTACCCTGCTGGGAACAGAGACCAGTTACCCTGCTGGGAACAGTTAACAGTTACCCTGCTGGGAACAGAGACCAGTTACCCTGCTGGGAACAGTGACCAGTTACCCTGCTGGGAACAGACCAGTTACCCTGCTGGGAAACCAGTACCCTGCTGGGAACAGTTACCAGTTACCCTGCTGGGAACAGAGACCAGTTACCCTGCTGGGAACAGTTACCAGTTACCCTGCTGGGAACAGAGACCAGTTACCCTGCTGGGAACAGAGACCAGTTACCCTGCTGGGAACGGTTACCAGTTACCCTGCTGGGAACAGAGACCAGTTACCCTGCTGGAACAGTTACCAGTTACCCTGCTGGGAACAGTACCAGTTACCCTGCTGGGAACAGTTACAGTTACCTGACTGGGAACAGAGACCAGTTACCCTGCTGGGAACAGTTACCAGTTACCCTGCTGGGAACAGAGACCAGTTACCCTGCTGGGAACAGAGACCAGTTACCCTGCTGGGAACAGTTACCAGTTACCCTGCTGGGAACAGAGACCAGTTACCCTGCTGGGAACAGTTACCAGTTACCCTGCTGGGAACAGAGACCAGTTACCCTGCTGGGAACAGAGACCAGTTACCCTGCTGGGAACAGGACCAGTTACCCCTGCTGCGGGAACAGAGTTACCAGTTACCTGCTGGGAACAGAGACCAGTTACCCTGCTGGGAACACAGTTACCAGTTACCTGCTGGAACAGAGACCAGTTACCCTGCTGGGAACAGTTACCAGTTACCCTGCTGGGAACAGAGACCAGTTACCCTGCTGGGAACAGAGACCAGTTACCCTGCTGGGAACGAGACCAGTTTACCCACGAGACCAGTTACCCTGCTGGGAACGGTTACCAGTTACCCTGCTGGGAACAGAGACCAGTTACCCTGCTGGGAACAGTTACCAGTTACCCTGCTGGGAACAGAGACCAGTTACCCTGCTGGGAACGGTTACCAGTTACCCTGCTGGGAACAGAGACCAGTTACCCTGCTGGGAACAGTTACCAGTTACCCTGCTGGGAACAGAGACCAGTTACCCTGCTGGGAACAGTTACCAGTTACCCTGCTGGGAACAGTTACCAGTTACCCTGCTGGGAACAGAGACCAGTTACCCTGCTGGGAACAGAGACCAGTTACCCTGCTGGGACAACAGTTACCCAGTTACCGCTGGGAACAGAGACCAGTTACCCTGCTGGGAACGTTACCAGTTTACCCTGCTGGGAACAGAGACCAGTTACCCTGCTGGGAACGGTTACCAGTTACCCTGCTGGGAACAGTACCAGTTTACCCTGCTGGGACTACCAGGCTGGGAACAGAGACCAGTTACCCTGCTGGGGAACAGTTACCAGTTACCCTGCTGGGAACAGACCAGTTACCCTGCTGGGAACAAGAGTTACCAGTACCCTGCTGGGAACAGAGACCAGTTACCCTGCTGGGAACAGTTACCAGTTACCCTGCTGGGAACAGAGACCAGTTACCCTGCTGGGAACGGTTACCAGTTACCCTGCTGGGAACAGAGACCAGTTACCCTGCTGGGAACGGTTACCAGTTACCCTGCTGGGAAAGAGTTACCAGTTACCCTGCTGGGAACAGAGACCAGTTACCCTGCTGGGAACGGTTACCAGTTATCCTGCTGGGAACAGAGACCAGTTACCCTGCTGGGAACGGTTACCAGTTACCCTGCTGGGAACAGAGACCAGTTACCCTGGGGAACCAGTTACCCTGCTGGGAACAGAGTTACCAGTTACCCTGCTGGGAACCAGAGTTACCAGTTACCCTGCTGGGAACAGTTACCAGTTACCCTGCTGGGAACAGAGACCAGTTACCCTGCTGGGAACAGAGACCAGTTATCCTGCTGGGAACAGAGACCAGTTACCCTGCTGGGAACGGTTACCAGTTACCCTGCTGGGAACGGTTACCAGTTACCCTGCTGGGAACAGAGACCAGTTACCCTGCTGGGAACGGTTACCAGTTACCCTGCTGGGAACAGAGACCAGTTACCCTGCTGGGAACGGTTACCAGTTACCCTGCTGGGAACAGAGACCAGTTACCCTGCTGGGAACAGAGACCAGTTACCCTGCTGGGAACGGTTACCAGTTACCCTGCTGGGAACAGAGACCAGTTACCCTGCTGGGACGAGACAGTTACCCTGCTACCAGTACCTGCCTGGGACAGACAGTTACTGGGAACAGTACCAGTTACCCTGCTGGGAACAGAGACCAGTTACCCTGCTGGGAACAGTTACCAGTTACCCTGCTGGGAACAGTTACCAGTTGCTCCATCCCTCTCATCTTGTGTTGTCTGATAGTTCTCATTTCCAGATGTGTCAGAGTTCATGACTCCCACAGATAAAAGGGGTCTGACCATCATGTTAAACTGGTTCAATGTGATGTGTGGTGGACTGGAGGCTCCAACTCCTGCAGCAGATCTTTACAACACAGAAGAACCTGGAGCTCAGACACGTTTAAACGGACCAGCCCAGAGGTTCTGCAGATGTTCTGGACCTGAACGGGAGGAAGCGTGCAGCCCCGAGCAGAAACTGATTGGTCTTGGTCCGCTGAACTGATGCAGGAGAATTTCAGACACGCAGCAGTCATGTGACCATCTGAAGCCACCTTCTGTCCCGAAACATCTGCAACGCTAATCTGTCTCTAATCTCATTACTGGACATCATACTCTGAAAGACGCTGGTTTTATTCAGCTACCTGCTCAGTGGACAGAACATTTCTGAAATCTAAATCTAAATCCTCAGCACTGCTTGGCGATTTAACCCGTTTGTGTGTGTGAGAGTAAAAACCCGATCTAAGAGAGTTTGACCAACTCATATCCTTTTCCACTTTGCTATTATTTCCTGAGAAGTTAAAATGTCACTTGCATCACCGAGTGATTCTTCCCCAGGATGTAAGAGCGCGAGCAGCCACCAGGTGTCGCTAACCATCTGTCCCTGATGAACTGATGAGCAGCAGCTGATCCTCCATCAGAGCAGATGTTTTAGCAGGTCGCTAGTCGAGGACACTCAGGCGAGTTGGAATTAGCATCGTCTCAGTGAAGCAGAGCTACAATAAAAGGAGCTTAGCTCTGAGGTGACAGAGACTCTTCACATGTGGACAGTGTCCCTCTGCAGTAGACGTCCCAGAAACTGAACCAGCTGAGGTGACAGAGACTCTTCACATGTGGACAGTGTCCCTCTGCAGTAGACGTCCCAGAAACTGAACCAGCTCTGAGGTGACAGAGACTCTTCACATGTGGACAGTGTCCCTCTGCAGTAGACGTCCCAGAAACTGAACCAGCTCTGAGGTGACAGAGACTCTTCACATGTGGACAGTGTCCCTCTGCAGTAGACGTCCCAGAAACTGAACCCAAAGATCAAGCAGTGCAGAGAATGAAGATGTGAGTCCTTCAAGGCCTCGCTGAGCATGTTGGAGGTCCATGGAGGTCCAGTTAGACGACTGGAGGAGGAGCTGCAGGAGAAAGAGTCTTCTGTTGAAGCATGAGTGACGTTCATCTGGACAATCATGTGACCTCCTGAACGAAGCGAGACCAGCGAAGGTGTTTGGTCTCGTCCAGGTACAGCAGCAGAAACGTCTCACCGTAGAGCGCGGCGGTGCAGGAGTGATGGTTTGGGTTTGTTTTGCTGGAACGGGACACCTTAGATCAGGGGTGTCACACTCATTTCACTGATAACCAAAATAAATGAAACTACACCTTATTATAATGTTAAATACCGGTTTCTGTATTTATTATGTATTCAAGTTTCAAATATTTAAGTCATTATTATATTAAACTCAGGGTTTGTGGTTGTAAGAGTATCCATTAGCTTGGTTTCAGAAGCGGTTCTGTTTTTCTTGCAAGCTAAATTTAGCATACTTAGCTCTGTGTTTGCTGTCAAAATGCCATCGTTCATGAAACTACCTTCCTTGTGCACCATTTTTTCTTTTCTTGGACATGCTGGGGTTAGTTTGTAGAGGTTTTTTTTTAAGTTCATCAGTTCTGAAAAAACGTCTTGCTCATTCTCGATCACGAACATCCGGGCCACTGGCATCCGCGGGCCATAGCTACCAGTCCGTGGGGGCAAACAATCGCTCACTGTTGCTTGCGAAGTTGATGCATTTAGCATTTTGTGGCTGTTCTTTCTGATTTCGTGCAGTTTACGATAGGGGGAAAGATGGTGAAGAACAGTTGTGTGTTCAACTGCACCAACAATGTTGCTCGCCAGGCGCTTTTGTCATTTTATATGATTCCTATCGAGGCTACTGAGACTGAAAGAAGAAGAAAATGGCTGCTCGCTATTAACAGAGCAGACGAAGATACTCCAGGGAAATTACGGACTATGCGTATGTTTGTTCAGTACACTTTGTAACAGGTAAGAAATCAGATTTTTTCCAAGATATTTTAGTTTTTAATTTCTATGTTTAGATCTAATATTTTGACGTGTTTGGGGAGGCCCCATTATAGATCGTTGAGGTCCGGTAAAAAAAAAAAAAAAAAAAAAATACTATGTCTGCTGGGGCTGCTGACCCAAGTGACTGTCGAGAGACTCCATAATATATCTAGCCTCTAATTTCAAATTTTAAATATATATTTTCAGGAAGAAAGGTCAACCAGAAAGATAACCAGATTATGTTCCATCTGTGTTCCCACACAAACCAAAGTCCGGACAGTCCGGACAGTCAGGCCAGAGGTCTGTGTCACGTTTTAGCAGAGCTACATTTAATTCTTTATGTATTGGGGACTGTGTATTGGTGTATAAATATTTAAAATAGTCTCAAAAAACACCTTTACTTACCAGGAGTTTTTACGAGGTAATTGTACACACCTGGGTACCCCAAATGAGGCCATTGTTTGGGGTTATTTATCCAAGAATCGGCTGTGTGCTTGTATGGACACAAATCTAGATCGACTATGTCCGATTTGGCTTTATACCTCGCTAAAGCCTCTGGCTTCAACTCATTCTGATATAGGTCAGCCATGCTCGCCACCACAGGCACCCGTGACGATCGCCAAACAAAGTTAAAAAACAATAAAGGCGCGAAATAGCTAAAGGAACTGTGAGCGAAAAATACCTGGATACAATGTTGTTTGCCTCCCTCACGCTAAAACCGGAAGTGTAACCATGGCGCGTGACGTCACGGCGATATCGAGAATAGCTACCGTTATCGTTGTGGGTAACGATGATGGGAGATGTAGTTTATTCAATTCAATTCAAAAATACTTTATTAATCCCCCAAGGGGGAAATTCAAGTTTCAGTACACCAGTCTGGTGTACTAGAGGAGCTGCCGGCGTCCAGCGCTCCTTTTCATGCCCGGTCCCGTGGTCCAAGTGCTAACTCCAGTTAACAGCCGTTAAAACAGCTAACAGCCGTTAGAACCAGTATATCTCCATAATGAATATGTGCTTTAAAGCGGTTTAAGCTTATTTTAAGTCTTAAAATATTGGTTTTAAATTCAAGACAATAATGCCCAAGCTCTCGAGGGCCACATTTGGCCCGCGGGCCTCGTGTTTGACACATGTGCCTTAGAGTCACTGACCTGACCGTGACCACCTCGTGTACGTCAGTGTTCTAAAAGCAAACGTGAGGTCACCTGATAGCTAACACGTGGTGGACAGTGGGTCACCTGACAGGACAACGGGCCTCGCTGAAGATCTATAGATCTGAGAGCAGACGTGCACATTTATCACCTCCTTACCCACAAACCCACACCACCTGAGTCGACCCGAGTCTCTGCGTGGGCGTCTGTCAGCAGATCAGGTCCATTTGACCGACCGACACGTTCAGAAACAATCTGAAGCTTCAACGTGTATTGATTATACTTCCAATTTATTCCATTTAAAACCCTCGCCATCTTTCTCAGTAATCAACAACGCCGTCCCGTCCGCCCCCTCCCAGGTGCGTTGAAGCAGTAAAACGGCCGACTGGTCCACGGTGGTTTCATCTTTACACCTCATTTGTTCTGCAGAACTTGGAGGAAACAGAGCGAGTACAAGAAGACCTTTAATGATTCAGCTATAAAGATTACAGACAGCTAATGCATGCAGAACAACAACACAACACAACTGTAAAACACTTCAAATATCAAAAGTTAATACAATCAGCGCTTGGATTACTGCTGCTGGGCTTTTACAAAGTCAGCAAATAGAAATCTGTGTGAGAAGACACTGAAAACCCTGAATGAAGAGACGACCTTCTTCCTTGTTAAAGCCCAGGATCGGTCCGCGTCCTGTAAAAGTCCGTTAGTGTCGTGTCTCGGACGCTTCAGTCCTGCGCTTTAACTGGGGTGTAGACCGCGGGCCGGTTCCCTGACGGAGACGGACCCGGCTGTCAGGGAGCAGACGGCTCCGTGGCTCCAGAACCACGACTTCAACTAGCCCTCACCTAAACTAACCACTGTCTCGGTTCGTTAAAGGCCTAAAATATACCATCAACAGAAAACTTCACAATTAACTTAAATGTAAAATCAGTGTTAAAAATGACGAGTCATTTATAAAGAAAAACAGAAACAGCCGTCAGCTCAGTTGAACTGCTGAAAACTTTGTTCAACAACCAGGTTCTTCACATGAAAACTTCTAGAAAAGCAGGTTTATATTTGGACAAACAGAAGAGAATCAAATAAAACCAAACGTGTTGCTGAAATGACACTAGAAAAAGGTAGAAAAATAGTACTATTGTGGTTGGCAGCAGACTGGCTGGGCTCAGAGGGGGGGGTGGCGGCACCGCCGCCGCCGGGTCACATGATGGAGCAGCCTCTCTTGGCAGCACGAGGGTCTCCCTGCAGAGGCAACGCACCAGAATCAGAGTCATGAACGCACCATCGGCCTCAAATGTCACATTCAGTGCGTTTACATGGGAAGTTTAATTCCTCTTTAATTCAGAATTAAAGTTAAATCCAAATAAAAGTTACCATGTAAACACCTAATTCCATATGAAAATGTCAATTCCGAATTAAACTTAATTCCGAAGTAAGTGGCTGGTTTATTCCCCTTTTAATTCCGAATTAAATAATTCCGCGGTCACGTAAACACTCATACCACTTTAAATTAATTCCCGTCTTTCTGCGCATGCTCGTTCTCTTGCCCGTCTGTCGCGATGACGCTTATATTCCTCGCTGGGCTTGTTTTCGAAACAAAGTTTTAAAACGGCAGCACGCAGTAAACGGTGGTCAAGAGCAGAGACGATTTATTTGATAAATAGCTTGGAGGAACTGGAAATAATTAAAAGAACAGATGGCAGGAAACATAAAAATTGTGAGCTTTTCAAAGTTGTAGCGGCCAGGTTACATAAAGGAGGTTTCACAGATAGAGACGCCACCCAGGTCAAAAATAAGTGGAATGTTGTTGCTAATCGAGTTGTTGCTAAGTTTGTTTTCTTCCGGTAGACGTAAAGACGTCCGCCCCCCCTATCCAATCAGAACTCTTCCCAACCCCCAGACCTTAAGATGAATTGGATAAAGCCGAACAAACGTGTTTTCCATGTAAACCTCAATTCGGAATTACTATTTCCATGTAAACTTGAAGGAAAATAGTTTAATTCGGAATTATTTAATTCGGAATTATTAATTCCGAATTAAAAAACATCATGTAACTGCAGCCATTCACATGTGAGTCAGCAGATTTATGAGGTTTGAAGACATATTAAAGAACAGTTCTGGACGTCACGTTCACGTTTGTGGTTGGTTTTCGTCATGTCACGTCTCGTTTCATGTCGAGAAAGAATGAAAAACAAAAAAAGATGGAAAACAAGGCCAGTGTTTGTCTGATTTAGATGCTGGCTGAGTGGCGCTCATCCATTCATCTACCACTCATCTCTTCAGTGGTTCAGCCAAATCTGGAAAGGATTTTAACCACTCCAGATGTTTCTCCAACCAGCTGTGGATGGCACCACGTTAGTGTTTTCACTCACACCCCCCCCCCCCCCCCCCCCCCCCCCCCCCCCCAAATCAACGTTTGAGGAAAGGCTGAGTGGAGCAGGATCACAAAATCAGGATCACTTTAGTCAACTGTCATGTTTTGTTGTTCACTAAAGAATCCTAGGGATCCAATAACTGATTTTTAAAACCGATAACTTTCAGCTCCTAAAGGCCGATACTGATACCGATAACACACATATACCTAAGATCATTACATCAATACTATGAACAAAACCAAAAACAGGGGAGGGAAGACTTGCTGCTGGCTTTCTCACGTTAGATCATGTTAGCTCACGTTAGATCATGTTAGCTCACGTTCGCGTGATTTCAAAACTCCATGAAGCGATGGTTATGTTTCAGGTGGCTGATCAGGTTTGACGTATTAAAGCTTGTGCTATTTTTCCCTCCTTCGCTTGGAGCATTTGTCACAAATAACCAGCGAACTATCCTCTTCTGAAACTTGAACTAAGTTATATACAATCGCCTCCATGTTTTTTTGTTTTTTGTTTTTTTTTTTTTTATCAGCACACTGTGCCGCAATGCTGCATTCAAGGTGTAACGTAAATTCCTCCGTTCCCTTGTTTGCTAGTCGTTCTTTCTGCCTTTTTTATTTTTTCTATTTATATGTGTAACATGTGGGAAAATACTGCAAATATCAATTTAAGTCAGCAACTACCAAAAATTATGACTGAGTTAATTTATTTTCTGGCATGAGGGGGTATTCTTGATTTTCCTGATTGAGTAATAATTTTTCTGATTATGCCGACATCACTTGAACATAACATTCACTGCAGGTTATTCAAGGTTCCGAGGGAGTGAGGCACTGCTGTGTTGACAAAATATATATGTTATTGGGGCTATTAGTCATGATATCGGACTTATCGGGATGACATCATAATTTCCTCTTATAGTTATCGGGTCGATAATTATCGTGCACCCTTAATGAATCCATTAACGTTCTTTTCACAAATCAGATTGTAAATCCCAGTAACTTCCTGTCAGCACCACTGCAGCTGTCCATCTCTCAGCCTCACCTGCTGTAGGAAGAGCTCCTCCTCCTGCTCGGCCTCGGCTCCGTCCTCCTCCTCCTCCTCCTCCTCCTCCTCTTCGGTCTTGTATGTGGTGGTTCTCTTGGCCACCTCCTGTCAAACACAAACAGCATCAGCGCCGCTCTGGTGACCTGGTAGATGGTGGACTGGATCCAGAGGCAGAAGAGCCGCCCACCTCCCCCTGTGGGTCCATCAGCACCACGCTGACATCCTCTCCTGGAGCCCAGGAGGTCTGGTTCTTCCACACCAGGTCTGTGGGAGGCTTGGAGCTCACTCCAGCATCTGACACCCAGACCTGCAGACACAACGTCACACTGAGCGTCGAGGAACATGACTGGCATCGTTTGAATCTGCTGGATCACCGTCAGATCCCAAACTTATTAAAAACAAACAGAAAGGTCTCACCATGACTTTCATGCCAGCCTTCAGGACAAACTTGGGTGTGAACTTGTAGGTGGCGGTGCTGTTTCCGATGGTCTTGGTCATCTCGTAGCCCACCATGGCCTGGTCCTGAGAATGACATCAGCTAACAGGTAAAACCCGCCGTTTGTGCAGACGGAGAACGCAGCGAGTCTGCAGCAGCTCACCTCGTCTCCGCTGTTCAGCAGGCAGATGAACTTCCCGTCGGTGTCGATCTCCTCGATGCAGACGGGTCCAGTGGCCGTGGCCGAGTGGGCGATGGACACGGAGCTGCTGGCTTCCTGCTCCTCCACGTCGATGCGCTTCCTCTTCCCGTGAGTGGTGCGCACGCTGCGGCTGCTGGACGAGGCTCGGGACACGGTGACCCGAGAGGAGGGACTGGGAGACAGCTTGAGCCTGGAGGAGGGAAACGGCGCCGTGACATGGAGACGAGCGCCGGCATGAACCTGAGCGTGCAGAGGAGCGCCTCCTCACCTTTCCTCCTCTCCCTCCAGGAGCTTGCGGTAGGCGTTGATCTCCATGTCCAGGGCCAGCTTGACGTCCAGCAGCTGCTCGTAGTCGTTGAGCTGCTCCTGCATCCTGGACTGGATCTGGGCCAGCTCACGGTCTTTCTCTGCCAGCAGCTTACGGGCCGCGTCCTTCTCCTGGGCTAAAGCCGCTTCCAGCTCTGCGATGCGATCTCTCCAGCCACGAGTCTGGACGTGGACGAGAAGATCGGAGTCAGAGGGAGGAGTGATCGAGCTAACGCCGTCTCTCCTGTGGGTTTAATCTGTTTGAGCCTGAACTGCTGGGAGGCTTTGGAGCAGCTGGGTTTCATGCATTAAGAAACTAAATAAAAGTACTGTGTGGCTGAGGTGTTGACTCAGTTTCATAGATGCTCTCAGCTGCACAGCTGGAGCTGCTCCAGGTTCACAGCACATCAAAGCTGTTGGAGTCAAACCAAGATTGCTAGTGTTGGTTTGGTGTCGCTACAGCTAAAGCTGTTATTACCTGTATTACCAGAACGGCTCAACACCTGCAGAGCAGGAAAACTTAACGCTGCACGCAGACATGGAAATGGGTCAGGGGTTAAAAAGGTGAGAAGTGTGGACTAGAACACAGCTTCTAGTCCTAGATGTTGATCACAGTTGTGATTACAGGTTTGGTGGGCCACGGAGATTTTTCACATTTCAAATTGGGCCGTGGTATTCTGAAGTTTGGGAATGACTGGGTTAGAATATCAGGTGACTCTAGTTTCCAACTTCACCTTCAGCCTTCTCAGCCCTCAGTGAACATCATCCTCCTCCCTGACATGGATTCATCAATTACAGAGATATTAGAAAGAAGCCTGTGTTTCTTCTTTTATGTTACTGTTAACCTGAAAGTCCCAGATAGTTAGTGTCCTCCCAGTAAACACGCTCTGGTCGTCTATGGTTTAACTGGCGATCAAGCCGTTTAAGACGATCTTTGCTGTTTCCTAAGGGGTGTGTCAGAAACGGTTTGTGCACGTCCACATGTGACCAGGTGGACGCGCATTGATGCCATTTGGACGTGCTCTTGTACCACCGACATGCGGCTTGCGTTGGAAGAAAAGTTTGTGGATTTCCGCAAATTACCGTTCAGTTCTGTCATATTGCACATTTAGAGTGAATTCAGTTTGAATCTCCAATTCCGCGATTCCGTGATGGTGGATTCCATAGGGCCCTATTCAACGTTAGCTGTAGCGAACGGCAGTAACTTTGTTTTATAGCAAAGTATGAAAACGATTTAAACCATTACTCACTAAATTCAATCCACTAGAAAATGTAGGTAGGACATGTGAACGGACGCTCCTCAGCCTTGTCCCAGCGTGGACAGCACTAGCTCCTGCTACTAGTCCCACTTAGCAATGTAACCTCTGAGTTTCTCCAAGTACACATGAATGAAGAACGTTGGTCTGACTGGAATAATGGATCAATCTGACCTGATTGGTTCTGGACTGGCCATCCAAGTGTCATTCAAAGGGCTGATTTCTGAAGTGCTCAGTTTGCTTATTATATATGATAATAAAAAAAAAAGAATCTCCCGACTCCCCCGCCCCTGAAAAAAAAAAAACCCCTCGGATCTTCACGATTCACGTAGGTCACCCTTTTTGACTTCATAACAGAGAATTTTGCCGAAAGGTAAGAGATTTTCATGCGTGTGCACGTGCACCTGAATGCATGAAACCCGCTGACCCGCACACACACTGAGGCAGTGCATTTCTACCATCTCTCTGCTGTTAAAGGGAAACCCGTTGCCATAGCGATAACACTGGTTTAATCTGTACTTCGAAGAAGTCCCCGCCCCTCCATCCTGCAGCGTCTGACGCTCAGCTGCACTGTTGCAACTTCTCTTTTCCTGCGATGAAGGCGATGTGAAACACAGTGAGGTGCAGGACGGGCTGCAAGCGTGAAGCGCGGCGTTCATCCTTCACCTGCTTCCACGCAGAGCAGCTGCTCATACAGACGCACACCTGAGCTCTCAGCAGAGGCTTCAGCGCCGACGTTAATCACCTGAGGTCATGGTGGAAACTGGGAGACCAGGGACTCACCTGGTCTGAGCAGACGTCATCACACTCACGTAGACTGAGACTGAAAAACCACTTCTAGGTTCAAAGTCTGCATTTGAAGTTTCTAAAACTGTTTGTTTTTTTGCATGTGTGAAGTGGATGTGAGGTTTGAGGCTCTGCTACAGAAGCAGAGGGTTTCTCCTAACCCCCCCCCCCCCCCCCCCCCCCCCCCCCCCCCCCCCCCCCCCCCCAGACCCTGGTGATTTACCTCCTTCTGCAGTCCTGCCAGCTGGGCGCTCAGGCTCTCCATCCTCAGGCTGGACTCCCTCAGCTCCTCTCTGGCCATGTTGGCAGAGGCGCCGTTCATCTCTGAAAAGCGTTCCAGGTCTTCTATCTGTGGACACACCGCACGCTTTGAATCAGCATCACTTCAGAGCCTCTGCAAACCCCTGAAAGAGGAACTGAGCAGCGGCAGCCACTTCCTGGTGAGCAGGAAATCAGTCAAGTGTGTGTTGTTTGTTGTGAGAGCCTCCAACAGGTTCACTTAAAAAAAAAAAAACAAAACATCACAGAAACGGCTGCCAACCTGATGAAGCAGCCGACTGATGTGGCGTAAACCAGAAACCTGACTGTGGTGCAGGATCACCTTCCTCTCATCTTCAGGGTTTTCCTCTCGTTTTTACGTTTGATGGATCAAAGCGAAGGTCAGTTTCATGTTAAATGTAGCAGTAAGGAGGATGTAGTGGTCGTCTGTGTCCAGACTGACATCAGAGGAACGCCTGCTTCTGGTTGCTACGACAACAGGACCATTGACTGATGTCCGATAGGGATGGAACGGTTACCTGTATTACGATAAGGCGCGGTCAAGTTTTACGCGATAACGATTACCGTTTATGTTTGACTTCATCTCATCGCGGTCGATTACGGGGATATGTAATATCAGCCTCATTCAAGTCTGTGAGCGACTCACAACTGTGTCTCGCGTAAATATGTAGCTTGTAGCATCAACATCGTAACGTTAGCATGGTGGAAAGCGGTGATAGCACGCAGGACATTTACCAACCCACTAAAAGGACGAAATCCAAGGTCTGGGCATATATCTTTGTTTTTTTAAGAATACAGAGGGACAACTGGTGGAGGACAGTTATCCTGTCTGCAGAGCACTTGTTTACATTTTATTGTAATTAGTACAAGCAACTTAAAGGAGCTAAGGTTAATGCTTCAAGCTACTGAGATGTTTGACCAAGAGTAACCTGGTTGACGCGCTTCGCTAACTTGCATTTAAACGTTACCGTTGCGTGTTGATCAAAAAAAGGACCAGAACGATGTTCTTCTAATGCAGTTAAAATATTAATTTATTCCATTAACTGATCCGACAACTATAACGCCAGCAGTTAGCGCCACAGCGGTCAAAAACCTTTTGCCCTTCCGGGTCCAACAGCTAACCAATAACAGGCAGCTACCTTTATACCTGACCCTCAGGTAACCACAGAGACACCCACAGACACACAGAGTGAACTACAATTCAGAACAACATATTTGGCTCCTTTACAACTGTTTCTTTATTTGCACATTTATACATATTTAAGGTTCAGCTTAAAGTCCAAAGTTTATTTAATTTGAACTTGCACTATAATTTTTGTCCCTGATAAATGTTTGCATATTTTGACCTACTATGGTTGTTAAAGTGTTTATTTAAATTTGCACCAGACAAATAAACTTTGTTCCTGTAATTTATTTTGTTCATTTAAAATAAAACCTCTTTCTGTCCCAGTTGTTTCTCAGTTTAATGTGAAAGTTTCATTTTGATAAGATTTTGGCTTCTGATGTTTTAGTATGACAAGAAAATCACAAGATTTTGTGAAATTATTTAAATGTATGTGTTTTTTGGACATTTATACAGCAATTAAGAATATTGCGATAATATCGTAAACCGTGATAATTTGGTCACTATAATCGAGATATCAGATTTTCCATATCGTTAATTCCCTGATGTCCAACTATCACAGCTTTTATTCCAGAACATCCATGTCTGTTTTAAACCCAAAGTTCCTGACAGAGACCCTGAACTCCACCAAACCAGAACTGAGGTCCAGTTTTACCTGCTGCTGCCTGTCAGGAGCTAAATGACATCACAACCCCGAAGGTCCTTCTCTCCTCAGTACAGAGCTTCTTAATTCATCCCACATGGACCTGCGTGTGTGCACGTGTGAGGATGTGCGTGCACGTGTGAGGATGTGCTGGTACCTTGGCTCTGTAGGTGCCGTCCATGTTGTCCTTGTAGATCCTGATCTGCTCCTCGTTCTGGGCCCTCATCTCCACCAGCGCCTGAGTCAGTTTGCTTTCGTACTCCTCCTTGCGTCCAGAGTCCACCTCCACCAGCCGGTTCTCGTACCGCTGCCAGGCCTCCTTGACTTCCTGAAGCAGAGGACACGGTTACCATGGCTACGGTTCAGCTGTGTGAAGCCCACCCTCATCACCGACATGGAAACGTGAGCATCTGGTCACACTAGAACTTTCTGCAGTGACACAAAACCAGGTCTGAGTCTGGAGGGTGAGATGCAGCTCTGGTTCTGGTCCTGGTTCATACTCTCTGAGCTCATGGTCTCAGTCTGGCGTCCGTCCAACCATTTAGACTGGCAGAACAAACTTTAAAAACGGAAACCGACTCGTTACCACAGAAACGAATGAGCACATCAAGCAGCTGCTGCTTTTTCTTCAACAACGTTCTGGACACCTGGAGTCACTGTTGCAGGTCCCCAGCAGCAATATTCCACCGTTATTATAGTATAATATTAACACTGATGATAGGCATCAGAAAAATAGCAAATTAACACAGTCCTTAACACAGGAGCAGCAAGTTTGTTCGATCTAGCAACAGTAACTAGGAAGGGGGCGGTGCTTATCGAAAGGTCAGTTTTGACATACAGACATTAAATTCTTGCTCGATATAAAACTTCAGGCTGTTAGTTTACTGAGTGCTGCGTCTCTCACACACCCATCAGGTATATAAACCACGTATGAGACAGTCGCTGACATCAGGGCCTCACCTCTTCATGCATGTTCTTCCGGAAGTCCAGCTCCTCCGTCAGACTCTGGCAGCGATTCTCAAAGTCGATGTGCATCAGCGTTTCATCTGCGAGCTGCTTCTTGGCCTGAGCCAGACCTGTCTCCAGCTGACATCACACACAAACGACAGGCAGAGGCGTGAAGGTGGCAGCACATCCACGTTGAGAGGATGTTGCTCCTCCAGCAGGTTTACCTCCTGAAGCTGTTCCTGCAGCTCAGCCAGCGAGCCTTCCAGGCCTCTCTTCTCAGACGAGGCTGTGGCCAGCATGGCGTCTTTGGAGTTCAGCTGGGCCTCCAGGTCCTTGAGTCTGGCCTGGGATCCTGCAGCCTCAGACTCCTTCTTGTTGTAGCTGCAAATGTGACGAGACGAGTGAGTGAACAGTCATGAGCCCCTTCACACTCTCAGCTTTTATGTATCAGAAAAAAAAATAAAAAGATCTGCTTCTTATCAGGTCTGAAAACGAGGAAAATGGAACCCTGATGACATGACAGCTGCATCCAGGTTCTGATCATTAAATACAGTTGATCAGCAGGTGTTTAGACCTCTACAAAAGCATGTTTGCTGGCCTGGAGCTTTCAGGTGGATGTTAACACCTCCAACAAACAACACGCTGGGTGAAGCTGGCAGCTCCTCCTTTTTTTTTTCACTATTTTTGGTGTTTTTGTCAGTTTTTTTAAATCAACTACTGATGGATGTTACTGTGGAGAGAAGAGTTTACAGTGATCCCTTATTTTTCACGGTTAATGGGGACCCCCCCCCCCCCCCCCCCCGAAAATCAAAATCCATGAACTAGAGCCGGAGCCCCCCCGAGCCTCAATAATGTGTTTAAAATATGTTTAAAAACCCCAAAAAAGTAGCGAGACACTGCAGCGAAACAAGACAAAGGCTCAACTGTGGTCTTTCTGTTTCCTTCACAGCCTCTGGTCTCTGAACTGTAGTAAACAAACCGCTGGTATTGTGCTATTTTTGGCTCGTAATTAGCGGCTAACACGCTAACAACAACAAAACAAACTGTCCGGTTTTCTCTGCATGGAACGAGCACTTTATTCTGGCACTGCAGGAACATAAGGCTACCTTTAAGAAGGTGGCCTTATGGGTAATGGTGTGGCCTTATGGGTAATGTAGTGTGTGTGTCGTGGGACGGCAGAAGAAAACGGGGTTAGATGAAAAGTGTAGTGAGCATCAACAGCAGCCCAGCGTGTATAGATTTATATTCTCTGTTAACCGACAGGAGCCCAACAATACAACCTGTGTGATGTTACAAGTTCCTGCAGTGCCAGAATAAAGTGCTCGTTCCATGCAGAGAAAACCAGACTGTTTCTTTTGTTGTTGTTATCGTGTTAGCCGCTAATTACGAGCCAAAAATAGCACAATACCAGCAGTTTCTTTACTACGGTTCAGAGACCAGAGGCTGTGAAGGTAACAGAAAGACCACAGTTGAGCCTTTGTCTTGTTTAGCTGCAGTGCCTCACTACTTTTTTGGGGTTTTAAACACATCATTGAAGCTCAGGGGGCTCCGGCTCCAGATCGCAGAATTTGATTGTCGTGGGGGGGGTGCCGGTCCCCATTAACCGCAAAAAATAAGGGATCACTGAATTTTTGTGTTATTGACGAGCTGATTGAGATTTTTGAATTTTCCCTTGGAGGATGAATAAATCTATTCCAAGACATCAGCAAAAGTCTTTGAGAAGCAGCTGCTGCTCATCTCTCCAGTATAGCTGTATCACACTGTTCACCTTTGACTGCAGTTTGTTGTTTTTTTGCTTTTTCTTTTTCAAATGACATGCAGAGTGAAGCTGTTCGATCATGTGACCGTAACATGATTCAGAGGATACATTCAACTAAAAATGAAATCCAATCCAAACCAACAGTGAAAGTGCAGAAAGCCCAGCAGCTGTCAGACAGAGAATCCCTCCTCTGTCCCACAGCAGCTGCACACGCCTGTCCTGCACAACACGCCTGTCCTGCACAACACGCCTGTCCTGCACAACACGCTAACCCCCCCAGTCACAGCAGCGGCCAGCTGTTCCACAGCTGTTCCCAGATCTGCTGGGGGTTCACGTCAGAAACTCACCACAACATCACCTTTTTAAGGTTTTGGTTTCTTTTGTGCAGTTGAGAATTTAAATCTCGTCTCCTCCCAAACGCACGAGTGTTAAACAACAACAACAACAACATACAGAGAGACGGCGGTTAGAGTTGGAGCTTCAAAAACACACCAGACAGACCGGTTCATCAACCTGCAGCATGTTAAAACTGAAACATGTAGAAAACATGAGTAGAAACATGAACTGTTCCATACTGCAACCATGTCAGAAGAGTTAAAGCTCAGATATGCATGAACGTGTTAATGTCACATGAACTCATACGTGTGGAAACGTAAAGCTCTCTGGACTCTGGAGGGATGAACTGAGCTCTAGAAATAAACTCAACTAGACTGGAAACGATCATGAAGCTGACTGAATCACTGATCAGGAGGAGGATCAGGAACTAAAACGGACATTCAGAGCCTGAACTGATGTCATCTGTTCAGAGTTGATCAGTGAAGGCAACAGTAAAAGTCTAGATGAATCTAGAACATCTGATCTAAACTGAAACAGAAACGTTCCAACAGTGGTCTGGATCTGAACCCGTCTCTAAACTCCAGACCGGCCCAGTCTGAGCCTCATAAACAGACTCACAGCACCACCCTGTGGCCTCCAGGGGAACTCGGTCCTGTTCACGCTGGTTTATTATTAGTCGCATCTCAAAGGCCTTTTATGGATGAGTTATTCAGAACCGATATCTGGCCCAACAGATCCGTTTCACTGCTGTGGACCTTAGACACGCATGCTGACAAACTGAACTTCCCCAAACCAACATTTATGGGTCTAGTTTGGTTTTTGAATAAATAAAAGATCACACGGGTCCTCGGGGAATCCAAAATAAAAAAAATAATCAATGAGACCTGCACAGCACATATTTACGTCGTCCTGGTGACCAGACTGTATAAATCTGAACCACTGCACCTAAAACCACCTCTGGACGTGGTCCGGGTCTGACCCGCTGCACCGCAGCCCCGTCTGGAGAAGATCTGGATGTGGTCCAGGTCTGACCCGCTGCACCACAGCACCGTCTGGAGCAGATCTGGACGTGGTCCGGGTCTGACCCGCTGCACCACAGCACCGTCTGGAACAGATCCGGACGTGGTCCGGGTCTGACCCGCTGAATCACAGCCCCCTGGACAGATCTGGACGTGGTCGGGTCTGACCGCTGCACAGCACCGTCTGGAGCAGATCTAGACGTGGTCCGGGTCTGACCCGCTGAATCACAGCCCCGTCTGGAGCAGATCTGGACGTGGTCCGGGTCTGACCCGCTGCACCGCAGCCCCGTCTGGAGCAGATCTGGACGTGGTCCGGGTCTGACCCGCTGCACCACAGCCCCGTCTGAGCGATCTGGACGGGTGTCTGACCCGCGATCAGCCCGTCTGGACGTGGTCCGGGTCTGACCCGCTGAATCACAGCCCCGTCTAGAGCAGATCTGGACGTGGTCCGGGTCTGACCCGCTGAATCACAGCCCCGTCTGGAGCAGATCTGGACGTGGTCCGGGTCTGACCCGCTGCACCGCAGCCCCGTCTGGAGCAGATCTGGACGTGGTCCGGGTCTGACCCGCTGCACCACAGCCCCGTCTGGAACAGATCTAGACGTGGTCCGGGTCTGACCCGCTGAATCACAGCCCCGTCTGGAGCAGATCTAGATGTGGTCCGGGTCTGACCCGCTGAACCACAGCCCCGTCTGGAACAGATCTGGACGTGGTCCGGGTCTGACCCGCTGAATTACAGCCCCGTCTGGAGCAGATCTGGACGTGGTCCGGGTCTGACCCGCTGAACCACAGCCCCGTCTGGAGCAGATCTGGACGTGGTCCAGGTCTGACCCGCTGAATCACAGCACCGTCTGGAACAGATCTGGTCCGGTGGTCTGAACCAAGCAGAAACCAGACTGCAGTTACAGGATCCAACAGAGTCTCAAACCCTTTTAAAGCTGCCAGTTGCCTTCGAGTCACAAATGTGTCATTTAAATGACCTTCAATACTCTGAACATTGTGACAAAGTTTTAATTATGTGAGAATAAAACTGATTTCACAAACAAACTGGTTTTAAGTGTTAAAAATGAGGGACGAGCAGCATTTTAATAAACAGGATCCACAGATAATTAACGTGTTAAAGCAGTTAAATCAGAGCCGTTGAGCTGAATCTGGCTGTATTTTATTACTTTTACCGTTTAAACATTACTGCTCTATTAACTTCCTTCTTTCTGGCCCCGGGACTCAGCAGCAGAACAAAAATCCATTTCATTTCATTTCTCCAGAATCTTTACTGGCTCTCTGCTGTCTGGAGTTGCTCATGAGAGACTCTGGATTGTCTGCAGGAGATTAAATCCATTACTGGTGATGAAACGACTCGTTTGCTCTGACGGTCGTTTATTTCCCCTCCATCTTCTCCACACTCTTGGAACTCATTCTCATTTTGTTTGCAGCAGCTCAGACGTTCAGAATACTGAGATTTCTGGGATTTTTTCCCTCCATCTGCAGCACCTGATGATGAAACACGCAGATGTCCTTCACTGCAGCTACATTTCTACAAGCGTAAACCAGAACCAACAACACCGTCAACAAGTGCTCGTCCCCCTGCTGAGCACGCTCACACGTGGAGCTCATCACAGCAGCGATGCTGAAGATGACGCTACATCAGAGCACAGACGGGAGGAAGACTGAAGCAGGCCAGAAACTGGACCGTGGATGCATCCAGATGGCTGCAGGGACCAGAGAGCAGCTGTGCAGCAGCTGTTTTCTGGTCTCCACGGTGCACGAGGGGGTTAAAGTTCTTCAGTCCGACCCGATGGGCGGATCAAGACCGCCGGCTAATCAGAACAGCACCGCTCAGAAGTCTGACTACACCCCCATTTGTTCTTCCAGCTGTACTGAAACCCAAGCAGTCCAGAACGTAGTCTGAAACTAAAACCATTGTTTTGTTTAGCACCATGCATTTCCACTCAGACCCAACACAGGAACACTATTTATTTCATTTATTTTGATCACCGTGTTGCTGCTGGACCAGGCTGGCCGACACCAGCCTACTGGAAACTGCTGCACTAGCGGTTTTGGTTCAGGGTTCCAGTCACTCTAGAATCTGCTGACTGGGTCCAGCCAGAGAGCCCGAGACCCCCCCACACCCCCCCTCCTCCTCCACAGTGGGTCACATGCTGAGGTGGATTCACCAGCGCTCTAGAACCGGGACCAGCCTGGTTATCTAATCTTAAACATCTCAGCGGTGGCTTTGTTTCCGTCACCAAACCTGTCAAACCTGCGCCGGCGTGTCTGCTCCTCTCAGATTAAACTGATTAACTTACTGCTATTATTGATCGTTTTTCCTGTTTTTCTAATTTTCAGTCCATTTTAATCAAGTAGTCTGACTTTTTCCTCAATCTTATGCAAATTTTAGCAACGTTTACATTCTTCTGACAACTTTAACACTTCCTGTATGAAAATGTTCATCTCCTGCCGAAGGTTTATTCTTGGACTTCTGCTTTTAAATGTTGTGCTTTACCTTAATATATTCATGGGCATTCATCAATAGATTTCTATTCCAATTTAGTAGGGGTGTGAAAAAAAAAAAAATCGATTTGGCAATATATCGCGATTTTCGGCCGCCCAATATAATATAGATTTTTTTTACAATGCTGTCAGTATGTTGTAATGGTTGTAATTAGTGTTTTTGCACTTAAATGTGCAAAAACACTACTAATAAACAATAAATAGGTTGTTTTGAAGCAAATAGTTTTGACTCAATTTGTCCTCTGAATGATCAATATCATCTGATGAACATATACAGCAACTTGATTTTTCATCTCTACTTTTAATTTTGATATTAACTGGATAGAATATCGCAATATACCGTGATAATATCGTATCGTGACCCAAGTATCATGATACATATCGTATTGCAAGATCCTAGCTAATACTCACCCCTACAATTTAGGAATATTTTCTATTCTACCTAAGCATCATTCAGCATGTTGCTCCCTTTGCTGTGTTTGACATGTTTTCTTGATTCAATACAGTGGCCACGGTTACATGTTTTTTAATTCGGAATTAATAATTCCGAATAAAACTATTTTCCTTTGAGTTTACATAGAAATAGTAACTCCGAATTGAGGTTTAGATGGAAAACACGTTTGTTCGGCTTTATCCAATTCATCTTAAGGTCTGGGGGTTGGGAAGGGTTCTGATTGGATAGGGGGGGCGGACGTCTTTACATCTACTGGAAGAAAACAAACTTAGCAACAACTCAGTTAGCAACAACATTCCACTTATTTTTGACCTGGGTGGCGTCTCTACCTGCGAAACCTCCTTCATTTAACCTGGCCACTACAACTTTGAAAAGCTCACAATTTTTATGTTTCCTGTCGTCTGTTCTTTTAATAATTTGCAGTTCCTCCAAGCTATTTATTAAATAAATCGTCTCTGCTCTTGACCACCGTTTACTGTGTGCTGCCGTTTTGAAAACAAGCCCAGCGCGGAATATAAGCGTCATCGCGACAGACGGGCAAGAGAACGAGCATGCGCAGAAAGACGGGAATTAATTTAAACAGAAATGAGTGTATACATGACCACGAAATTATTTTATTCGGAATTAAAATGGGAATAAACCAGCCACTTACTTCGGAATTAAGTTTAATTCGGAATAGGGGTATGAAAAAAATCGATTTGGCAATATATCGCGATTTTTGGCTGCCCAATATAATATCAATTTTTCAGCTCCTAATATTGATTTTTTAGGAAAATTGTTTAATTTTCGCATTTAAATTGTTTAAAATTTAAACGTGCAAAAACACTGATAATAAACAATAAATAGGTAATTTTGAAGCAAATAGTTTTGACTCAATTTGTCCTTTGAATGATCAATATCATCTGATGAACATATACAGCAACTTGATTTTTCATCTCTTATTTTAATTTTGATATTAACTTGGTAGAATATCGCAATATATCGTGATACCGCGATATTGTGATAATATCGTATCGTGACCCAAGTATCATGATACATATCGTATTGCTAGGTCCTTGCCAATGCTCACCCCTAATTCGGAATTGACATTTTCATTCAGAATTAGGTGTTTACATGTTAACTTTTATTCGGATTTAACTTTAATTCTGAATTAAAGAGGAATTAACTTCCAATGTATACGCACAGATTGTGCTTCAACATTTTGCTGAATTATGCTGTGTTCAAAGACTATTCACTTGTTCAAATTCTTTTTTAAATTCATGCTCTTAAAATGTACTTTTTTTTTTTTTTATAACTTTTGAGCAGAGTTGAGGTCAAAATTCATCTAAACGCACTCACACCTTTATTTTCGCAGGAAATGCAATTTTTCTGGTTGCATTTATCTTTCCATTCAGACAGCAGCACATCACTTCCAGATAAGAGACCCATCACTGTTATTCAGAGTAATCAGGTAAAGCTGGAACACCTGTGGATCACCTGTCAATGATTCATTCACTCATCTGATCTTTAAAATCCCTTCAGTTTTTCAGGT
Organism: Hirundichthys speculiger; assembly: GCA_018398805.1. Lineage (NCBI taxonomy): Eukaryota > Metazoa > Chordata > Actinopteri > Beloniformes > Exocoetidae > Hirundichthys > Hirundichthys speculiger. Next base: position 678,692 of record JAGFBZ010000843.1, on the reverse strand, counting down.
TGTTTACTGGAATGAAGCTGCAGTCTAACGTTAAATTTATTTATCTATTTTAAGTGGAACAATGGGGATGATGTGAACCTTTTGACCGGATCAGCAGCGACCCACCGTGATATTTCCGGTTAACTCCTCAGTCAGATCCGCAGCCTCTCCGGTGGGCTGAGTTTCAGCGACGTTCCCGGGACGTGACGCGCTCTGACCCGCGTGCGTCACGTAGTAAAAAAGTGGCTCCAAAATCAAAGGCAAAAAAACACACATTTTTTTCCCCTGGTCACTAACGCTAAACCGGGGGGCGCGTGCACGGGCCGGGCTCACCTCTGCAGCAGCTGCTCGTGCTCGGCTTTGATCTTGCCCAGCTCGATCTGCAGCCACGCGCGCTCCTTGGACGAGTCGTCAAGGCTCCGGCGGGCGTCGGCCAGCTCCGTCTCGTACAGCGCCCGCAGCCCGCTCAGCTCGCGGCTCCGCACCTCCTCCTTCTCGCTGATCTGCAGGTGCAGCACGTCGTTCTCGGACTCCAGGCTGCGGACCTTGTCGATGTAGACGGCCAGGCGGTCGTTGAGGTCCCGGAGCTGCTGCTTCTCCTGCAGCCGGGTGATTCGGGTCGGGCTCAGCGGAGTGCTGGAGCCGCACGTGCCCCGCTGACCGGCCGGAGTCGCAGCCGCGGTAGCCATCGTTGCCCTGGTAGCGAAAGAACCGGAGGAACCGAACAGTCGCGCCGCCTGTGGGGGGGAGTGTGGACCGGAGTTGGAGTGAAGCGAGCCGCCGTGGGAGGAGAGAGTCCTGACCGCTCCGAGCTCAATGAAAGAGGGGCCGGTTTACAACATGGCGGCTGATTGAAAACGTTACGCTGCAGAACACCAGCCAATGGCTCCGCTCGACGCAATGCGTTCTTTCAATTTTAACTTTTGGATGCGTTGGCAGTCGTGTCCGGCGTACGCCGAAACTCTTACGAGCAGGCGGAGTTTGCGTGACAAGCATCACGTGCGTTGATTCGAGCTGCGGAGACTGTTTGTTGGATCCGAGCGTCCCGGTAAACAAACCAAGCGACGGCCTGGATTTTCCAATAACGGCTGAGCAAGAATTTAACTTCTTTGTATCCCTCCTCTACGACGGCGTATTGTTGTTATCGTGGTACAGTTTACCTCCAAATAACCCGAATAGCGGCCACGATTTCAGTAACTTAATACCACTTTTGAGTTCGACAAAAAAGGTTTCAAATGAGTCGTAGGCTGGTTTCTTTTCCAAACGACGACGTAATTCGAAAAGCTTAAAAAAAGAAAAAAAAACCCTCGCTGAGTCTTATGGCAAAGACACACATAGGCATCACCAGTGTAACAGACGTCGTTTATTTCAATATTCATAAAACAGAACTGAAACTCAAATAACGGAACAAAAACATTAACTATGCAAATTAGTCATTAGTTTATTAAAATTTAAATATTTAAAAATTTATAAAACAACCAAATAAACTAAACAAAAAGTAAGGATATCAGTGTTTGGTAGATTATTTCATTTCATTTTGTTGCAGTGTTTGTAATAAATCTTCTCTGCCAATGCCAAACAGCTTCATGTTTGTGTTTTTGTTTAGTTTTTATTGCTGTTGCTGTTGACCAGGGGCAATTCTAGAGTCAGAGCTTTAGGGGTGCTGAGCACCCAATGAGCCCCACCACAACCCACAAGTAACTGAGAAGAGGACGATACCATTAGGCGGGGTCGTTTTCATTTTCATTCTTAAAATATAAACTTAAACCACAAACTATGGATTAAGTTTTGGACATTATCTAAGCCTGTCAAATGCAAACTAAAATTTTAGAATAACAACATTTCTTACTCCAGGTTTTTGGGGTGCTGAAGCACCCCTAAAAAAGGGCTAGCCTCGCCCATGCTGTTGACTCTTGTTCTGAGCTCCTGGTAATGATACCTCTGCGCTTCCATTCATATAATTTATATGTTGTACTCCAAGCTTCCACCAACGCAGAATTGTGACTTCAGTCACACAATGATGGCGTCAAAGCCGGACGAATTGCGACCTGACAGTTCGCACTGACGTCACAAGGTCACAATTTTGTCTGCAGCGTGAACAGGCTACGTTCACGCTGCAGACAAAAGTGACCGGGGATGGTCCAGGAGCCAACCAGCGCTACATTAATCTTTTAAAGGGAGACCTGGCCCTCCAAGGACCACATATAGGCACACAACCACACACTTATTCCTACGGGCAACTTAGAGTCACCGCTTGAACTGACATGCATATTTTTGGACTGTGGGAGGAAGCCGGAGTAACTTTGTCTTTCTGGCTGTTGCATTCATGCCATTTTTCCAAGTGCAGCTGGTAATATTAATAATAACGACAATGATAATATTGCCAATCAATTATAGATGCATCTCCATAAGCCATACACGTGTTTTTACATGTTGATACCCGTCACGGCGCACGTGTAGGAATCAAGACGATTGTGATCATGCTCAAATATAACACACCCAAAAGTGGGTCGCAGACCTGTTTTCAGTGGGTCGTGGGCCTTTGCCTGGGGAAGGAAATGCTAAAAAAAAAAAAAGTGTGTCATTCATACTCCTTAACAGTAGATGGTGATAATGTCCTGTAATGCGAGTTGACACCCGCCAGTTCACACCATAGAAAAAGACCTGCAAAGTTTGTTTCCATATGTTGAGCAAACAGAGGATACAACGAAGAATGTATGAGATATGGATTTTCTTATCTTGAAGACAAAGGTCAGTGATGGTTATTCAGCTAAAACTATATATTTTGAGTTCTTTTTTAAACTACTGCTCAGTGGTTGCACTGTTTTATTTCATGTTTGTGCATTAAAGCACTGTTGAGTCTTAAAAATGGCTGTTATTGAAATGTTCTGATTGTTATGTCAGCTTTATGATTAATGCTTAAATAAGTGACTATTTAGTTTTAATAGGAAATTGTTATATATTCAGGAAGTGGGTACTCAGCAAATGCTACATATTTGAGTTCATTTTGAAACTACTGCTCAGTGGTTGTACTTTTTTATTTCATGTTTGTGCATGTTGAGTCTGTTAAAAAAGGCTGAAGTTACTGAAGTGAAGTGTTTGGATTTAATTAAAATGCAGCTAATTGAGCATCAAAGAGAATATTTCCCACTTGAAGTCATTTTGGTTATGCCATTTTGTTTTTCGCCGTTTTGGTTCACCAATAAACATATTTTTTTGTGTTGGCATTCTGTGATATTCTATTCTACTATCTCCGATTCAAACTGCACGATCTTTTCATTCAATAAATTTGAGAAGTTGAAAATTTTCCTTGATTTGGGTCACGGCTTGTCATTAAGGGTAATGGTGGGTCCTGAAGCCAGACCAGTTGAGAACCACTGGTCTAGAGGCAACGACGGGGTCTGAGAAACAGAGGGATCAAGGTTGTGGAATGACCCAACAGAAATGAGGTGGGATCGTGACAGCTGTGAATAAGTGAATGCTAAAAGACAGCACGAAAAAAAAAAAAACTAAATGAAATGAAGCAACGGCACGAAGAAGAAAGGACTTAAATTCCTCAACAGTCTTGAGAGAGACTGATGAAAGTCAGAGAGGAAACCACTACTAAGCTACTGCTGCTAAAACTACAGATCCACAAGCTGCTGAGTCATGGGGGTCGTTTGGATCACCCACATGATTTCTTCTTCTATTTAGCTACATTTTTGTTAAATAAGTGATGCCACAGTGATAAAAGTGATCTGTTGTTGTTCATCTAAGGGTCATGCTGTATCTGCCTGATATTAAGACTCACTATGATTAGATGATTCACTTAAAAATAACAGCAACATTGGATTAAATGACGACGTATGCTACGAAGATTTGCACACGACTGTGGCTTATTTACAGACAAAGAAACTGTTTGTGTGAAGTCATTGAAAAGGGTGAGTTTCTGGCAGTTTACCGTAACAAAGCACCTTTTTTTACAGCACAGACCAACAGGAGTCGACTAACACTGTTATGGAGAAAAGAAAAGAGTGAGTCACCTCGAGGCTATTTCTCATTTTTGATCCACACGATTCTTATCTGAGTGACGAAACGAGTCCTGACAAAGCAGAGGTTTACTGTTTAACGAAGGAGTGCCTGAGGTCAAACATGGACGGGGACTGAAAAGGTTTCTTGCTGAAAAACTAATAACATATTTTTGATGTGGTCATTGAAACCTTAGAGGAAGCAGCAGCCATACATGTACAGAGCAACCTACCCGTGGCCAGTCAGCCTCCAAATCATCTCCACCTAAAGCCAAAACGTCCACTGACTCAGCAAATATCAGATATCAGCCCTGATGCTAATAACATCTGTTGGGTACCAAAAGACTGTTGGTACATTTCTGACCACAGGGGTAGTTTTATCCACTCCTTAACGGCTCAGTTTCTCATCAGTTGTTTGTTTCACTTTTGCTTTAATCGTATCATGACTGCACGGGCTCACGTGTGTGCACAGAACCAAATAATCCATTTTATCCAGCACAGCCTCGAGCTTCTTGGAATGTCAGGAATGCTCAGCTTCCTATGACTTCAAGTGATGAATAAATGTTTTAACGGGGGTGAGTCGGGTGACTTTAGAAGAATGTCTGCAACGTCCTGGTCTTCTGTAGTCCTCAGGTAGTTTTTGTAAAGTTTTGAAATGTGTTTGTGTTATGTATCCTGCTGCAGAACGAATCCTGTCCCACAGTGAGTTTTAAACATGTCTGAAGGATGGAGTATTACCCCTGACTGGTATAATGTTCCATAGTGAAGTAACCTCCCAACAAATGTCCCTCCGCCACTGCTATAGATCCATTACTACAGACATGACAACCTGCCTGTCCAGAGATCATTGTTCCAGACGTCTTGTGGTTTGTTCAGATGCAGGTTTGTGAACCTCGGTCGTGCTTCCATGTTTTGACATCTGGCTGGAGCTCATTCTCTATATCCTATGCTAGCAGTAGGAGGGAACTTAGTCTTGGCTACATTACCTTCTTTTTTCGCCTCCTTTTTGACTAATAAATAATGGCACGATGGAAAGGTTGCCTGTTGGCTCCATTTAAGGGTTGTGATTGGTTCCTGGGGGGCAGTACTCACCCGGCCCGGGTCCAGGAGGGCCCGGTGAGAGATGAAGAAACACACCTCTCCTCAGGAATCAGTCACACCTTGCACACCACTGGATACAACAACTTCTGCAGAAAGATTATGTGCTACGTACAAGGTTATATATAGGTTGACCCAGCCAGAATGAGTCATGGTTGGTCAAAAAAAAAAAAGTAAGACTGACTTTGGTCATGTAGGTTTATTCAACACAGTGAATTAAATGTTGTGCTGCATGGCTGGCTTCATGTTCACTCTCTCAGTTAACTTTACAATGTGCACATTTACAAGTGGATCACTGGTAAGATCTCCAAATGTATTGTGTATTGTGTATTGTAAAATCGTCATCAACAGGTGTCCATCAGCGTCATCATCAGTCACTAGTCAACAGAGTCTATGTGGTGCAGGGTCGGTGGATCACGGATTAATCTAATCATAAGTGACAGTTCATACAAGCATAAAAGTGGAGCAACAAAACGCAAAGAAAAACTAAACTAAAAGAGTTGGATACATATCCTCCTGGAGATAAACCTGACATTGTTGGCAGTGAGTCAAGCCCACCAGAACTGGTACCACGGTCAGGGAGCCAGATTTACAGGTACAATTACTCACAATCGCTGGCACTTGGTACTGAGCAGAATGAATGAATAAAGGAATGAATGAATGCTAGTAGTAACTACAACAACTAGAAAAGCACTCGGAGAGCGCAGACCTCCGCCAACCACAGCAATTCCCCCAAATAGCGATTTACAGATTGCGATAAATTCCGTGTTCTGGATCAGATCTTGATCAGCCTTTTAAATTTGATAGAGGTTCCCATTGTCAATCCCTGAGTCAAATTTCATGAGTTTTGGGCAATAATTAACGGAGATATTGAGAAACAAAATTTTCGGCCCCATTGACTGCAATGTTATCGAAAATTTGAAAGTGATCCAGAATCCAGGATTTCTTCCAGATCACACCCAAAATGAAATCAGTTCTTCCTTTTCACATTTCTGACAACTCCTGAAAATTTCATCAAAATGCATACATAACTTTTTGAGTTATCTTGAACACAGACAGAAAGACAGATAAACACCGGCAAAAACATAACCTCCTTGGTGGAGGTAATTATACCATTAAACTACAGGTTTGATTGATTTCAGAATGACATGGTTGTTCTTCGTGGTGTTGAAATCTTACTATCAAATGCTTTGAACTATGTGTTAAATGCAGTCATGCTTGTAAGCCAGGCTGTTGTGGGCATGTGTATGTTGTAAAATGATGTAATCACAACCTTTATTGGGTTTAAAGGGCCCGGTCATGTGCCCCGCCCCCGGCCCGGCAGTGACATAATCCGCTGCTGTCAACAAGTACACATGACACGTCTCAGACAACTGCAAAAGGCCCAAGACGAAGACCAAAGCCCCAACACGAAGACAAAAGCCCCACACGAAGACCAAATCCCCAACACGAAGACCAAAGCCCCAACACGAAGACCAAAGCCCCAACACGAAGACCAAAGCCCCAACAAGAAGACCAAAGCCCAACACGAAGACCAAAGCCCCAACATGAAGACCAAAGCCCCAACACGAAGACAAAATCCCCAACAAAAAGACCAAAGCCCCAACACGAAGGCCAAAGCCCCAACATGAAGACAAAAGCCCCAACACGAAGACCAAAGCCCCAACACGAAGACAAAAGCCCCAACACGAAGACCAAAGCCCCAACACGAAGACCAAACACGAAGGCCAAAGCCCCAACATGAAGACAAAAGACCCAACACGAAGACCAAAGCCCCAACACGAAGACCAAAGCCCCAACACGAAGACAAAAGCCCCAACACGTGGACAAAAGCCCCAACATGAAGACCAATGCCCCAACACCAAGACCAAATTCCCAACACCAAGACCAAAGCCCCAACACCAAGACCAAAGTCCCAACACGAAGGCCAAAGCCCCAACACCAAGACAAAAGCCCCAACACGAAGACCAAAGCCCCTAACACGAAGGCCAATGCCCCAACACCAAGACAAAAGCCCCAACACCAAGACCAAAGCCCCAACACCAAGACCAAAGCCCCAACATGAAGACAAAAGCTCCAACATGAAGACAAAAGCCCCAACACAAAGACAAAAAGCCCCAACACGAAGACCAAAGCCCCAACACAAAGACCAAAGCCCCAACACGAAGACCAAAGCCCAACACGAAGACCAAAGCCCCAACATGAAGACCAAAGCCCCAACATGAAGATAAAAGCCCCAACACGAAGACCAAAGCCCCAACACAAAGACCAAAGCCCCAACACGAAGACCAAAGCCCCAACACCAAGACAAAAGCCCCAACACCAAGACAAAAGCCCCAACACCAAGACAAAAGCCCCAACACCAAGACCAAAGCCCCAACACCAAGACCAAAGCCCCAACACAAAGACAAAAGCCCCAACACGAAGACCAAATCCCCAACACGAAGACCAAAGCCCCAACACGAAGACCAAAGCCCCAACACGAAGACCAAAGCCCCAACACAAAGACAAAAGTCCCAACACAAAGACAAAAGTCCCAACACGAAGGCCAATGCCCCAACACCAAGACAAAAGCCCCAACACCAAGACCAAAGCCCCAACACCAAGACCAAAGCCCCAACACAAAGACAAAAGCCCCAACACCAAGACCAAAGCCCCAACACAAAGACAAAAGCCCCAACACGAAGACCAAATCCCCAACACGAAGACCAAAGCCCCAATATGAAGACCAAAGCCCCAACACCAAGACCAAAGCCCCAACACCAAGACAAAAGCCCCAACACGAAGGCCAAAGCCCCAACACCAAGACAAAAGCCCCAACACGAAGACAAAAGCCCCAACACGAAGACAAAAGCCCCAACACGAAGACCAAAGCCCCAACACGAAGGCAAAAGCCCCAATACGAAGGCAAAAGCCCCAACACGAACACCAAAGACCCAACACGAAGACCAAAGCCCCAACACGAAGACCAAAGTCCCAACACGAAGACCAAAGCCCCAACACGAAGACACAAAGCCCAAAGACCAAAGACCAAAGACCCAACACGAAGACCACAGCCCCAACACGAAGACCAAAGCCCAAACACGAAGACCAAAGCCCCAACACGAAGACAAAAGCCCCAACACGAAGACCAAAGCCCCACGAAGACCAAGCCCCAACACAAAGACCAAAGCCCCAACACGAAGACCAAAGACCCAACACGAAGACCAAAGCCCCAACACAAGATCAAAGCCCCAACATGAAGATCAAAGCCCAAACACGAAGACCAAAGCCCCAACACGAAGACCAAAGCCCCAACACGAAGACCAAAGACCCAACACGAAGACCAAAGCCCAAACACGAAGACCAAAGCCCCAACACGAAGACCAAAGCCCCAACACGAAGACAAAAGCCCCAACACGAAGATCAAAGCCCAAACACGAAGACCAAAGCCCCAACACGAAGACCAAAGCCCCAACACGAAGACCAAAGCCCAAACACGAAGACCAAAGCCCCAACACGAAGACCAAAGCCCCAACGGAAGTTTAAAAAAAAAAGTTGGATGAAAACAACAGTCTGCGTTGGCTTCAAGGGTCTTCGTCGTTGTACTTAATGGACAACACGATCCATTTGACACAGTGATCAGAAAATGTTATCTAGCGCAAATATCACGTAGCTTTCAAGGAGGCAAGAAGTCGAAGATGTTTGAAATCAACATCAACTTCTGTTTTCATCCACAAGAAAAACGGTCTTCTTGGCTTTCACAAGACAACGGCAAAAGCCACAATGGATGTTGGGGAAAAAATGGTTTTCAAATATCTTCAGCCTCTGGATGTCTTGAAAGCCACATGATATTTGATCGTATTTTCTGATGACTGTGTGAAATGGATCGTGTTGTCTATCGAATACAACGCCAAAGACGTTTGAAAGCCACGCCGACTTCTGTTTTCACCCACCTCCTCTTTTTTCCGACTAATGTTGTGGCTTTTGCAGTTGTCTGAGACGTGTCGACCACCGCACAAAAGCCTGACCAGAAGACAACACATGAAGACAACACATGACCAGAAGACAACACATGAAGACAACACATGACCAGAAGACAACACATGAAGACAACACATAACCAGAAGACAACACATGAAGACAACACATGACCAGAAGACAACACAGAGCCTGCTGACGTTGTTGTTCTTGGCACGAGCTGTTGAAATCTGATAAACTCTGCATCTAGTAAAACTGTAGCTGCTTGTTTGCAGGAAGAAAGAAAGAAAGACTGATTGGTAGTGTGGTGTCTGAACAACATGATATATACCTGATATTTACATGTAAATATCATGTAAATATACCTGATATTTACATGATATTTACCTTTTTACTTAAAGTTTAACTACGACTTGTTAACAGCTGCAGAGGCCTCTGCGAATAGTCATAAGAAGAACTAAAGCAAAGTTTATTGAGTTTGTTTGCTCCTTTTGTATAAGGATGTTCTCAAGGACACGCTCCCACACTTACAAATTTGGAAGACACGCAATTAAAGAAAAAGGGAATACATCCCGTGTTCTTATCAAAAATCCCAGCTGGTTGTTGTCTAAGAGAAAAGCATGCTGGGAACTGTCAAAAGAAGTCTTGATTGATTCCAAACTTGTCCGAAATTAGACCTGGCTATGAGTATATAAGCTTTCTCCTGTTTGTACATGATTCAATTTTTCTACTATTTGATTCAGAAGAATCCCAGATGTGTGCAAGTCTGTATTAAGCTTCTTTTTCTGCAAATAAACTTTATGTGCATTTAAAAGACAGCTTCGGAGCCATATTTTTCACCACTTCTGACACGCAGAAGACACGCAGTGAAGATCGAGAGAAGACTCAAAATCATCTCTATGGCAGAAAGCACAGGAGCAACCTCCAACAAAGGTTATTTTCAACAGAGTTTTCATCCTGCTTTTCACACGGAGCAGAGAAGGAAAACTCCAGAGCGACTCTGGCCTCATTTCCAGTCAGGTGACCATCTCGATGCGGGATAAACAGCAAAGGTTCGTATTGTCTGATGACAGGGTTTTAAAAACTGTTATTATAGTAGGTGTAATAATGTAGATTATTTATATTGAACACTATAAAAACAAAATCAGACACCTTTAGCATTTTCATGTCTGTGTGTAGAACAGCTGATTGAGAGACCAAAGCCCCAACACGAAGACCAAAGCCCCAACACGAAGACAAAAGCCCCAACACGAAGACCAAACACGAAGGCCAAAGCCCCAACATGAAGACAAAATCCCCAACACGAAGACCAGAGCTCCAACACGAAGACCAAAGCCCCAACACGAAGACCAAAGCTCCAGCACGAAGACCAAAGCCCAACACGAAGACCAAAGCCCCAACACGAACACCAAACACGAAGACCAAAGCCCCAACATGAAGACCAAAGCCCCAACACGAAGACCAAAGCCCCAACACGAAGACCAAAGCCCCAACACGAAGACAAACACAAAGGCCAAAGCCCCAACATGAAGACCAAAGCCCCAACACGAAGACCAAAGCCCCAACACGAAGACCAAAGCCCCAACACGAAGACCAAAGCCCCAACACGAAGACCAAACACGAAGGCCAAAGCCCCAACATGAAGACCAAAGCCCCAACACCAAGACCAAAGCCCCAACACCAAGACCAAAACCCCAACACCAAGACCAAACCCCAACACCAAGACCAAACACGAAGGCCAAAGCCCTAACATGAAGACAAAAGCCCCAACACGAAGACCAAAGCCCCAACACGAAGACCAAAGCCCCAACACGAAGACAAAAGCCCCAACACGAAGACCAAACACGAAGGCCAAAGCCCCAACATGAAGACCAAAGCCCCAACACGAAGACCAAAGCCCCAACACGAAGACCAAAGACCCAACACGAAGACCAAAGCCCCAACACGAAGACCAAAGCCCCAACACGAAGACCAAAGCTCCAACATGAAGACCAAAGCCCCAACATGAAGACCAAAGCCCCAACACGAAGACCAAAGCCCCAACATGAAGACCAAAGCCCCAACATGAAGACCAAAGCTCCAACACGAAGACAAAAGCCCCAACACGAAGACCAAACACGAAGGCCAAAGCCCCAACATGAAGACCAAAGCCCCAACACCAAGACCAAAGCCCCAACACCAAGACCAAAGCCCCAACACCAAGACCAAAGCCCCAACACCAAGACCAAAGCCCCAACACCAAGACCAAACACGAAGGCCAAAGCCCTAACATGAAGACAAAAGCCCCAACACGAAGACCAAAGCCCCAACACGAAGACCAAAGCCCCAACACGAAGACAAAAGCCCCAACACGAAGACCAAACACGAAGGCCAAAGCCCCAACATGAAGACCAAAGCCCCAACACGAAGACCAAAGCCCCAACACGAAGACCAAAGCCCCAACACGAAGACCAAAGCCCCAACACGAAGACCAAAGCCCCAACACGAAGACCAAAGCTCCAACATGAAGACCAAAGCCCCAACATGAAGACCAAAGCCCCAACACGAAGACCAAAGCCCCAACATGAAGACCAAAGCCCCAACATGAAGACCAAAGCCCCAACACGAAGACCACACACACACACACACAGACCGACTGGACTTAACCCAGCACAGCAAAAAACAAGAGCAATCTTGTTCAAGTATAATAGTCTGAATGACCTGTTAGCAGTGTTGGGCAAGTTCACTTTCTACACAAACTAGTTCAGTTCATAGTTCACATAAATTAAAACAAACTAGTTTAGTTCACTATTTCAAAAAATGAACTAAATTGTAAATTTTTAGTTATTTTTTTCTTTTTTTTTAATGTTGCTGTGAGCAATTATTTGTCAAAATGATTACCACTGCCCATATACTACACCACCACAAACAGCAATTATTTTATCCAGTTTAACTGTCGAAAACTATTGGTCCAATTCTGAATTCTGAACCAACCAGGGTTCACATTAACATTGAAGGAACAGCCTGTAAAACTGTAATTTCCGTTTCAGCTTCTCTCTACAGCAGCCATTCCCAAACTTCAGAATACCAAGGCCCAATTTGAAAAATATACGTGGTCCACCTAAACCTTTAATTACAACTGTGATCAACATTCAGGACTAGAAGCTGTGTTCTGATATTAATGTGAGGGGTCAACAAATAAGGTGACACTTGTGATATTAAGTTAAAATAACAGTAGAATAACTTAACTGGTTTGTTTTATTACTTCTTAATGTGTTTTAATAATTTCATGAATATTTTACAGTAATTAAAAACATTTTTAAAAAAGATCGAGAATTTAAAACATATTTGTTTAATTTTAATGACCTCTCCAGGCCCACCTGTAGTACCTCGACGGCCCACCAGGGGGCCACGGCCCACACTTTGGGAATCACTGCTCTACAGTATGTTAAAAATATGAGGAAAAACTTGCTGCCAAATGGTCTCTATTATTAGACAAAATCAGGTAATGTTTTTCCCCCCATTTCAATATTTCACTCTCTCCCGGTAGTCGGGGTCTCCTCCAGCTCTGGGTAACTGCAGCTTTCATCTTCCTGCTTGTTTTAATCATTTGATGACACAATTGTTAGCGTGACAGCAGCTACAGCCGTGTTGCCATGTATGATTGATTTCCTCAGATACATATCAGGTTAGTTTGAAGTGGATTTTAAATGGGGTTCACTGGAAACCTGGAACGGTTTTGACCGTGTGTGAACTTTGAAAGAGCGTCGTTCACAACTGCCCAAATGAACTCGTTAACCCCCCCCCCCCCCACACACACACACACACACCCCACCCCTTCCACCCTCAGTTAACTGAATCTCAATCTTGATAGCAGTAGTTTTCAGCTCACCTGAGCAAAGCTCAACACCTGTCGTCTGCAGTCTCTAGTCAGCTGGATGCTAATGTTTTATTGTTTCTCTCAGAAACCCTCTTAGGTGTTCCTCTACATTATTTTAATTTTGCAAATATTCCGACTTGTGTTAGGACAACATATGAGATCATCATGATGTTGAATGAGTCGTTCCTTGGTTGATTATTGTTTACTGAGGCAGCTGACCAGAGCTGAGGCCTCAGAGTCATTGGTGCTCTTCGTGGTAAAAAACCTCTTCACCCGGTGGTGGGAACCCCGGGTGAGGATGGCTGTCAGGCTGAAGGAGGGGTCCTACAAGGCTTGGTTGGCCTGTCAGACCCCTGAGGGACCTGACAGGTACCAACAGGCCAAGCTGGAGCCTCTGAGAAGAGATCGGAGAGGCCATGAAGAGTGACTTTTGATTAGCTCCAGCTAATTAGATATCTTCTTAAATTGAATTGAATTCTTAATCCCACCGAGACAGCTTTCACAGAGGAAGTTGAGTTTATGGACTGGTGGAGGTGGACTCATTTATTACTGGAGCTGAGGTCACTGAGGTCACTGAGGCAGTTAAAGAGCTGCACGGTGGCAGGACTCCAGGGGTGGAGGAGATCCACCCCGAGTTCCTCACGGCTCTGGATGCTGTTGGGCAGTCTTGGTTGACACATCTGCACCATCACATGGACATTGGGGCCAGTCCTTCTGGATTAGCAGACCGGGGTGGTGGTTCCCCTTCTTATGTAGGGGTGCTGGGGAAGGGTTCTGGTTGATTGTCCATGTTGATTGTTTGACCATGTCCCTCAGGGTGCTGTTGGGGGGGCTGTTGAGGGGTACTGGGTCCGTTGCGATGGGCAATCCAGAGCCTGTACAAGCAGAGCAAGAGTTTGGTCCGTATCGCCGGCAGTAAGTCAGACCTGTTTCCAGTAAGGGCTGCCAACATTTGTCACCGTTTCTGTTCTTAACTGTTCTGGATTTGTAGGCGCAGCCAAGCAGTGGAGCCGTTCTGGTTTGGTGCCCTCACGATTGCCCCTCCACCTTTTTCGAATTATGTGGTTGCGTTGGCTTCATTGAGCGAGGATCTTCAACTCTCACTGGAGCGGTTCATAGCTGAGTGTGAAGCAGCGAGGATGAGAATCAGCACCTTTAAATCTGAGACCGTGGGTCTCAGTTGGAGCAGCGTCTGGGTCAGGAGTGGGCTTCTGCCTCGAGAGGAGGAACTTGAATAAGCAGAAGTTCATGGATGAATGGATTGATTTCTAAACTCCATTAAGCAATAATCTTGTAGGAAAGCTGCATCTAATCTTCTTGTAGACCATGTATTAGATCTAAACAAGGCTATTAATGGGGGACATCTCAACTCATGGGCCTACAGGCCTTTACTTGCCTTACTCTTAATTACTTATCCTTACTCTTAATCAGAAAACAGTTAAGTATTTATCTCCTCTGCTTTCTGTAACCATTATCAGACAGTGAAGTTGATGAGATAATGAGGTGATTTCTGCATCGTCCATTCATCGAGGTGCCGTGCTTGGACGTCCGTCTGGTTGAGCTTCCGGCTGTTCCCGTGTGTTTCAGTGCTGCGGTTTTCCACTCTTACGCATCTGCCCAGTGAGCTTGGACCGACGTGACACGTACAGACGGTGGCTTTACCTGTAGGGGTGTGAAAAAAAATCGATTTGGCAATATATCGCGATTTTCGGCCGCCCAATATAATATCGATTTTTCAGCTCCTTATATCGATTTTTTAGTATGTTGTAATGGTTACTTAAATGTGCAAAAACACTACTAATAAACAATAAATAGGTTGTTTTGAAGCAAATAGTGTTGACTCAATTTGTCCTCTGAATGATCAATATCATCTGATGAACGTATACAGCAACTTGATTTTTCATCTCTACTTTTAATTTTGATATTAACTGGGTAGAATATCGCAATATATCGTGATATCTGGATAATATCGTATTGTGACCCAAGTATCATGATACATATCGTATTGCGAGGTCCCCTAGTTACATGGGTCCAAATCTTTACTGATGTGGAACTGAAGCGCCAACATGAACCCAGATGGGTTTTATAATTAAAGTAGACTGATGCAGACGCAGCCAAAGAAAGAAACGAAGACCAGCTCGGGTAAAAGTTCATACATATAAATGTTTCAGAATGACAAATTTTAATCAACTGGCTAAGTTGTGCAAGACAATATATTACAGTATAAACACAAACTGACACTTTGTCTTTATCAGCTCATTTTATAAAAGAGAGAAGAAAAACATTGAAGAAAAATATCAGAAATGTAAGAAATTCTTGATTAATTTGACAGTTGGTCATGTTAGCTCATAACGTCAACTAACTGGTGTGCAAAGAGAAACAAACCACTGGATTGTCTAAACTACCCACTAAATTATTCAAGTTTAAAGCTAAGATGCTGCATCAGAGCGGTTTGTTGCTCTGTAAGCGCTTTGTAACATTCAGCAGGCTAAACATGCTGACGATAATCTGCCGCTGGGATTTCATCCAGCTAGATTCAAATGTCGACAAAATGCACCAAAGTTTTTGCAGGTTGTGCAGGTTAAAACAAGTAAGCAGCATCATCACATGAACACAGCGGCGTGGAAAGGTTTCCTGCGTCCTGCAGAAAACTGTGCGCAGCAGCGTTTTAGGATCTGTGCGCTTGGAAAACGTCAGGCCAGAGTGTTGTCGAACTGGCCCTTCTCCAGACCGTCCAGGCCGTCAGCCCACGTGGAGGTGGGCATGCTCCGGTAAGGGTCCAGCAAGATACGGAAACACCGCACAATGAGGATGAGGAGGAAGATGAAGAGGAGGATGACCAAGGCGAATGTTGTCTTCTGTTCCAGGGACATGGCAGTGATGGCGGAGTGAGACGAGGAGGAGGACAGGGAGGAGGAGGAGGAGAAGAGGGCCACAAAGTGTCCCCCGGCAGAGTAGAGCAGAGAGGAGAGAGCTGAGGAGAAGGGCTCTCCTTCCATCATCCAGAGGCAGAGGAGTGCAGCAGGGCTGGGACGGCGGCGATGCAGCTCCCGCAGGGGGCGCTGTGTTGTCCTCATCACAGAAAACCGTCCCCATCCCCTCCGATGGACCTCATCGTCTGGAGAGACAAGAGCAGAGCAGAGCTGTTCACTGATCCCAGACATTTGTGTTCGTTCATTCACCTGCAGCTGCTTTGGTTTCCATCCATGAACATCCTGCCAGTGTTGTCCTGAACATGTTTATTGAACCAAAGTTCATGAACTAGTTCATATTTCGTGCGAACGTGAACTGAGCGCGCTCTCTTTCTCCTTCACCAGCGGGGGGCGTGAACGAGTTCACGAGTTCATAACAACTGTGTCATCAAATGTTTAAAACAAGCAGGAAGATGAAGCTGTTGTCGCCCAGAGCTGGAGGAGACCCCAACTACTGGAGAGGATTGAAATATTGAAATGGGGGAAAAACATTTGCACCTTAAGTACCTGTTTTTGTCTTATAATAAAGACCATTTGGCAGCAGTTTTTCCTCATATTTTTAACATACTGTAGAGCAGTGATTCCCAAAGTGTGGGCCGCGGCCCCCTGGTGGGCCGTCGTGGGACTGCAGGTGGGCCATGAGAAGTGAATAAAATTAATCAAATGTTTTAAATTCTCTACCTTTTTAAAATATGTTTTGAATTACTATAAAATATTCATGACATTATTAAAAAATACATTAAGAAGTAATAAAACAAAGCAGTAAAGTTATTCTACTGTCATCTTAACTTAATATGACGAGTGTCTCCTTATTTGTTGACCCCTCACATTAATATCAGAACATAGCTTCTAGTCCTGAATGTTGATCACAGTTGTGATTAAAGGTTTAGGTGGACCACGTATATTTTTCACATTTCAAATTGGGCCTTGGTATTCTGAAGTTTGGGAATGGCTGCTGTAGAGAGAAGCTGAAACGGAAATTACAGTTTTACAGGCTGTTCCTTCAATGCTAATGTGAACCCTGGTTGGATAAAGATTCTGAATTGGACACATAGTTTTCGACAGTTAAAATGGATCAAATAATTGCCGTTTGTGGTGGTGTAATATATGACAGTGGTAATCATTTTGACAAATAACTGCTCGCAGCAACATTAACTCATTGGCTGCCATTGACGCAGTGGCAGTGGGCATTTCCATTGGAACTGACGTCAATGGCAGCCAAAGAAGAATTAAAAAAAAAAATGAACTAAAAATGAACTATTTAGTTCATTTTTTGAAATGGTGAACTGAACTAGTTCATTTTATTTTCTGTGAACTATGAACTGAACTAGTTTGTGTAGAAAGTGAACTTGCCCAACACTGCATCCGGCAAACCTTTAACTCTGGCTTTGACCCAGTAAGAGCCAGGGAAAGGGACGAGTGGACAGGACTGAACAGCAGGCTGCCAGGACTCTTCATGTACGTCTCTAACGTGTGGTCTGCATCAGCTCTATTCAGTACTTCAGTCCTGTTTCAGGATCATCTCAGTAACTCACAGATATGTGCAGCGTTGAACTAACTCTGATCAGCTGATCTCGGACCAAACCAAGATTCCATTTTCACGGTTCAAAAACTCAGAGTTCAGAGCGGTCGTGTCCCGTGAAGACTGCCGGTTTGATTCCCAGACGGGTCACATGTCTCTGCGTTTAGAAAGACTGAACAACCACAGCTTGTCAGGAAAGGTTACAGGGAGACTAAAAAGGACACGGCAGTTTGGGTCTGCAAAGTTGCATCTGAACAAGTCACCAGACTTCCTGGAAAAGCATCCTACGGACAGATGTGATCAAAGTGGAGGTGTCTGGTCACGGTGTGACATGTTTGGAGAAGACCAGACGGCATCTTAGCGTGAACACCTCACCAGGGGTCAAGCACGGTGGTGGAAGGATCATGATTGGAACCTGCACATCTGGCAGTCGCTGAGGGAACCGTGAACTCTCCGGTCCACTCTGGACAACTCTGGAGTCAAATGTGAGGCCCAGTGGTCCCAAACACAGCAGCAAATCCACATCAGAGCCGCCTAGCAATAATAGAGTCACAGCGCTGAAATGGTCCAATCAGAGAAACGCTCTCATAAACGTCCACAACCAGATCTGAACTGAACGCTGTACAGAAGAACGGGACAAATTCCTTCAGAACCACGTGAGAGACTGTTGGAGTCGCACAGAAAACCACAACTTCAGTTCCTGCTTCTAAGGTGGATCGACAAGTGACTGGAATATGGAGGCGAGCAGCCAGGAAAGGTCCGTATGGTGCGTTAGTCATGTGTTGCTGTTCTACTGAGGCTCAGTTAAAGACCCGGTAAGGACCAGGTTTAATCACATGACACCTGAGAACTTAGAGGCTGTGTTTATCACTAACTGGATTATTGAACAAACCTCAGACGGGGCTTTAACTGGGAACCCCGATGTTCAGTTTTCCTCTAAACCCAATTCTGTTTCATTCTGTTGCATCTTCCTGCTTCAACACGTCAACGGCGCCCTGACCTCACCTGGTTATTTCCGTCTGGCCCACTTGCAGTGACTCCCTGCAAACCTCAGCAGTATTTTGAGGGTCCCCCTGGAAACAGTGGTACCGTAGCCTGATTTGTAGGACCCTGTTACAGCCGACACTCCAGGACGAAGCGTTTAAACGGCAGAAGCAGCTGGTTTTTTCTTCTTCAGTGACCTTTCAGAGATTCGTGTTCCTCTCGGATAAAACAGTTCATCTGCAGTGGGTTTTTTTAAAAACAACAAATGAAGCAATAATTAACTTGAAATTATTTGTGCTGACAGAAGGATTTAAAAGTTTAAAAGTTAGCATCCCCTCCTTTGATCCCACATTTGTGTGTCAAATCATCACAGCAGTGGCTCTTAGGAACATAAACCTCAACAACTGTGCCATCACGTTTTTAACTCAACTAAAGCCAAGACACACAGAAAAGACAAAAATCACGCAGGCAACACTAAGCACCCCCTCAACTCTATCCACAGGATTCAGGAGGATGAACAGCAGCTAATAATCAGTCCTGAAGAACTGATCTTCAACAGGTGTGCAGCAGAGCTGGGCGATACTGGGAATGTTGGTATCGGTCGGATACCAAGTAAATACAGGACCAGTATCACTGATACCAATACCAATACCAATACCGATACCAATACTTTTTCATATTAAGCTTGATCTATCATAAAACTGCTGACCTTTTGGTGTTTTTGTGATTTTTGTCTTTGGGTTATTTTGATAAAACCTAGAAAAGCATTTTGGCAAACTTTATAGTTGACAGCAAAATACTTTATTATCGCAATTAGTGTTTTTATATAAATATTCCTTGGAGTTGAATTGTTCTGTTCATAATGTCTTTTCTAGTCCACCTCTTATGATATTATATCTTTCAATTCTCGTGTAATTTTGTTTGCCGTGTCTGCACTTTCCTGTTGCTTTAACTCCATAAATGTCCCTGTTGTGGGATAAATAAAGGTTTATCTAATGTTATTTTATCTTAGATAACAGCTTTCAGTGGGATACATGACGTGAACTGGGTTATTTCAAGGTCTTAATTATATCTATTTGAGTTGGCTCCAGTAACATATGACTTAAGTAACATGTACTTTGAAAGTTAATATGAATTGATGCTGATGATGACCTCTCTCCATTTCTGCATATCTCTTTTTTTTTTGCTGCATGGTTTTTCATGTGCTTAAATACATTTTTAGTGTTTCCACTGTATTTTACAGCCTTTTTACAAACTACACAACTTCCCGTTGTTTCGTCTTCAGGATTAAAATACAGCTGAACCGTGCTCCTTTACCTTTCTGCTATTCTTGATACTTGTGCTCCGTTATCTCTCTCAGTGATGAGTGGGTGTCGACAAGGGGGAGAGAGAGGGTGCTGAGTGGGCGGGCCCAGGGGGAGGGGCCAGGCTGAGTCTTCCTGAGTGGGCGGGGCCGGGGGGGGGCCAGGCTGAGGCAGCGTTGCCAGGTGTATGATAATTATGGTATTTGTACGATAATTTGGCCCTCTGTACGATGTACGATCAATAATCCAAAAAAAGGCCAAATGTACGATAATTTGACTTTTTCAAATTATTGCCTGCTGCAACTTTTTGCCGGAGAGTGTTTTTTTTTTTTTTTTTTTTGTGAACCCTGAAGGCATCTGTTCCCATGTGACATGTTTCCAGCCAATCGTGCTTTGCTGAGCGTGAGATCCGAGTGTTTGTCTCAGAACAACTAGTATGATGGGCTGAATGGTCAGCTGCGCCCCACGAGACGCTCACAGTCAGGACCACATCAGGAAGTCGAGCGAGATTTAAACCGATTTAAAGTAGAAGAGAAAAAACAAGTGAAAAAAATAGTCTCCAAAATCACCTCCAGGCCTCATAATTTGGCTCTTAGTTCCCACCTCTAATTTGTTTCTGGGGGACACATTAGTCTAACGTAACTGTAAGATGAGGTTGATGTGGTGCCGTTAACCCATTCAGTACTGACGCCTCGAAGCTGTGAGTGTCTGTGGGATGCTATTGATCACTAGAGTGATTATATTTGACTATAGCGCATCGTTGGGCTTGTTATTTTGGTTATGACAGATGTACGATAATTTCCCTCAAAATACGATAATTTTGAGTCTCTGGTACGATAATCCTACATTTCCCACCTGGCAACGCTGAGCTGAGTCTACCTGTATGCTTGTTTGGTTGCCGTTGCTGAGCACGTGACGGTGCAACGTCAAAAGACGAGACGAGAGGGGAGGGGGACACAGCGGCAGGATATTTGGATGGATCCGCCCACCTCTAGTGTGCAGACCTCTAGAACAGCAGATGTTCTTGCTCTTTACTGGTCTGGAGCATCTATGTCTGGTTAGCACAATGCCAATAGGGAAAGACATAAGTAACAGTCTTACAGAAGCAACTGTTGCTGTACATCCATCTGGAAAAGATTATAATTAACTTCTAAACAACTGGAAGGTCAACGCTCCACAGCGACAGAGATCATTTACAAATGAAAAGCCCTCACACCACTGCCAGTCCTCCCAGGCTGGACACAACAGTAGAGTTTCCCCTTAGGTGAGACCGTGTAAACGCTCAGTAAAAGACATGAGAACCTCAGGAGCTACATCTCAGAACCGACCACCATCACTGAGCATGTTGAGTGTTCGAGTCCACGACAGCACAATCAGGAGATGTCTGGAGAAGGACAGTTTGTTAGGAAGGGTTCTCAGAAGAGGATCTCTTCTGTCTGAAAAGAGCACAAACTGAGAAGAACTGGGCTTCATGAATCTGCACCTAAACAAATCACAGCATTTCTGGAACAATGTCCTGAGGACAGACGAGACCAAGGTGGAGTTGTTAGGACTTCCTGGCCAACTCCATGTGGTGGAAACCAAGCAGAAGCACCTCATACCCACCATCAAGCACAGCAGTGGGAGGGTGATGATCTGGGCCTGCTTTGAGGCCTCCAAACCCGAGCGCCTAGAAGTCATGGAGTGAACCTTGAACTCCTCTGGAGAAGCCGCATTTTCCTCCATTTTCTAGAGACAAATGAGAGTCCATCTGTCCAACAGCCAAAGCTCAACAGAAACTGGATCACGTAACAAGACGATGGTCCAGTCACACCAGCAGACAGAAGATACCAGCAGGAGAACTGGAAATGACCTCATCAGCTCCAGACTTCAACCCAGCTCAAACGCTGTCTGTGAACGCCCAACAACTGTGAATTAAAGCCACGTTTATAGAAGAATGGACCAAAATTCAGGTTTCAGCTGGTGAAGATGAACCTACAAGCTGCTGGATCACCGACGATCTTCGTTCTGCACAAATCATCTTTTTGATCTGGTTACCTTTATGTCACATGTGTCAAACACAAGGCCCGCGGGCCAAATGTGGCCCGCCACATCATTTTTATCTGGCCCTCGAGAGCTTGTGCATTATTGGCTTAGATATTAAACCAATATTTTAAGACTTAATATAAGCTTATGCCGCTTTAAAGCACATATTGACAATAAACTACATCTCCCACAATGCATTTCGTAGTTACCCACAACAATAACGGTATCTCACCATTAACGAGACATCAAGATGATTTTCAGAATTGATGGATTTCAGAAAAACCTCTACAAACTAACCCCAACATGTCCAAGAAAAGAGAAATTGATGCACAAGGAAGACAGTTTCATGAACGACGGGAAAACGAATACAAGTTTGTACCTCTAGATGAAAATACAGTATGTCTTTGGTGTTATGAGGTGGTGTCAGTCTGCATTTTGACAGCAAACACGGATGCTAAATTTAGCCCACATGGAAAACATAGAATCGCTTCCGCTTCCTAAACCAAGGTAATGGGATACTCAGTCTGTTACCATGGCAACGGGCCCTTTAAACATCACCTGTTCGAGAGCAGGTTTACAACCACAAACCTGAGTTTAATGTAATAATGAGTTAAATATTTGAAACTTGGATACATAATAAATACAGAACCATTATTTAACAATATATTAAAGTGTAGTTTAATTTATTTTGGTTTACATTGCATTTTGTTACGTTCATGCTGTCAATCTGGCCCTTCGAGGGCCACCATGATGCTGATGTGGCCCTTAGTGGAAATGAGTCTGACACCCCTGATTTATGTTAAAAAATAACGGCTTTGTGAAAAAAGCTCTATGCTGCCGTTAGTATGCGTTCATATTTGCCTAATACCAAAAAACCCTCAGTGGTCAGACGACTTTGGTTGTTTTTACACTGATATTTACAAGCGAGGGTACTAACCTGCACACCTGACCGTGTTTCCTCAGTTCTGTGGAGTCGTTCATCTTTTTTCTCTCCCTGCTTTCTAATTCAGGACTTGTATCCCTGCAGACACAGAAGGTTCGTCCTTGGTGGGACGTGGAGGTCAGACTGAAGCTGCTCAGACTGGTTTCACAGGAACGTCACTGTCCAGTCAAATATATGACTAAAAACTGTACTCTCTTAGTCTACACGGATCTGTGCTGATCTTTCTGTCAAGTCGACTGTGCTTTTTTTCTTTCACGCACAGTCACAGTTCAGTGAACCCACCGGGTCAGTGTGGGGGGGTCAACATCCGACCCAGGGACACCGACATGTGCAGTACGAGGCTGAGAATCAAAGCACTGACCCTGAAGATCAGAAAAAAAGACAAAGCAGTTCAGGGAGATGAAAGAAAGGTTTGTGATGGCATCGGTCCAGCTGGGAAGTCACCAAAGTGATGGTGACAGTAACGGTGAAACGGTGAACGAGGGCTCTGCTTCATTCAGCTGTCTGGGAAAACTGGAAAAAGGCTGAAACTAAAACAGCGAGATCACATCTCTCCCGTGTTAGCCTCCCTCCATTGGCTCCCCGTGAAATTTAGAATTGAGTTTAAAATTCTGCTTCTCACATATAAGGCCCTTAATGTCCTAGCTCCTCGTTATCTACCAGACTTGATAGCATGTTATGCTCCTAATAGAGCTCTCCGCTCTCAGAGTGCAGGATTACTCGTCGTTCCTAGAATATCTAAAAGTAGGTTTGGAGGACGGGCCTTCTGCTACCAGACACCTTTATTCTGGAACCAGCTACCAGTTTGGGTTCAGGAGGCTGACACCACCTCCATCTTTAAAACTTAACTGAAAACATTTCTGTTCAGTAAAGCCTACAGTTAGTCTAAACTATAGTGTGTAGGGGCTAATAGTTATAGCCATAGTTGTAGTAGCTCAGACTAGAGTAGCTCGTCTTAATCACAGCTTCATCATAGCTATGCTGCTATAGGCCTACGCTACAGGGGGACACCAGCATGATCTGCTGCCAACTGCTCTCCTTTCCTTCTTTCCTTCCCTTTCCTCCTCCATCCTCCTCCTCCATCTCATTCATAATTACTTGGGAGCACCTTGTTACTGTACCTGTGCTCCATTTTCTTTTCTTTCCTGTAGTTTGTTGTGCTGTTTTGCCCTCTTTTTTCACTTTTCTTTCTGTATGTTTGCAGGTCAGAGATTCCTGAGTTTCATGCTGACCTGCAGTTCCCTCCTCTGTCCATCCCAGCGTTTACCTCCACCTGTGTGTGTAGGTGTGTTCAGGGTGTCGGCTGCCGTGGTGACCGGTGATCTAGTCCTCTGACCATCTCACCTCAGTGCTGCTACCTGCATCTGTTTATGTTTATATGGTCTTTATATTCAGTCATTTGTGTCTCTCCTCTCTCTGTCCTCCATCCTCTCTCTGTCCTCCATCCTCTCTCTGTCCTCCATCCTCTCTCTGTCCTGTCTCTCCCCTCTTTTCTTTCTTTCTTTATCCAGCTGGTCTTCATCAGGAAGGTCCTCCATATGATCCAGGTCCTGATCAAGGTTTCTTCCTCTTAAAATGGAGTTTTTTCTTGCCACTGTTTGGCTGAAAGGCTTTTTTTTTTCTCCCTCTGTGGGAGTTTTTTACCTGCCTATTATCCTTGTTTAGGATTCAATGTTATTTTTTAGTTAATGATATTTGCTCAGGGGTCATGATCTGGGTCTCTGTAAAGCGCCTAGAGACAATTGACACTGTAACAGACGCTATACAAATAAAATAAAATTGAATTGAACATAGAGTATCTGGGAGTACTGAAATAACTCCTCTTTATTCTAGTCAGAATTTTACACAGTTTTAAGTTCGTGCCTAAAATCAAGTCTGGGATATAAACGAAACTGAGCTGCAGCGACAGGGAGACTGTGACGTCACCAGGCGGTCCTGACGTCTATCAACAGGTGTGATGGATGGAAAGACTGACAGCTGCAGGTGAAAAGGTGAACTACATGGCATGTAGACGCCACAGAGCTCATCTGGTCAGAGAGCCAGAGACCAGCTGGACCGGCTCTGTGGGAGACTTTAGGAGAGGGGGGATCGTCTCCTCAGTGAACCTTATCGCCATGGCAGCACCGCAACCAGCACTGGCAGGGAGGCTGAGGCCAGCACCGCTGTCTGAGGGTCCCACGGGTACAACCAGGCTCGATTTTTAAAAACTGGCTTCTGTGCTCTGTGATGCTCTGTGATGCTCTGTGATGCTCTGTGATGCTCTGTGATGCTCTGTGATGCTCTGTGTGCTGTGTGATGCTCTGTGATGTGATGCTCTGTGATGCTCTGTGATGCTCTGTGATGTGCTCTGTGGTGCTCTGTGCTCTGTGTGCTCTGTGATGCTGTGATGCTCTGTGATGCTCTGTGGTGCTCTGTGATGCTCTGTGATGCTCTGTGATGCTCTGTGATGCTCTGTGATGCTCTGTGATGCTCTGTGATGCTCTGTGATGCTCTGTGATGCTCTGTGATGCTCTGTGATGCTCTGTGGTGCTCTGTGATGCTC
This sequence comes from Hirundichthys speculiger, assembly GCA_018398805.1. Classification (NCBI taxonomy): domain Eukaryota; kingdom Metazoa; phylum Chordata; class Actinopteri; order Beloniformes; family Exocoetidae; genus Hirundichthys; species Hirundichthys speculiger. The sequence continues at coordinate 653,497 of JAGFBZ010000843.1, read as the reverse complement.
TGTGATGCTCTGTGATGCTCTGTGGTGCTCTGTGATGCTCTGTGGTGCTCTGTGAGAGCACACATGGAGGGAATATTACTCCTTTATGGCATCACTGAGCTCACAGCTGGAGAGAAAATAAAGAGAGGACCTCTACATCTCTACACAGCAATCTGTGTGTGAAAGTGGCTGCTGATGCATCTCAGGATATCACCTGGAAGGGTTAAAACTCCCGCCCCATCATAGTTTTACCCCCCAAACAGCATCCTGCTCCCCAAAAAGCTAAAAACGACAGTGAACGTTTCTGATCAGGATGATTCAGCCCATCTGTGCAGACCCTGCAGCTCTGCAGCTGGAGCTGCAGCTGGAGCTCATTCATGAAGCAGCTGCTTCACACACACCTGAGACCTGAGGGTGCGCACGTGACTCAACAAGTGCGGAGACAACGCGAGCAGCAAACGAGCCGCCGCCGCAGCAGAGACGCTCCTGAACCCGCAAACAAGACGCAAACGCATCCGGACCCTGGTCGCACGCACGCACGTGCACGCACTCACACGCACACACGCAGTAAAGTGAGGAATACCTTCATCCGCTCGCGCTAATGTCGGATCCATTTCCAGAGCTGCAGAGGGGACCAGAGGGTTCGGCCCATTCTACCTTTGTCCTCTCGGGTCTCTGCGACAGACGCAGCTGGACACAGAGACGCAGTTGTCCAGAATAAAGTCCTGGAAGAGACCGACGCTGGTCCACTCCCACTGCGGGCTCTGCAGCCCCCCACCCCCCCCTCCCGAGGAGGGGGCGGATCAGCTGAGTCTTCCTCAGAGCAGCTCCTCTTCATCACCTGCTGTACTTCCTCAGGTCAGACATCACCTGTGTGAGAGTCTTATTTATGTATAGGTGTACTGTATTTCATATACATCTGTGTGTATAAATTACAGTACACATGAAAACAGACAGCTAAAACCATGCAGATCCAAATATTTAGAAGACAATAACAATAATAATATTAATCTTATGACTATTTATGTGTAAAAACATCATATAAATGATCTGATCTTAGAGCATCTTTGCAGAGGGGAAATCCAACATCAGAAAATAGTTTTCATCGTTCCGTTTTTTATTTAACAAAAAATGTTAAATCCCAAAAAAAACAAAAAAAAAAAACATGTTCAATACTAAGTCCCCACTCACTTTTGAGCAGATACATGTAGGCCGCATGGGCCCTATACTGTCTTCAGTATTTATATTGTAATGGGCTTGTTGCTGTTTGAGTCTCTGTAATTCCACCAACCACCACTAGAGGGCAGTGCAGGTTCTTTTCTGCAGCGCTGTAGCTATCAGAGCTGAGCTTCCTCTTGTTTACTTTCTCTAAATAGCTCAAACATAGCAATGGAGCAAATAATGTACATCTTGCGTTAGTTGATGCTGAGAAATGTTGAGCATCAGTCATTTTTACAGACAATGCAGCGAACAATTATTCTACCTGACTTAAAAATGACAAAGTAGAAGTAGTCGCAAATATGAAAACGAAGAAGTACGAATCTATCAAGCGGAACAGTCACATATCTTGTGGTCAGTGTGACATGACACACTGGTACATTTGGAGTTAAGTGCGTGTCAGGGTCTGGTGTAGCTTACAGCGGTGTATCTTACAGCGGTGTATCTTACAGCGGTGTAGCTTACAGCGGTGTAGCTTACAGCGGTGTATCTTACAGCGGTGTAGCTTACAGCGGTGTATCTTACAGCGGTGTAGCTTACAGCGGTGTATCTTACAGCGGTGTATCTTACAGCGGTGTAGCTTACAGCGGTGTATCTTACAGCAGTGTAGCTTACAGCGGTGTAGCTTACAGCGGTGTATCTTACAGCGGTGTAGCTTACAGCGGTGGAGCTTACAGCGGTGGAGCTTACAGCGGACGGCTCACACCTATGGCAGGTGCTGTCACTGTGATACAGAAGCTTAAATCAGGCTTAAGTTGCAGCTGGATGCTGCTAATCACATGCTCCACTAGGTGGCGGAGCATCATTTCTGGAGGAGGTATGAATGAAGGTAACTACGCAGCCGTTGGCTACTAATCCTGTTAATGAACTTGGAAAGGTCCAGTCCAACCTGGGAGATGTTTCAGTTGCTCCAACTGCAGTCAGAGGCTGATTTATATCTCTCTGTCAAAGTGATGGCATTCCTAAGTCACAGGTTCCCCGTGTGACCAGTGCAACCAGTGATTAATAGATATTTAATGTTGTGTCGTCTGTGCAATGAACATTCAAAAGATGAAGAGAAAATGGTTTGATTTGGAAGAAAAAAAGATTGTACCTCTATATCAACAAAACTCTCTGCTGCAGACTGCTGCGTTGCCTCATCGTCTGAGAATAACGTTGCTATAGGGCAAGGATTCCCAAAGTGTGGGTCACGGCCCCCTGGTGGGCCGTCGAGGGACTGCAGGTGGGCCGTGAGAGGTCATTAAAATTAAACAAATATGTTTTAAATCCTCGATCTTTTTTAAATATGTTTTTAATTACTGTAAAATATCAACGACATGATTTAAAAACATTAAGAAGTAACAAAACAAACCAGTTAAGTGTTATTCTTCTGTCATCTTAACTTAATATGACAAGTGTCACCGCACCCCCCCGCGCGTGTAAATCAAAATCCGCGAACTGGAGCCGGAGCCCCCCAAGCCTAAATAATATGTTTAAAATATGTTTATGCAGCGAAACAAGACAAAGGCTCAACTGTGGTCTTTCTGTTTCCTTCACAGCCTCTGGTCTCTGAACTGTTGTAAACAAACTTCTGGTATTGTGCTATTTTTGGCTCGTAATTAGCGGCTAACACGCTAACAACAACAAAAGAAACAGTCCAGTTTTCTCTGCATGGAACGAGCACTTTATTCTGGCACTGCAGGAACTTGTAACATCACACAGGTTGTATTGTTGGGCTCCTGTCGGTTAACAGAGAATGTAAATCTATACACGCTGGGCTGCTGTTGATGCTCACTACACTTTTCATCTAACCCCGTTTTCATTCTGCCGTCCCACGACACACACACCATTACCCATAAGGCCACCTTCTTAAAGGGGCCAGGCTGGCTCACAACATTTCTTCTCTGTGAGAGAACACGCACAACATCCTGTGATGTTTCTGCATGTTTTTCTTTTTTTTCTTTTTTAAATTATATTATATATTTCTGAAAAATCAGTGAATAACTAAAACCGCGCAAATTGACGAGGGATCACTGTATTTGTGTACAGTTTTCAGCTATGAAAAAGTTTGGAACGAACATTTTTCATCAGTGTTGAGACGTGTAAATTTCGCTCAGCTGAGTCTACGCACGAATCCGTTCAGGTCGCGGTGATTTATTTTGAAAACTGACCGGATTCCCGATGCCGTTCTCATCCCAGTCCGATCCGCTGTGAGCAAACTGACGTGGGTTTGGAAAAGTGAAGCAACAAATTAGACCAGACGCGCATCTTTAGTGGAGCAGAGCGGATGACGGTCGCTTCTGGGACACTTCTAACCCGCATCGCAGCGGGATCGCTCCTATTGACTGGAATGACTGGGATTCACTGGGGCTGACGATGTTGTTCTGTGGCGTTTCCGTGTCCTGCTGACAATTGATACTGACCTCACGATCTCACGGCTGCAGACACATTTCCACAACTGGACGACTGGGTCTCAGCAGGTACAGATGTCTGCCAACCTGAGGGCTCGTGGTTCAGTTCCTGACCTCACAGTCGAGACGCTGAACCCAACATCATCTCAGATGCATTCATCACGCCTCCTTTCAGCCCAAAGAAAGGAGAAGAAACAGCTGGAGAGGTTGCAGCTGCAGCAGTCCGGTCAGAGGCAGCGTTCACATTCATCACTACCCTGCTGAGGACTGGATCACTGCAACAGGTGAACACTGATACAGTAACTGGATCAGCAGAACAACAGCTGAGCAGCTGCCAGCCTCTGCTCATCAGGAGTTCTCTCTCTTATCTGTGATGAAGATCACATGGACCACTGTCCACAGAACAGACCCGTGGTAGATTTAATCAGCGACTGCAGAAGTAATATGAACCTGCAGGCTCACTCTCCAGCTTTTCTCAGGACTGCTGTTGATCTTCAGCTTCTTGGACATTCAGAAAGCCTCCTCAGCTCCTCCTGACTGTTGACATGTGAAGATAGTTGACCATAAAGTCCAGAGTGAAGCAACATGTCTGTGGGAATTAAAGCTTTCTGCTCAAAAACGACAAATCAATTATGAGAAAATCCTATAAACCAGGATGATGCTTCTCTGTCAACTTGCTAAAAGTTCAACAAATTAATTTTTTTTCCCCAAACAAGGTGCACGAAAAGCCCCATGAAATCCTCTATTTATTTATTAAAAAATATGAACAGATCCACGCTGAATCGTCTTTGACATCACGTCTGTAGATGAAGGTGATGAAACAGCTTCACAAACTATGACAGATTTAATTATTCTCACTTATTCTCATCGGGGCGGCTGTGGCTCAGGTGGTCGTCTGGTAACCGGAAAGTTGCAGCTCCCCTGGCTACATGTCGAAGTATCCCTGAGCAAGATACTGAACCCCAAATTGCTCCTGGTGATCATGTGGCACCCTGCATGGCAGCCTCGGCCATCAGTGTGTGAATGGGTGAATGTGACACATGCTGTAAAGTGCTTTGAGTGGTCAGTAGACTAGAAAAGCGCTACAGAAATGTAAGACCATTTATTCAGCAGCAGAAATGAACAAATGTGCCAGTTCCTGAAAACGGTGGGTACCCTCATGACCCAGAAGATACTTTAGTCCAGGTTTGGCTGAAATAATGTCATCAGACAGAACACGGGTGACACCAGTGACACGGGTGAGACCAGAGACACGGGTGAGACCAGTGACACGAGTGACACTAGAGACACGGGTGAGACCAGTGATACGGGTGACACCAGAGACACGGGTGACACCAGTGACACGGGTGACACTAGAGACACGGGTGAGACCAGTGACACGGGTGAACCCAGAGACACGGGTGAGACCAGAGACACGGGTGAGACCAGTGACACGGGTGACACTAGAGACACGGGTGAGACCAGTGACACGGGTGAGACCAGTGACACGGGTGACACTAGAGACACGGGTGAGACCAGTGACACGGGTGAACCCAGAGACACGGGTGACACTAGAGACACGGGTGAGACCAGTGACACGGGTGAGACCAGAGACACGGGTGACACTAGAGACACGGGTGAGACCAGAGACACGGGTGAGACCAGTGACACGGGTGAGACCAGAGACACGGGTGACACTAGAGACACGGGTGAGACCAGAGACACGGGTGAGACCAGAGACACGGGTGAGACCAGGGACACGGGTGACACTAGAGACACGGGTGAGACTGGGAATGAGGATGAGACTGGGAACACAGGGACAGCGAGAATGTTGGAGACTGGAAAAGTTATTGATGCCTCCCTGATGACCACAGCAGCAGAAAACGTAACTTCCAGTCTCTGTAAGGTTCCTTAGATGTTGCCTTGGAAGCATTTGAAGTCTGGCCGTCTGCAGTAAACGTGTAATTTTATTCTGTCCGTCCATCTTCAGGCTGCCGTCTCCATGTCGACCTCCTCCATGTGGATGAGAAACCGTTCCGATGCTTCCTTGTCCTCAGATGACCCTGCACCCTTCTGATGAAAATAACCCTGTAAAACTGGAGCTGGAAATGAAAACATCATCACACCTAAAAGCTGCTGTGTTGCGTCTTTAGTTTATTTCTACATCAGTGAAGAAATCCCTGGTTGTGTTTCTGAAAGGAGCAGATGTATCTGACATCAGAGAGGAGGAGCATCATGACGGCAAACTGACGTCAGACCAGGGTGGAAAGGTCACCCACCTCACCTGAAGTCTGTGTGAAAACGTGAAAGGTCAGTGGTGTGTGTGTTACCGGGGAATCATCTCCACGATTAATGTATTTATATGTCAGTGTTCTGAAAAACAGGATCATGTGAGTGGACTGTTGGAGGCATGTGCACGTGCAGCCATGAAGGCGGTGCAGGAGAACATTGATCAGTGACGTCAGAGGCGTCTGTAAAAAGGCACATTTATTGAACAAAATGTTATTTCCACCAACAGTAAGTAAGAATTGTGTTAAAACAACCATCTGTTAAGTATCTTCTGACCAACTGACACTGCAGAAGATGAACCAGTTTCCTCCTAGTCAGATCCTCCTGCAGGTGTTCATTCGTCAGAACTGTCCATCTCTGAACGAGCGCATTTACAGCACAGCAGCTGCAGCAGGCAGATGTTTGTTAGAGACAAACTAGAATTAACGACACGCTCGTTTTTATACAAACACGTCTGTGTTCTGCAACGGTGTCCCAGCTGGAGACTGACGGCACCTCCAACCTTCAGATGCAGCGCTGACGCTGGTCTAACCCCAGCCATCAATCAGCATCAACCAGCATCAACCAGTCCTGGTGTGGCTCACCACTGCTCAGCAGCACCAGAGATAAACTCCCATCAAGCCAAGGAACTTTCTGAGCTCAGCGGTACGTGTTTTACAAGCACGTGTCACCAAAAGTTTTTCTTTTTTCCCTTTTTTGAGCAAAGAATACCTCTATCAAGAAACCAACACTTTATTACTATTTGTATGAATTACCAAAATAATAATAAAAAAAATAAATAAAAAAAGAATTGGAAGCATCATCCCAGCCTGCAAACTATACAAAGAACTGGACAAACCCTCTGTGACATCACTCACAAGTTTGTGGTTTTAAAGCCTATTTTTCAGGCCGGAGGAGGTGGCTCCGCCCACCCTGGAGATGGTGGCTCCGCCCAGCTTGGAGATGGTGGCTCCGCCCAGCCTGGAGGTGACTCCACCCAGCCTGGAGGTGGCGGCTCTGCCCAGCCTGGAGGTGACTCCACCCAGCCTGGAGGAGGCGGCCCCACCCAGCCTGGAGGAGGCGGCCCCGCCCAGCCTGGAGGAGGCGGCCCCGCCCAGCCTGGAGGAGGCGGCTCTGCCCAGCCTGGAGGAGGCGGCCCCGCCCAGCCTGGAGGAGGCGGCTCCGCCCAGCCTGGAGGAGGCGGCCCCGCCCAGCCTGGAGGTGACTCCACCCAGCCTGGAGGAGGCGGCTCCACCCAGCCTGGAGGAGGCGGCCCCACCCAGCCTGGAGGAGGCGGCCCCGCCCAGCCTGGAGGAGGCGGCTCCGCCCAGCCTGGAGGAGGCGGCTCCGCCCAGCCTGGAGGAGGCGGCTCAGCCCAGCCTGGTTAATTCCAGAAACAGGCAGAGGGGCAGGACGATCAAACCTGGCAGTCATCTCAGGTACCACAGGCCTGTCCAAACATCCTCATTTCAGACAATGCTACCAAAACATCTTAAAGGAGGACCGCTGGAGCCGCTGTGGCCCCCCATCAGTAGCTGGAGCAGCTGGGTGGCTATGATGGTCCGGTGTACCTTCAGATCTGGCCCAACAGCTGAAACCAGCTGAAACCAGCTGAAACCAGCTGAAACAGCGCCTCGGATGCCAACCTGAAACCAGGCCAACAGCCAGCGGCCGGTTCACACTCGGACCCTACCAGGCCAACCCAGCTGGTCATGGTCCGTTTAATTATCATCAGAACAAACCATGTCACCTTTAAAACAGGAGTGGTCGTGGTCTCTTAGCTCTGAGTTCACAGATCAGATGTCAAGCTCACAGAAAACACTGAGTGGGTGGCAGCTGGTTGTTAGGACGACAGACGGGAGAGCAGCTGTCACTCAAAGAATAAAACCATACCAGCTGGACATGATTCTGCCTGATGGACACAAACTCACCGCTGGTGAAGATGTTTATTTGTGTTGTACAGCATCCTGAGACACAAATGTTCCACTGAGCAGCCTGATGAAACTGGGCCCTCGTGTCCCTGCTGTGAGCGATCCATGTCTCTACTATCGATTGTTTTTCAGGACCACCAACATGGCTGCAGCTCCACTAGATTACTGGGGGGGTGGGGGGTTCACGTGCAGATGTACCACCTTCCCTTTTTGCTGCAGAAGAAAAACTTCCCTTATTGACTGGAATCAGGAAACAAACTCCAGTTTGACTGGATGACACCCTTGAACTGAACGTTCCTTTGCATCAAGTTGGACCAAACGGACCTTCTGCAGTGCTGCAGGAACACCTGCCCCCAACAGGTGTTGACCACACACACCTGTGGTCTGGAGACAACGAAAGGACTGTGTGTGATTCGATTTCAGCAACAACAACAACAACAAAAAAGCAACGTATGTGCTTGCAGAACACGCATGTCGGTGCTCAGTATTCAGGGTTGGATATGGTGCCGTACTGACCGTTAGCTCGCTGCTGTAATGCGCTCAGTATGCTCCCTGTTAGCCTTATGGAGGAGCAGTGAGCGTAGAAACACCGCTGTCACGGCGCAGGAGCGTAGGAACGCCGCTGTCACGCCCCAGGAGCGTAGAAACGCCGCTGTCACGCTGCAGGAGCGTAGGAACGCCGCTGTCACGCTGCAGGAGCGTAGAAACGCCGCTGTCGCGCCGCAGGAGCGTAGGAACGCCGCTGTCATGCCGCAGGAGCGTAGAAACGCCGCTGTCACGCTGCAGGAGCGTAGAAACGCCGCTGCCGCGCCGCAGGAGCGTAGAAACGCCGCTGTCACGCCGCAGGAGCGTAGAAACGCCGCTGTCGCGCCGCAGGAGCGTAGAAACGCCGCTGTCGCGCCGCAGGAGCGTAGAAACGCCGCAGGAGCGTAGAAACGCCGCTGTCACGCCGCAGGAGCGTAGAAACGCCGCTGTCACTCTGCTGTCAGCGTAGAAACGCCGCTGTCACGCTGCAGGAGCGTAGAAACGCCGCTGTCACGCTGCAGGAGCGTAGAAACGCCGCTGTCACGCTGCAGGAGCGTAGAAACGCCGCTGTCACGCAGCAGGAGCGTAGAAACGCCGCTGTCACGCCGCAGGAGCGTAGGAACGCCGCTGTCACGCCGCAGGAGCGTAGAAACGCCGCTGTCACGCTGCTGTCACGTAGAAACGCCGCTGTCACGCTGCAGGAGCGTAAAAACGCCGCTGTCACGCTGCTGTCACGTAGAAACGCCGCTGTCACGCTGCAGGAGCGTAGAAACGCCGCTGTCACGCTGCAGGAGCGTAGAAACGCCGCTGTCACGCTGCAGGAGCGTAGGAATGCCGCTGTCACGCCGCAGGAGCGTAGAAACGCCGCTGTCACGCTGCTGTCACGTAGAAACGCCGCTGTCACGCCGCAGGAGCGTAGGAATGCCGCTGTCACGCTGCAGGAGCGTAGAAACGCCGCTGTCACGCTGCTGTCACATAGAAACGCCGCTGTCACGCCGCAGGAGCGTAGAAACGCCGCTGTCACGCTGCTGTCACGTAGAAACGCCGCTGTCGCGCTGCAGGAGCGTAGAAACGCCGCTGTCACGCTGCTGTCACATAGAAACGCCGCTGTCACGCCGCAGGAGCGTAGAAACGCCGCTGTCACGCTGCTGTCACGTAGAAACGCCGCTGTCACGCTGCAGGAGCGTAGAAACGCCGCTGTCGCGCTGCAGGAGCGTAGAAACGCCGCTGTCACGCTGCAGGAGCGTAGAAACGCCGCTGTCGCGCTGCAGGAGCGTAGAAACGCCGCTGTCACGCTGCAGGAGCGTAGAAACGCCGCTGTCACGCCGCAGGAGCGTAGAAACGCCGCTGTCACGCTGCAGGAGCGTTTATGTGCTGAAGCAGCTCCTGGAGGATTTAAAATCTACAGTTGGAGTAAACGATGATTCAGTAGTGTTCAGTAGTGATGTCAGTAACTACTTCTGTGTCCTCACGTCACCTGAGACCAGCGTGCAGCTCTGAACAGAGCTGGGCTGTTCCGACAGACCCCCCCCACATCGATCAGGTGTTCCCCCCCAGATCTGACCTGCTGCTGGAGGTTGGAGGTGCTGCAGCTCAGCTGAGACCGTTTCTACCATCACACACCAGGACGTACAAATGTAACTGACATCAACATACAGGATGAGGAAGGAGGATGAGGACGAGGTCACTTCCTGGGTCGGACGTGTTTGAAGGATACTTGACGGCGTTTTTCCGCTGAAACGCAGGAATGTGGCTCCTGGTCTGCAGCTCAAACACAAACATCTGGAAACAAATGTGCAGGTGTGGCCCGAACGCTCACACGGAGGGTGGGGGCGGAGCCTCGCGGCCACAGAGTCCCGTCGGCCAGTTTAACCTCCCCCTCTCCCCGGCGCGCCACACAAACGGGGGCTCACATCGTCCTGGGGGGCAGCTTCTGTTTGTAGATCCCAGCCAGAGCTCTGGCGGCGCTCTGGACCATGCGGCGCTGGCTCGTTCCCGTCACGGCCTGGTGCCAGTCCATTCTGTTGATGTTGGGGAGGCTGCGCTCCAGAACCTCCCCCACGGTGACCAGCAGGCCGGACCAGCGCAGACTGTAGTCGGGGGGCGTCAGGCCCTGAGCCTGTGGGGTAACAAACAGGGGGGTCAGTGTTTGAGATGCAGATGCTGTGGTCAGGGCTGAAAGTAAGAAAAAATCCTGGGCCAGAACTTTTTACGGGGGCGCAGTGGATCCAACGCATACACATTACTGGCAACTTTATGGCATTGTGCTTGGTAATATACAAGATGAGCTACAATTTAAATGTGAATTTTAGAAAGTAAAGGTTATTAAGTTATAAGCGAAAACATGTGAAACTATGTCAAACCAATTAATCTGATTCATTTAGCAACTATTTGATTCAGTAAAGGACAATTTGTACAAAAAAAAACATAAATTGGAACTTTTCTATCATTTTTGTTCAAAACAATAGTAAATTAAGTTACAGGAAATACATTCCATTGGGTCTTAAATCCTCTCCAACATATTTTCAGAGGCAGTTATGTTATTAGATGTTATAACTGGATGCATCATCATCAAAAAAGGGAACCATTAAATTCAGTATTTTTCCATGTTTTGGGTGGTTGCTTCATCAACATTCAGAGAAAACCTCCATCCTCTGAGCTGATCAGACAGACAAGAGAAGACAAGTTTATTTGTAGAGACCATTTTGTGTACAAGACAATTCAAGGTGCTTTGAGTAAAACACGGACGTCTCTTGAACTCTGGTGCTGTGTCATGTGTGTTCATAGAACTGGCCTGCTGACTGGAAACGGGCAGCTTTTTTAAAGTGTTGTTATTAGGGCTGTCAAAGTTAACGCGTTAACGCGTGATTAACGCAAAATAATTTTAACGCAACTAATTTTTTTAACGCGCGTTAACGCGACACAACCTGGCCGTTTATGTACAATAGTAGAGAGGAGAGTAGGTTTAATGAGCCTCGGGCCCCGCCGTAGTTGTAGTCCTGTAGTCCTGCGTAGTCCTGTCAAAACAGGAAGTCATGCACTGACGTCGATGTCCATGCCGCAGACAGACAGACGTAAACAAACCGTTAGCAGTAGTTGGATACAAATAATAAATGGATACAAAAGATACTATTTTGAATGGTAAGTTCAGCTTCAAAACCTTGCCTGATGGCTAACTCCACAAGATAAATGTTGTTTGTGTTTGCTGTCGATGTGAATTTAGTTACCACCGGAGTCCCGACTACTGAAATATCACTTGACGGCTAATCAGAGCGCTGATGCAGAGAGCCCCGCATGCGTCCACGACAACACGCGCAACATCGTGGCAGCCAACTCTATGTGTGTCGGAATAGCGGTATTTCAGGATGGTGATGTGTCTAAATGGTTGTATGTTGGAATGGCAGCATGGAAGGGCATTTAAATCTTATCGGTTAACGGTTATTAATCGTTAAAGTGCGTCGTTTAACGGTCACAAAAAAAAAAATCAAAAATGTGCATCCCTAGTAGGTTTGTATCCTGTTCATTTCTGCATCGCTGTCATGGCTACACTCTGGCTGCTGAAGGCTGTTCTTATATCCTGTTTCTACAGTTCAAGCTTGGTTCTGGCCTGCATCCAGTCACAACAGAGCAGCCTTCAACCTTCAGTCACTATAACTTCAGGAGAACTTCTTTTTCAGACCTTTTCCTGTGAAACTGCTCAGTGTGACGGTTTCACGGTGAACGGTGCTTCAGTCGGTACCTGCTGGATGTGATGAAGGTCCAGAGGAGTCGCCTGGGTGAAGACCTCGATGCGGATGTTGTAACAGGGGTCCTCCAGGATCAAACAGCCGATGTCGAACCACCTGGAGATGACAAGAAGACTCTGAAGACCGAGACCATCACACATTTCCTGTTATTATCTGTCGTTGTTTATCAGAGGCTGAATTCACCTTTATTTTAGGGCTGGGCAACGATTACAATTTTCAATCGTGATTAATCGCATGATTTCCCTGATTAATCACGATTAATCGCATTGTATATGAAAAAATCAAATAATGAATTCAAAAGTAGTGTAAAGGTCACTTTAATTTAAAAGTTCTGCTGCCATATGAACTAAAGTGTCATAACATTTGTTGTCAGTTGTCAGTAACACATATTTAGTGTAAATCTCATCTTTAAAAAAGTAAAATAAAATAAAGCTTATTGCCACTGCCAGGGCATTAATGTAATCCTGTTTTTTTTTATGAAAAATAAAAAAAGTCTACCAACAAAATCCTAACAATCTAGAGGCCACAATCAGAACATTAAAACAGGTAATTTCTGAGGTAACAGCAGAAACTTTTAACGGGGAGTTTAACTTGTCAGTTGTTACAAATAACCTTGTTTCTGTTGAATCCTCCGTCTGGGAGAACTTTAAAATGAAAATGTCCATGTTAAAGTTCAGTAACTTTACCAATCCGTAATCATCTGTGTATCATTTGTTTTTTTTTCCATTTTCGATTGGTAATCAAAAAATTAAAAAGTGCCTTTTTTTTCATTTTCTAATCTAACACAAAAAAAAAGCCTGTTTTTTTATATTTCAATTTCAGCAGACAGGCCACGGGACTGAATTTGTTTTACAATCAAGGAATAGACTTTCTGTTGTCATTACACATCTGTGCCACTAGATGGAGCTGCACTGCAGTAACCAGCTAGAGAACAGCAGGACAGTGAACACATGGAGCAGATCTGATGGAACATGGAGGAATGATGCGATCGTCTTGAACAACAGGGTTTGAAAGTTTTTTTTTTTTTTAGGCAGAATTGTTAATATTTCTACCTGAGTTGCTAACTGAACTGTAAAGTTCACTGATTTTTACCGTTCTCCATGTCTGTTTTAGCTTTTCCTGCTAATTGTTTTCTGTTTCCGCAGCAGCCAGTAACAGACTTTTCAAAACAAAAGCACGTGAGCAACATGCGTTCACGCGTGATAAAATAAATGTCGGCGTAAAAAAATAATGAGTTAACGTGATAATAACGCGTTAACTTGCCCAGCCCTACTTTATTTATTTATTTATTTTAGATCTGTTAAGGTCGAGGTGATTTTTTAAAATAATGCTTAGACCCTTAAACTGAAGGGTTGCTTTTGTTTCCAGGTGATTATAACGTCAACAATAAGGAGCTGACTACAGTGAAGGATGACAGTCGGACGTTTCCCTCTTACTTGTCAGGAAACAGCTCAGCGATGAAGTTTTCCACCGAGACCACCGGCTGCTTCTCATGGATTGCACCGGCTCGACGAAGGCCGTCGATTCGCTCCTGAGCTCCCTGCAGACACAAACGTACACTTTTAACCCGGCTGCTGTTCAGGAGGGTCACTGGGACTGTTTCCAAACTTTCCTCAGTCTTTAATGAAGGTTAATGTGAGTAAACGTTCAAAGATTTAAAAGTGGGCCGTTACCACCGCTGATCCAGGAAGCTCTACCACCATCGTTCAGCCCTTCTTTGGGAAGAAAACGTTAAAAACTCAAATTGGGGAAGCAGATGTGAACCCACCTTGACACCTGCTGCGTAGCCCACAGGCTGAGGGGCGATGTTGGACTGACCGGGCTCCCCAGTGACCATCGCCATGCCGAACACCTCCTGGAAGGCATCTCTGATTGCCTCCACGTTCACTTCCTTGTCTGACGCCACCACAATGTCAATGTCGCCCCCAGACTCTGGACGGGAACGACACAGAAACCAGAACCGACGATGTTTGAACACTGGGTTTCCACGTGACGGTGGTGATGACGACACGGCCGGTGAACTTACTGATGTAGGGGGCCATGCCGGGGTCCAGGGTGGTGATCATGGACTCCACCGAGTGTTTGGTTTTATCCAGAACCGTCTTCACCATGGCGTTACCAGCGACTCCCTGGGGACATGAATGCAGGAGCTCATTTTTCATGGACAGCATCATCAGTGAAATACAGCCGTTTCTAAAACCACGAGGAGAAACCAGAACCTTGGTGGAGCTCCATGGACCTCAGTGGACAGGTCTGAGGCTGTCTGCCAGAGCATCGGCCTCTGAGACTGAAATGTGTGCTCTACTGTCCAGTATCAGCTTCATGATAACATCACAGAGCCCTCTGGTGGACGAGGACCATCAGACCCAAGTCATCATTGTTTGTTACTCTGTAACCATGGCAACAGAGTAGGTCAAGCATCTTATGTGAGTTGGAGCTGATTAATGCTGAGAAACAGTCATTTTTACAGATGCTGAGCAACATCTAGTAGTAGTAGCAGGAAAAAAGCTGAAGGAAATCCAGTGGTAGGTGTCCAACCAGTGATGGGTGAATGAATGTTGTGGAGCAGTGAGGCTTTCTTTCAGTTTCCACTGGAAATGATTTAAAGCTTTGGGACTTCACTATGAGGAGAACAGTGACATCTGGTGGCAGACTGGAATTACAGCAGCTGTGCCATGATTTGACTGAAGCGCCATAAAAAAAAAATCATCAATCCAGTCCCACATGTGTGCAGTCAAACTCCTTCAGCGCTTCATAAGTGGATTTTAAGTTCCTGAAAGGAACTAAATCGTTGAGGTAACTGTCATGATTCAAGTCTCTTCAGTGGATTATTGTAGAAGGTTCCAGCTGTGGTCCGGAAGAATCTCCTGCAGCGCCTGGGTTGCAGCAGATCTGAAGACACTCAGCTGCTGAATAACTGTGTTGTAAAGGGGATGTTCAGGGTTGTCCATGATGTTCTTCATTTGATGAAGTATAATCATTTGCTCCATCAGCTCCAGAACAGAACTTTTCGTCACATATTTAGACAAAAATCCTTCAACCAGCTATAATCTTTATTTGTAACCTGCAGAGCTCTACCAACTAGAGATGCGCGGTTGAACCGCGCACCCGCGGGCGGAGCGGATAATCCGCATATCGGGCGGATGACTCGTCAAAAAATAATACTTTAATAAAATTCGGGCGGGTTGCAGTTGAAGCACTCAAAGAATAATAATAAGAAAAAATATTTTACATATTATAAAAAAGGATGGCGGGTCGGTTCGGTTTTGAAAATTGGTGAAAAAACGTTCCTGCAAATGGATAGCGGGCGGATAGAGATTTTAAGTAGGGGTTGCGGGTTAAAATATACGTCATCCGCGCATCTCTACTACCAACACATCTTTTGGAAAGTAAATTCCAGTGAAGCGGCGACGATGTCTGAAGCTTCCAGTGAAGCGGCAACGACGTCTGAAGCTTCCAGTGAAGCGGCGACGACGTCTGAAGCTTCCAGTGAAGCGGCGACGACGTCTGAAGCTTCCAGTGAAGCGGCGACGATGTCTGAAGCTTCCAGTGAAGCGGCGACGATGTCTGAAGCTTCCAGTGAAGCGGCGACGGCGTCTGAAGGTTTCAGTGAAGCGGCGACGACGTCAGAAGCTTCAAATGAAGAGGCGACAACGTCAGAAGCTTCCAGTGAAGCGGCGACGATGTCTGAAGTTTCCTGTGAAGCGGCGACGACGTCAGAAGCTTCAAATGAAGCGGCGACAATGTCAGAAGCTTCCAGTGAAGCGGCGACGACGTCTGAAGTTTCCTGTGAAGCGGCGACGACATCTGAAGCTTCCAGTGAAGCGGCGACAACGTCAGAAGCTTCAAATGAAGCGGCGACGACGTCAGAAGCTTCCTGTGAAGCGGCGACGACATCTGAAGTTTCCAGTGAAGCGGCGACGACGTCAGAAGCTTCAAATGAAGCGGCGACAACATCAGAAGCTTCCAGTGAAGCGGCGACGACGCTGAAGCTTCCAGTGAAGCGGCGACGACGTCTGAAGCTTCCAGTGAAGCGGCGACGACGTCTGAAGCTTCAAATGAAGCGGCGACAACATCAGAAGCTTCCAGTGAAGCGGCGACGACGTCTGAAGCTTCAAATGAAGCGGCAACAACGTCTGAAGCTTCCAGTGAAGCGGCGATGACGTCTGAAGCTTCAATTGAAGCGGCGACTACATCAGAAGCTTCCAGTGAAGCGGCGACGACGCTGAAGCTTCAAAAAAAGCGGGGATGACGTCTGAAGCTTCCAGTGAAGCGGCGACAACGCTGAAGCTTCAATTGAAGCGGCGACGACGCTGAAGCTTCAATTGAAGTGGCGACGACGTCAAAAGCTTCCAGTGAAGCGGCAACGACGCTGAAGCTTCAAATGAAGCGGCGACGACGCTGAAGCTTCAAATGAAGCGGCGACGACGTCTGAAGCTTCAAATGAAGCGGCGACGACGTTGAAGCTTCAAATGAAGCGGTGACGACGTCTGAAGCTTCCAGTGAAGCGGCGACGACGCTGAAGCTTCAATTGAAGCGGCGACGACGCTGAAGCTTCAATTGAAGCGGCGACGACGCTGAAGCTTCAATTGAAGCGGCGACGACGTCAAAAGCTTCCAGTGAAGCGGCAACGACGCGGAAGCTTCAAATGAAGCGGCGACGACGCTGAAGCTTCAAATGAAGCGGCGACGACGTCTGAAGCTTCAAATGAAGCGGCGACAACGCTGAAGCTTCAAATGAAGCGGCGACGACGTCTGAAGCTTCCAGTGAAGCGGCGACGACGTCTGAAGCTTCCAGTGAAGCGGCGACGATGTCTGAAGCTTCCAGTGAAGCGGCGACGACGTCTGAAGCTTCCAGTGAGCATGATGACGTCTGAAGCTTCGAGTGAAGAGGCGACGACGTCTGAAGCTTCAAATGAAGCGGCGACGACATCTGGAGCTTCAAGTGAAGCGGCGACGACGTCTGGAGCTTCAAGTGAAGCGCGACGACGTCTGAAGCTTCCAGTGAATCGCCGACGACGTCTGAAGTTTCCAGTGAAGCGGCGACGACGTCACAAGCTTCAAATGAAGCGGCGACAACGTCAGAAGCTTCCAGTGAAGCGGCGACCACGCTGAAGCTTCAAATGAAGCGGCGACGACGTCTGAAGCTTCCAGTGAAGCTGCGACGATGTCAGAAGCTTCCAGTGAAGCGGCGACGATGTCAGAAGCTTCCAGTGAAGCGGTGACGATGCTGAAGCTTCAAATGACGCGGCGACGACGTCTGAAGTTTCCTGTGAAGGGGCGACGACATCAGAAGCTTCCAGTGAAGCGGCAACAACGTCTGAAGCTTCCAGTGAAGCGGCGACGACGTATGAAGCTTCCAGTGAAGCAGCTACGACGTCTGAAGCTTCAAATGAAGCGGCGACGACATCTGCTGCTTCCAGTGAAGCGGCGACGACGTCTGAAGCTTCAATGAAGCTGAGACAACATCAGAAGCTTCCAGTGAAGTGGCGACGATGTCTGAAGCTTCAAATGAAGCGGCAACCACGTCTGAAGCTTCCAGTGAAGAGGCGACGACGTCTGAAGCTTCAAATGAAGCGGCGACAACATCAGAAGCTTCCAGTGAAGCGGCGACCACGCTGAAGCTTCAAATGAAGCGGCGACGACGTCTGAAGCTTCCAATGAAGCTGCGACGATGTCAGAAGCTTCCAGTGAAGCGGCGACGATGTCAGAAGCTTCCAGTGAAGCGGCGACGATGTCAGAAGCTTCCAGTGAAGCGGCGACGACGTCACAAGCTTCAAATGAAGCGGCGACAACGTCAGAAGCTTCCAGTGAAGCGGCGACCACGCTGAAGCTTCAAATGAAGCGGCGACGACGTCTGAAGCTTCCAGTGAAGCGGCGACGACGTCACAAGCTTCAAATGAAGCGGCGACAACGTCAGAAGCTTCCAGTGAAGCGGCGACCACGCTGAAGCTTCAAATGAAGCGGCGACGACGTCTGAAGCTTCCAGTGAAGCTGCGACGACGTCAGAAGCTTCCAGTGAAGCGGCGACGATGTCAGAAGCTTCCAGTGAAGCGGTGACGATGCTGAAGCTTCAAATGACGTGGCGACGACGTCTGAAGTTTCCTGTGAAGGGGCGACGACATCAGAAGCTTCCAGTGAAGCGGCAACGACGTCTGAAGCTTCAAATGAAGCGGCGACGACGTATGAAGCTTCCAGTGAAGCAGCGATGACGTCTGAAGCTTCAAATGAAGCGGCGACGATGTCAGAAGCTTCCAGTGAAGCGGCGACGACGTATGAAGCTTCCAGTGAAGCGTCGACGACGTCTGAAGCTTCAAATGAAGCGGCGACAACATCAGAAGCTTCCAGTGAAGTGGCGACGATGTCTGAAGCTTCAAATGAAGCGGCAACCACGTCTGAAGCTTCCAGTGAAGAGGCGACGACGTCTGAAGCTTCAAATGAAGCGGCGACAACATCAGAAGCTTCCAGTGAAGCGGCGACCACGCTGAAGCTTCAAATGAAGCGGCGACGACGTCTGAAGCTTCCAATGAAGCTGCGACGATGTCAGAAGCTTCCAGTGAAGCGGCGACGATGTCAGAAGCTTCCAGTGAAGCGGTGACGATGCTGAAGCTTCAAATGACGCAGCGGCGACGTCTGAAGCTTCCAGTGAAGCGGCGACGACGTCTGAAGTTTCCTGTGAAGGGGCGACGACATCAGAAGCTTCCAGTGAAGCGGCGACGATGTCAGAAGCTTCCAGTGAAGCGGTGACGATGCTGAAGCTTCAAATGACGCAGCGGCGACGTCTGAAGCTTCCAGTGAAGCGGCGACGACGTCTGAAGTTTCCTGTGAAGGGGCGACGACATCAGAAGCTTCCAGTGAAGCGGCAACGACGTCTGAAGCTTCAAATGAAGTGGCGACGACATCAGAAGCTTCCAGTGAAGCGGCGACGACGTATGAAGCTTCCAGTGAAGCAGCTACGACGTCTGAAGCTTCAAATGAAGCCGCGACGACATCTGCAGCTTCCAGTGAAGCGGCGACGACGTCTGAAGCTTCAAATGAAGCGGCAACAACATCAGAAGCTTCCAGTGAAGCGGCGACGATGTCTGAAGCTTCAAATGAAGCGGCGACAACATCAGAAGCTTCCAGTGAAGCGGCGACGATGTCTGAAGCTTCAAATGAAGCGGCAACCACGTCTGAAGCTTCCAGTGAAGAGGCGACGACGTCTGAAGCTTCAAATGAAGCGGCGACAACATCAGAAGCTTCCAGTGAAGCGGCGACGACGCTGAAGCTTCAAAAAAAGCAGGGATGACGTATGAAGCTTCCAGTGAAGCGGCGACGACGCTGAAGCTTCAATTGAAGCAGCGACGACGCTGAAGCTGCAATTGAAGTGGCGACGACGTCAAAAGCTTCCAGTGAAGCGGCGACGACGTCTGAAGCTTCAAGTGAAGCGGCAACGACGTCAGAAGCTTCCAGTGAAGCGGCGAAGACGCTGAAGCTTCAAATGAAGCAGCGACGACGCTGAAGCTTCAAATGAAGCGGCGACGATGTCTGAAGCTTCCAGTGAAGCGGCGACGACGTCAGAAGCTTCAAATGAAGCGGCGACGACGTCTGAAGCTTCCAGTGAAGCGGTGATGACGTCTGAAGCTTCAAATGAAGCGGCGACGACGTCAGAAGCTTCCAGTGAAGCGGCGACGACGTCTGGAGCTTCAAGTGAAGCGGCGACGACGTCAGAAGCTTGCAGTGAAGCGGCGACGACGTCTGAAGCTTCAAATGAAGCGGCGACGACGTCAGAAGCTTCCAGTGAAGAGGCGACGACGTCTGAAGCTTCCAGTGAATCGCCGACGACGTCTGAAGCTTCAAATGAAGCGGCGACGACTTCTGAAGCTTTGCGTGAAGCGGCGACGACGTCTGAAGCTTCAAATGAAGCGGAGACTACGTCTGAAGCTTCCAGTGAAGCGGCGACAACGTCTGAAGCTTTAAATGAAGCGGCGAAGACGTCTGAAGCTTCCAGTGAAGCGGCGACGACGTCAGAAGCTTCGGCTGTCATCGGTCATGTTACCATGTTGCAGTGACACCAGCTCTGTGTCATAGTGTGACAGTTCTGGACAGGTGTCCATCAGGGTTCCCAGCTACAGCGAACATGTGACCAAAAACAACTTAGAACTTTTTTACTGTGATATGGACTTAATTTCAATCATCATTCCAGTCCCACATGTGTGCAGTCAAACTCCTTCAGCGCTTCATAAGTGGATTTTAAGTTCCTGAAAGGAAACTATAAAGCTATATGAAGCTATAAAGGTAAACTCATGTGGGCAAAACAAAGTCCTCCTGAGAATAATTTACAGCCAGGAGCAACTAATCAAACCAAACTGAATCGATCATATATCAATGAAGACATTTTTGCAAACTGCTGTTTTTGGAGCGTTTGTGTGTGTTTCAATACAATGCAAAGAGGGAAAGACATAAACAACAGTCTCAGTGTTTACCTTGAAAAAGCCCCAGATGCCTCCTCCAGCGCTGGCTTCTTCAGACACTCGGGGGTCTTCCTGCTCCTCAGGGAAGGTGATGGGAGATCCAGAGTCCAGTCCTCCCGTCATGGTTGGCTGTTGAACCAAGGTGTTAGACACCACCCCTGGGAGGATTAACGTTATATTCAATTATTCCAAGTACAGACCGACATGAAAGAGAAAAACTTTCAGTTCAGAATGATGTAGAAAGAGGATTCAAGCTGAAGCTGTTGTGTGTGAACCCAGACCTCGTCTCCTCTGACCTAATTACTCTTTTCTAGTTTGTCCCATCTGTACTGGCTGGCAAGAGAAAGCAATGTAACATCTAATCAGAACACTCTTAAAGGTTCTCATTTTCATATTTGATCCCCATCCATGCCACACATCTGTTATACTTCACACAAGATAAATCTGCATTTTCTTTGACAGAAATTTTTCAGTCATGCTGTCAGGTTCAACGGTCACCATATCCCTGAGGACCGCCAGTGTTGATGCTCCTCCTGCTTCCACGTGCCTGAGCCTTTTTGATTGGTTGCTGTGAGCTGTACTGGAGGAAAACAGCGCTCCTCATTGGTGGACACAACTGTCACTCAAAGAAAATGTTGTGATTGTGTAAAAACAGAGAGTAGCCATGTTCAAAGCTTCATCACATATGGACCGGTGTTCTGGTCCTGATAGACCTCAGATACTGGACCGGTGTCTGTACTGGTCCCGATAGACCTCAGATACTGGACCGGTGTCTGTACTGGTCCCGATAGACCTCAGATACTGGATCGGTGTCTGTACTGGTCCCGATAGACCTCAGATACTGGACCGGTGTCTGTCCTCAGTAATTTCAGGCCGATCTCTAAGCTACCAATCTTGTCCAAGATCCTAGAGAAGGTGGTCTCTGAGCAGCTGTCATTATTCCTGGATCAAAATAACATCCATGAGACATTTCAGTCTGGTTTCTGCAAACATCACTCTACGGAGACAGCCTTGGTGAAAGTGTCCAGTGACATTATGATGTCTGCTGATTCAGGAAAATGCACTGTTCTGGTTCTCTTGGATCTGTCCTCAGCCTTTGACACCGTCGACCACCAAATCCTGTTGAGAAGGCTGAGGGATGAAGTAGGACTGTCAGGTTCAGTTCT
Source organism: Hirundichthys speculiger (assembly GCA_018398805.1). Lineage (NCBI taxonomy): Eukaryota > Metazoa > Chordata > Actinopteri > Beloniformes > Exocoetidae > Hirundichthys > Hirundichthys speculiger. Next base: position 631,843 of record JAGFBZ010000843.1, on the reverse strand, counting down.
TCATTGGTTCTCGTCATACCTCTCTGGGCGTAGCTTTAGTGTCACAGCTAATCAAATAAGGTCTGGGTCAGCAGATCTTTTGTGTGGAGTCCCCCAAGGTTCTGTTTTGGGTCCTTTATTATTTTTGTTGTACTTGATCCCCTTGGGAAAAATCATCCAGAGATTTCCTGATGTCTCCTACCACATGTTTGCGGATGATATTCAGCTGTACTGCTCTTTTAAGCCTACTGAGCTTCACAGGCTGAACTCCTTAGTTCATTGCTTGGTGGAGATTAATCAATGGCTAAGTGTGAACACCTTGCAGCTAAATGTGGACAAAACTGAAACCCTGGTTATTGCCCCTGATGACTCCATTCCTGGGATTAACCAGTATTTGGGGGACTTGGGCCGGTCTGTTAAACCGAGCCTAAGAAACCTGGGTGTTGTGTTTGACAAAGACATGTCATTAGTGCAACACTGCAAACAGCTGACAAGGAATTGCTTCTTTCATCTGAGGAATATTTCTAAACTCAGGAAAATGTTGTCGCAAAATGATTTGGAGCTGGTCATTCACGCATTTGTGTCTTCGCGTTTGGACTATTGCAACAGTTTGTTCTCTTGTCTAAACAAGAAGGAGCTGTCTCGTCTGCAGCTAGTGCAAAATTCCGCAGCAAGAATTCTGACCCGCTCTAATAGGAGGTCACACATAACCCCTATTCTCAAAGCTCTTCACTGGCTGCCAGTTTCCTTTAGGATCAATTTTAAAATTCTGGTTTTAACTTTCAGAGCTTTGCATGGTCAGGCTCCACCTTACATCAGCGATCTGATCCAGCCCTACACCCCAGCTCGGGCTCTGAGGTCTGTGGATCAGAATCTGCTGATGCTTCCTCGTACTCGCTTCCGGACCAGAGGAGACCGATCCTTCCAGGCCGTTGCTCCCAGGCTTTGGAACGATCTTCCGCTCTCTCTACGTTCCATGGAGTCTGTTGACTCCTTCAAAAGGCAACTAAAGACCTTTTTATTTGTGCAGGCTTTTGCCTAATTGTCTTGGGGCTGTTATGATCATAAATGTGTTGTCTTGGCCTTTTAATCTTAAATTTGTATGTATCTTTTACTGTGTTTTTTTTTATTTTTATTTTTTTAATTGTGAAGCGCTCTGTAACCATGGTCTGTGAAGGGCGCTGTATAAATAAAGTTTACTTACTTACTTACTTACTTACTGGTCCCGATAGACCTCAGATACTGGACCGGTGTCTGTACTGGTCCCGATAGACCTCAGATACTGGACTGGTGTCTGTACTGGTCCTGATAGATCTCAGATACTGGACTGGTGTCTGTACTGGTCCTGATAGATCTCAGATACTGGACTGGTGTCTGTACTGGTCCTGATAGATCTCAGATACTGGACTGGTGTCTGTACTGGTCCTGATAGACCTCAGATACTGGACCGGTGTCTGTACTGGTCCCGATAGACCTCAGATACTGGACTGGTGTCTGTACTGGTCCTGATAGATCTCAGATACTGGACCGGTGTCTGTACTGGTCCTGATAGACCTCAGATACTGGACCAGTATCTGTACTGGTCTGTTAGACCTCAGTGCTACATTTAATACAGCTGATCACAGCATGATATAATAAATAAAGAATAATGACTCATCTTTGTGGTACAGGTTTGTATCAATCAATAATATTTGAGGGATCCTCTTAATAGATCTTTTTTTTTGTCATTTTCTCCTTTTTTAAAAACCTTCCTTTCCTGGGCTGTAGAAGTATGTTTAGTGCAGTAAAAGCTCCACAGGAAGTCAGTATTACAGCTGGATTATAGCTGTCGGCTCCTCTGAGCTTCAGTCTGCAGGTCGATGCTGCATCTTTCTGCAGAAAACTGAGTTTTTCTAAAACTACTGGGGTGAAGCCGGTTCTGTTTCAAGCAGAAACGTTCAGTTCATTTAAGCCGAGTAGTGAAATATGTGTCCTGATGACTTTGTATTTGTCAAAGTCTTTATTTAAATTCAAACAAAAAGTGTAGTTGTTGTCATCTCAGAGCTTATTACCACGTCAGCATTTCTGGTTGCTGTTAGAGACGGAGAGGCTGCAGCCCGACACGACACCTTAATGTGGAAAACAACTCTTTGTTTTGGCGTAAAAGGTAATGCAGTTGTAATAAAATGCTGCAGCGGCTCCCGGTCCTGACCTGGTATGGCTGCAGGGCTGGAGAACGTGGGCATCAGCGGGGTCTGCGGCGTTCGACCGGCGTGGCCACGTGTGATGTCGTAGCCAGCGCTCATGGAGAAGTTGGAGATGGGAGGGCCCGCGGGGGGCACGGACATGCCGGCCGTCGGAGGGGTGCTGATGGAGGAGGCCAGGGGGGGGAACGAGGGGGAGGCAGAGCTGCTGGTCAAAGGGGACACGAAGGTGGAAGCGGGAGGAAGCTGGGAGGGGAAGAGAGAAGGCGGGGCCAGGGGGCTGCTGAAGGCCGGAGGGGAGGGGCCAGAGGGGAGAGGGGCGGGGACAGTGGATAAACCAACGGAGATGGAGCTGCTGGCGGTCAGAGAGACGGGACCAGACAGACCTGAAAGGAAAACAACTCAAGTCAGAGTCTGAATCAATCATCTCACATAGGGATGCACGATAACTGTTTTTTAAAAGCGATACCGATAACCGATAACTTTCAGCTCCTAAAGGCCGATACCGATAACTGATAACACACACATATACCTAAGATCATTACATCAATACTATGAACAAAATCAAAAATAGTTTTGACTTTTTAAATGAACAGATATTTATTTTTTCCAATGAAAAACTATTGTCAAGCCTCTCAAACATTTTCTTAAAGCTATCAAACAAACCTATTTGATATCTCACATTAACTTAAATAAGGTTCATTACTGACTGATATAAAAAATAAAGGCTCCTTGAACTGATGGAAATACATGCATCAGAATTACTAACTGAAAATGATTAATATTTAAAGGATTTTGACTTGTGGTTCCATTTAAATTAATACCTTTAATTAAAGTAAATGAGGTTCAGTAGTTTTTGTTTATTTTTTAATCTCATGGAAGCTTTAGATGAGAGGAATGAGGGAGGGAGGGGAGAGACTGCTGCTGGCTTGCGCACGTTAGCATTAGCTTCCGTTAGCTCATGTAAGCGTGATTTCAAAACTCCATGGAAGCGATTGTTATGTTGTAGGTGGCTGATCAGGTTTTACGTATTAAAGCTTGTGCTTCCCTCCTCGTAGAATTCACTCAGAGGATTCGTCACAAATAACCACCAAACTATCTTCTTCTGAAACTTTAATGAAGTTCCACGCCGCCATGTTGTTGTGATCAGCACAATACATGCTGCATTCAAAGTGTAACGTAAATTCCGACGTTTCCTCGTTTGCTAGTCGTTATTTCAGCTGTTTCTATTTTTTTCTTTTTTTATGTGTAACATGAGGGGAAATACTGCAAATATCAATTCAAGTCCGCAACTACCAAAATTATGACCAAGTTAACAAGTTGTTTTCTGGCATGAGGGGGTATTCTTGATTTTCCTTATTGAGAAATCGTTTTTCTGATTATGCCGACGTCACTTGAACATAACATTCACTGCTGGTCATTCAAGACTCAGAGGGAGCGAGGCACTGCTGTGTTGACAGAAATATATATGTTATCGGGGCTATTCGTCGTGATATCGGACGTCATAATTTCCTGTTATCGGCCTGATAGTTATCGTGCACCCCTAATCTCACAGAAACATAAATTAACTTTTACAAGAGCCTCCTAAACTTCTGAACCTGTGACAAGATCTTGATGATGCTTGATGCTTAAGCTGGAAGGTTATTTCCGTCTCCTGCTCCGTATCTAACAGTCGTGTGGGGATGTGGGCGTTCACATCTGAACCAGTGTGGGTAATGATGGTTTTTTAAATGAAGCTTAAATGCAGCAGCAGTTTGGGCTTCAGAGATGTTTCATCCTGCAGCTGAGGAGCATCTGATAACAGATTCAGCCCACACCTGAGAATCAAACTAACCTGATCTGTTCACACGTTCATTCATTCACTCACTCACTCACTCATTCATTCACTCGCTCAGTCACTCACTCATTCATTCATTCATTCACTCATTCATTCATTCACTCACTCACTCATTCATTCACCCACTCATTCACTCACTCATTCACTCACTCATTCACTCACTCATTCACTCACTCAGTCATTCATTCATTCTATAACTCATTCACTCACTCATTCATTCACTCATTCATTCACTCATTCATTCATTCATTCAATAACTCATTCACTTCACTCACTCACTCATTAATTCACTCACTCATTCATTCATTCATTCATTCATTCACTCACTCACTCATTCATTCATTCATTCACTCACTCATTCATTCATAACTCATTCACTCACTCATTCATTCACTCATTCATTCATTCATTCTATAACTCATTCACTCACTCATTCATTCACTCATTCATTCATTCATTCAATACTTCATCACTCACTCACTCACTCATCATTCACTCACTCACTCACTCATCACTCATCACTCACTCATTCACTCACTCATTCACTCACTCATTCATTCATTCATTCTATAACTCATTCACTCACTCATTCATTCACTCATTCATTCATTCATTCAATAACTCATTCACTTACTCACTCACTCACTCATTCATTCACTCACTCATTCATTCACTCACTCACTCATTCATTCACTCATTCATTTCTATCAGGGTGATGTGATGCAGCCCTCGTCTTCGTCTGAGATGTTTCAGCTCGACTCTGACGACGACCATCACTTACCAGCGGTGCTCGGGGGACAGCTGACCGGAGACGTCACCGTCAGCGGTGTGGGGGTGGTGGGGGGGGTCGTCTCGATCCCACTTTCTTCCATCATCTTCTCAGCTGTGGACCCAAACTTCAGCCCAGAACACGACTGCAAGAGAGTGATGAGCCGAGTCAGAACCAGCGAGCTGTCAATCAAGACGAGGAGTCTGAGCGGAAACAGCTGAAGACCTGCAGAGCAGCCCTGGACCAGGACCAGGACCCTGGAGCAGGACCAGGGTCTAGAGCAGGACCAGGGTCTAGAGCAGGACCAGGACCCTGGAGCAGGACCAGGACCCTGGAGCAGGACCAGGACCCTGGAGCAGGACCAGGGTCTAGAGCAGGACCAGGGTCTAGAGCAGGACCAGGGTCTAGAGCAGGACCAGGACCCTGGAGCAGGACCAGGACCCTGGAGCAGGACGAGGACCCTGGAGCAGGACCAGGACCCTGGAGCAGGACCAGGACCCTGGAGCAGGACCAGGACCCTGGAGCAGGACCAGGGTCTAGAGCAGGACCAGGGTCTAGAGCAGGACCAGGACCCTGGAGCAGGACCAGGACCCTGGAGCAGGACCAGGACCCTGGAGCAGGACCAGGGTCAGGACCAGGTCTGGAGCAGGACCAGGGTCTAGAGCAGGACCAGGTCTAGCAGGACCAGGACCAGGACCCTGGAGCAGGACCAGGGTCTAGAGCAGGACCAGGACCCTGGAGCAGGACCAGGGTCTAGAGCAGGACCAGGGTCTAGAGCAGGACCAGGGGTCTAGAGAGCAGGACCAGAGCAGGACCAGGTCTAGAGCAGGACCAGGACCCTGGAGCAGGACCAGGACCCTGGAGCAGGACCAGGACCCTGGAGCAGGACCAGGACCCTGGAGCAGGACCAGGGTCTAGAGCAGGACCAGGACACTGGAGCAGGACCAGGGTCTAGAGCAGGACCAGGGTCTAGAGCAGGACCAGGGTCTAGACCAGGACCAGGGTCTAGAGCAGACAAGGGTCTAGACCAGACCAGGTAGAGCAGAACCATGGTCTAGAGCAGGACCAGGACCCTGGAGCAGGACCAGGGTCTAGACCAGGACCAGGGTCTAGACCAGGACCAGGGTCTAGAGCAGGACCACGGTCTAGAGCAGGACCAGGACCCTGGAGCAGGACCAGGACCCTGGAGCAAGACCAGGGTCTAGAGCAGGACCAGGGTCTAGAGGCAGAGCAGGACCAGGACCCTGGGAGGACCAGGTCTAGGGCAGGACCAGGGTCTAGAGCAGGACCAGGGTCTAGAGCAGGACCAGGGTCTAGAGCAGGACCAGGGTCTAGAGCAGGACCAGGACCCTGGAGCAGGACCAGGGTCTAGAGCAGGACCAGGGTCTAGAGCAGGACCAGGGTCTAGAGCAGGACCAGGACCCTGGAGCAGGACCAGGGTCTAGAGCAGGACCAGGACCCTGGAGCAGGACCAGGGTCTAGAGCAGGACCAGGGTCTAGAGCAGGACCAGGGTCTAGACCAGGACCAGGGTCTAGAGCAGGACCATGGTCTAGAGCAGGACCAGGACCCTGGAGCAGGACCAGGACCCTGGAGCAGGACCAGGACCCTGGAGCAGGACCAGGGTCTAGAGCAGGACCAGGACACTGGAGCAGGACCAGGGTCTAGAGCAGGACCAGGGTCTAGAGCAGGACCAGGGTCTAGACCAGGACCAGGGTCTAGAGCAGGACAAGGGTCTAGACCAGGACCAGGGTCTAGAGCAGAACCATGGTCTAGAGCAGGACCAGGACCCTGGAGCAGGACCAGGGTCTAGACCAGGACCAGGGTCTAGAGCAGGACCACGGTCTAGAGCAGGACCAGGACCCTGGAGCAGGACCAGGACCCTGGAGCAAGACCAGGGTCTAGAGCAGGACCAGGGTCTAGAGCAGGAGCAGGACCAGGACCCTGGAGCAGGACCAGGGTCTAGAGCAGGACCAGGGTCTAGAGCAGGACCAGGGTCTAGAGCAGGACCAGGGTCTAGACCAGGACCAGGGTCTAGAGCAGGACCAGGACCCTGGAGCAGGACCAGGGTCTAGAGCAGGACCAGGGTCTAGACCAGGACCAGGGTCTAGAGCAGGACCAGGGTCTAGAGCAGGACCAGGACCCTGGAGCAGGACCAGGACCCTGGAGCAGGACCAGGGTCTAGAGCAGGACCAGGACCCTGGAGCAGGACCAGGGTCTAGAGCAGGACCAGGGTCTAGAGCAGGACCAGGGTCTAGAGCAGGACCAGGACCCTGGAGCAGGACCAGGGTCTAGAGCAGGACCAGGGTCTAGAGCAGGACCAGGACCCTGGAGCAGGACCACGGCCCTGGAGCAGGACCAGGGTCTAGAGCAGGACCAGGACCCTGGAGCAGGACCAGGGTCTAGAGCAGGACCAGGGTCTAGAGCAGGACCAGGGTCTAGAGCAGGACCAGGGTCTAGACCAGGACCAGGGTCTAGAGCAGGACCAGGGTCTAGGGCAGGACCAGGACCCTGGAGCAGGACCAGGACCCTGGAGCAGGACCAGGGTCTAGAGCAGGACCAGGGTCTAGAGCAGGACCAGGACCCTGGAGCAGGACCAGGGTCTAGAGCAGGACCAGGGTCTAGAGCAGGACCAGGGTCTAGAGCAGGACCAGGACCCTGGAGCAGGACCAGGGTCTAGAGCAGGACCAGGGTCTAGAGCAGGACCAGGGTCTAGAGCAGGACCACGGCCCTGGAGCAGGACCAGGGTCTAGAGCAGGACCAGGACCCTGGAGCAGGACCAGGGTCTAGAGCAGGACCAGGGTCTAGAGCAGGACCACGGCCCTGGAGCAGGACCAGGGTCTAGAGCAGGACCAGGACCCTGGAGCAGGACCAGGGTCTAGAGCAGGACCAGGACCCTGGAGCAGGACCAGGGTCTAGAGCAGGACCAGGACCCTGGAGCAGGACCAGGGTCTAGAGCAGGACCAGGACCCTGGAGCAGGACCAGGGTCTAGAGCAGGACCACGGCCCTGGAGTACTGGGAGTTTCAGGAGAGCCAGTAAAGACAAAGCTACAGTCTACTGACATCGACCCAGCCATTCTCTAAATCTGAGACCACGATTGTGGAAACGGGTTGAATGCCCAACCTAGGTTGGAGGTGGAGCTGCTGCCTCCAGTGGAGGAGTTCAGGTATTCTTGGGTCTTGTTCATGAGTGAGAGAAAGAAGGGAGCAGGTGGTCAACAGGCAGATCGGAGTGGCATCAGCTGTAACGCAGCCTCTGCACCGGGCTGAGGGAACCAGACTGTACGGATCTGAGGGAACCAGCCTCTGTACCGGGCTGAGGGAACCAGACTGTACGGGTCTGAGAGACCCAGACTGTACAGGATCGCCCAGCGGCACTCAATCCTTATATGTGAACAACTGAAAGACGATGCCCATGACTTCTTTTCTGACACCTGGAGAAGCACATGTGAGCTACAGCCAGAAAGAAAGACGCTGGCTGAAAGAAGAACAACATCCCCACGATTGTTCTGGGTGCAGCATAAAGGAGCCCTCAGACCACCCTCAGCTGGTCTGGGAACACCTCAGTATCCTCTCTGGATACCTGGAGGTCACGACCTCTCTGCTCAGGATGCTGGATTTCTTTAAAGTCGACTCAATTCAGTTCCAATAGAGATGAAAACCACAGATAAAACTGCCAACAATGTCCAGAAAGGATAACTGTCCCAACAAACAAATCCATTAAACCTCATTCCTGTAAGACTAGATGATGTTTTAGAAATAAAAATAGTAAAAAACAAATCAGCTTTACCATTTAAATTCATAACCAAGTAACGCGACATTACCATCAAACACACAAACTTCTTAATAACTGTACAGAAATATTAGAAAAGTGATTAAAAGTGATTCTCGTTACTGAATTACTGTCCAGGCTGACGGAGTGGTCATCCACCTGATGACCAACGGCCCGGGAGCAGACGAAGAAGAGGAGGAAGCAGGACATTTAACTGTCATCATTAGAGAAACGAGCAGAGTTCAACCCTGAAGCAGGAATGAAACACAGCTGTTGGAGAAATGGACGGCAGAAAACGGTGCCACCATCCAGCTGCCATGACGACAGGAAACGCCACAAACCCTGAGCAATATTCAGGGAGCGCTGCAGTGGCAGTCAGCGGTCACGTGACACCAGTGATGACGTGTCGGTGGTGAAACCACGTGAGGGAAGAAAAAGCCTCGTGAGGACACAAACAAACGACCACGACGTGCTGCTGGTCAGCCTGGAAAACTCTGAAAGCCTCATACGTGTTTGAGCTGAGTTCCCCTCCCACAGTTTATACAGAATTAATGAGAAAATAATGAGACAGAGCTGAAAAAAGTGGATTTTTACTAGAGTTGGGCAAGTTAACTCAGTATTATTGCGTTAATGCATTAATTTATTAACGCCGACATTTATTTTATCACGCATGTTGCTCACATGCTTATGTTTTGAAAAGTCTGTTACTGGCTACTGCGGAACCGGAAAACAGTAAACATAAAGAAAAGTTAAAACAGACATGGAGAACGGTAAAAATCTGTGAACTTTACAGTTCAGGTAGCAACTCAGGTAGCAATATTAACAATTCTGTCTGAAAATAAAATTCTGGACTGCAACAAAACTTTCTCATCATTCCTCCATGTTCCATCAGATCTGCTCCATGTGTTCACTGTCCTGCTGTTCTCTAGCTGGTTACTGCAGTGCAGCTCCATCTAGTGTCACAGATGTGTAATGACAACAGAAAGTCCAGTCCTCCATTATAAAACAAATTCAGTTCTGTGGCCTGTTTTTTAATTTCGTATTTTTGATCCATGTCTAAAATTGAAATATATTTTTTAAAAAAAACAGGCTTTTTATCAGTTTTTTGTGTTAGATTAAAAACGAAAAATGTAATAAAATGTCACTTTTTAATTTTTTTGTATGTTTGATTGACAATTGAAAATGGAAAGAATGAATGATACACGGATTGGTAAAGTTACAGAACTTTAACGTGGACATTTTCATTTTAAAGTTCTCCCAGACGGAGGATTCAACAGAAACAAGGTTATTTGTAACAACTGACAAGTTGAACTCCCCGTTAAAAGTTTCTGCTGTTACCTCAGAAATTACCTGTTTTAATGTTCTGATTGTGCTGAGACACAATCATTTTGTTGGATTTTTTTTTTTTTCATAAAAACAGGATGATATTAATGTCCTGGCAGTGGCAATAAGCTTTATTTTATTTGACATTTTTTAAGATGAGATTTACACTAAATATGTGTTACTGACAAGTGCTGATGTTAAAAGTGTTTGAACAACAAATGTTATGGCACTTTAGTTCATATGACAGCAGAACTTTTAATAAAAGTGACCTTTACACTACTTTTGAATTCATTATTTGATTTTGCGTATACAATGTGATTAATCGCCATTAATCAGGGAAATAATGCGATTAATCGTGATTAATCAGGGAAATAATGCAATTAATCATGATTAATCAGGGAAATAATGCGATTTATTGCGATTAATTGTGATTAAAATTTTTAATCGTTGCCCAGCCCTAATTTTTACACGACTGAGATCAGCTCTGAGCCCCTTATTGTTGCTATGACGATGGACAGATGAGGTTAGACAGGAATATGTTTGAAGATGACACTGGGATCTGTAGTGAGAGCAGGTGGAGAGAGAGAAGCTAGAGAGTAGTGATGGGTCCAGCAACACCGATGCGTCGGCGCATGCGTCGAGCTCGGAGAGCAACACCCGTGTCGGTACGTGTCGGTACGCGTTTCGCCTTAAGAAAGTCACGTGACCGATACAGGTACTGTATCGAACTGACAGTGACGCGCCAAACTGTGTTTATAAGGAAGCGCATCTGTCGGCGGGATGCACTGCCAAAAGAGCCTCCAATCTTTTGTCACATGTCGTCAGAATCGGCAATCCGCACCTCTTCCAGCTTGCCTTGCGGTTTCTTTGCACACCGGCATCATCTGTCCCTTGTGAGAGGGTCTTTTCCAAGGCTGGAGAACTGTTGTCCAAAAAGCGGAATAGAGTGAAGTTCAAATCTTTGGAAAAACTTATTTTTTTTGAATAAAAATGTATGAAAAAAGAAATTCAGTCCACAAGCATTTTCATACACAAACACGGTCACTTCGATTTTCTAGTTATGATACATGTATCTGTCTCTAAAGATATCAAAGATACTTTAAGTTTAAATTCAGAAATGCAATGATGCCATATCCAATGGAGTAACTTATATTTTATCATCCAGTCAAATTAAACAAATATAACACTAATATTATAGATTTATGCACAAAATGTTGTAGGGAGAAGGGGACATTATTTCACTGTGTATGGCAATGTAGTAAAATAAAATCTTTCTGGAACGAGGTTAAAATGACCATGGAAAAAATTATTTTAAAGGGTATTCCACTAGATCCTGGCTTGTTTCTTTTAGGACTCTATCCAGAACAACACAAATACGGCATAAAAGAAAAAATATTTATAGATATGTCTCTCTTGTGTGCTAAGAGGTCAAAAGCAATGTTTTGTAAAAAAAAAAATGAATAGACCTAGTATTACATATTGGCTTAGACAAATGTTTACAATTTTATCGTTAGACAGAGTGACATATATCCGACGAGGCAAACGGGTTATGTTCGAAGAAGTCTGGGGACCATTTGTTATTTATGTAAAAAGCATAGACTTAACAAATGATGAGGAGGAATGAATGTTGCTGCATGTGAACCCTGCAACAGATTATTAATTTATTTTACGAAGTTCACGATATATTTTGAGTGTGAACAAGATTTGAAGACTTATGCATAAGTTGTCCCGATATGTCTGTTTGTCTGTCTGAGATGTGTTTTTTTTTTGTTTTTTTTTGTTTGTTTCTTTGTTTGTCTGCTTGTTTGTAAAAAAAAAACAAAAAACACGTATATTTTATTATTGCATATTTAGTCATATTGGTGTCAGTTGGGTCTGGCAACTCAGTTGCCTGTAGGGATTTTTAATGTCCAGCAGGTGTCAGTATTCAGTGACACAGTATCGACATGTTTCAATACAGTTTGGCAATGTGTCGAAACGTTCCATGAGGCGCCATGGACCCATCACTACTAGAGAGTTGGAGGTACAACCTGGAAAGGAGAGGAATGAAGGTCAGTTGTAGCGAGACAGAACAGGTGAAAAGAGATGAAGAGGTGATGTCAGGTGTGCAGGGCAGGTTAGATGGAGACGGAGATGGTTTGGACACGTACAGGCGAGGGACAGTGAACATATCAGTAGAAGGATGATGAGGTTGGAACTGGACCAGGAGAGATTTATGGATGTAGAGGAGGAGGAGGTGAAGTTAGTTGGTGTGAGAGAAGAGGATGGAGATAGATGGAGGTGGATGATTCTCTAAGGAGAACCCTGGAGAAAACAGGTAAAGTTGTTTGACCTGCAAGGAGCAAGTCAAACAACTTTACCTGTTCCCCCTGGAGGGAACAGTTAAAGTTGTTTGACTTGCTCCTTGCAGACCGGGTCAGCGGGCCGTGACGTCACCGCTCGGTTCCGCCGACACCAGAAACCACAACTCCCGCTGGTTCCAGTCCAACAGCTCCCACCTGGGACAGCCAAGACCACCTTGCCCAGGCATCGCACCCTGCCCGTGACGTCAGCAACCTGACGGTCAGGAGGTCAGCGCGTGCACGTCCGGGATGAGCGCGTCAAAACAATAAGACAACGCGCGTGCGACTTATCGTCCGACTACAGCTGGAACAAAGGCAGCTTCTCCGTGTTCACCTGGCTGCTCTGACGGTGAAAGTGAATGAAAAAAGCTTTATCTCCTCGACTGACGCAGAAAGTCTCACCTGTTATCGGCGGCTCCGCTCTCCCATCAACAACCAAAACCTCCGACAACCCGTGATGACGTAGCCTGCTGCCACGTCTGCTCCACCGCGACTCCTCCCACTACCGGGAGCAGCCGGCTGTGAGTTCTGCTGCGTTCTTTAGCAACTGCCACCTCGGAAATGTTAGTGCTCTCGTCTGAACCGAGTTCGACTCCTCTTAACCAACGCCGTTAACATAATGTCTCTACCAGTTAACTGTTTTTTTTTTTTTTATCACAGACAATAACTTTTTAAAAAGTTATTGTCTGTGATAAAAGAACAGTTAACTGATTGATAAGTGAAGACAAAATGAACTTAGTACAACTATAATGTCTCTACGTTATGACAAAAAGCAACTTAAGTGGATTTTAGTTTGCTCATTTCTTCACGTAAGCAAACTCCACAACCGGTGTTTAGTGTTGAAGGAAAAACAAAAAGGATGCACCGAGGCAACCGTACATTTTTGCTGCTCCGCATCGCGCTGTCGGAGGCCCTTTTAAAGTAATTCCGAGCTTTAATTCATATTGCCGTGGGACAGTGAACGCAACATGAGGCTCGTACGACGAGACCAGGCGACAAGTATGGCACAACAGGAGGGACAAAAAACAGTAAACCCTCGATAAAACTTGTATATAGAGACAAATAATTACACGTGTTGTTTAAATTTTCACTATTAAGGTATAGTTTATCAATTATTACAACATGCCAATGTAAAAAACAAATAGAGTATTCATAAATATAGAAATTTAAAGACAAATGACAAATCATAGAAGAATGAGCAAAAGACTCAATTTATTATATGTTTGTTATTCATATATGTTTACTTTATCCATTGTATGTACAGTTTGCAAATTATAGACAATGACAAACAGGTTATTAAACAGAACGGATTACAACCGGTGTAACAGTGTAAATTAATCTACATAGAGTAGATAATTTTATATCATTTTCATATATATACTATAAGTTACTGTTTCTGCACTTGGATTGGATGCTGAAACTTAATTTGATTTTTTGAATACATGTACTTTACAGTGACAAAAAGTTAAATCTAATCTAATCTAATCCAAAAAAGTAAATCTTTCTATGTTTTCTGAGGCTATAGTCCTTATTTCTTCACTCATATTTGTTCAAAAACAGGTTTTGATGCTTGGTTAAAGACATTCTGTGTGTAACAGTAAAAATATATAATATATTTTTTGAATTACTTTTCATTTAAAATAAATCTCAAAATTCTACAGGATTAAAAGGGCACAAAAAATTATACATGTATAGGACAAAATGAAAACAGGGAGTAGTTCATTCAAAAGGCTTTCCTGAAGAGGAAGGTCTTCAAGGTTTTTTTTAAAAGCAGCCAACGTCTGTGAGGCCTCCAGATGTTCAGGAAGGGAAATCCACAGGTGGGAGGAGCCTGAGCAGAAAGCTCCACTTCCCACCTACTTTGGAATTCCATTCAGGGGGTATGGAGAAGGAGGAGGAGGAGGAGGAGGAGGCTGCCATTTCCAGAGGGGAGGTTGCAAGTGACTTCTGCTGTGTAAAGTTCTTTGAGGTAGACCATACCATTTCCCATGAATGCACTGATGTGCCAGCAGAGACTTTGTATTGAGTTCTGGAGGACACGGGGAGCCAATGCTCATGTTGCTCATGTTTATGCGCTCTCACCAGCATCCTGGCAGTGCTGTTTTGTATCTGCTGGAGCTTTTGAATGCTCTTGCCAGGGATTCTGCTGAGAAGTACATTGCAGCAGTCCAGTTGAGAGGAGTCAAAGGCATTGACAAGCTTTTCTGCATCGGGCTGGATGAATTTTGGCAATGTTTTTTAGGTGGAAGAAAGATGATTTACACAGGTGTTTAATGTGATTATTAATGAGGGTCCAGACTCACACCAAGGACGCTAACTGCAGATGAGAAAGAAATGTCCTGCCCGGAAAATGACTGGACCTGGTATCGGGTCCGAGATGTACGGCTTTCATTTGTGAGCTGTTTAACTGAAGGAAGTTTTGGCTCTTCCATGTTTTTATCTCCTCCAGACAGATGTTTAGGGTAGATCTGCTGGTGAAGATGACTGAGCAGCAGAGCGGGTTGTATTACTCTTGATGTAGAGCTGAGTGTCATCAGCATAGTGATGGAAAGAGGCTCCATGCTGGCTGATGACATGACAGAGAAGAATATTTAAAATGAAAAGGACTGGACCAAGGACAGACCCTTGGGGGACACCACAGGTGACAGGAAGGGACTGAGACCAGGCAGTATAACACTATAATTTCTGACTACATCAAGACAGCATGTCACAAAAAAGTTCACGTTAGTCCCTGGCGTGACACCCAAGTACCCCCACTTCTGAGTCGACTCCCACCAGGAAGTAGGTTCTGTTGCAGTTCTTTAACTGACCACCAGGTGCCGGCTTCAAAACAGAGCAGACCTCCATTAGCTTCCATGTTGAAATGTACAACTTTACAGCAGAAATAAACACAATTACAGTGGTTTTACAAGATGTGTTGGACCATCCTCACTCAGTACAGTATTGTCAGTGATTCTTTTGTCATCACAGCAGCTCTGTATGCCCTCGTGTGGTCAGAAGTGGTATTGCTACATCAAGTTACATTTTTATTTATTCATTTTTTTAAGGCGAAATGAGCGATATATTAAGCATTCCTCTCAGCAAGCAAACACAGGTCGTGCAAAGGACCATGGGTGATTCTAGGGGAGGGACCAGAAGGTATTTGCCACAGCTGCAATCTGATTGGGCCCCGAAGAGCCCCAAACCTTTTCATCATCTGTCTTTTGTATAGGAATGATCTGATTAAACACTAATGTGCTAATTAGCAATGTCCACCTTCAGTCAAGCTTACAGAAGAAGAAGGTTTAAATTCAAAAGGAGGAGTTGGGACAAGTCAAAGTCTGGTTTCACAAATCTTGGAGTTGGTTTTAATTCAAGTGTGAACTGCTGTGATTTACAAGAGCTCAAGTCTGACAACATTAAATGAAGAAGCAGCAGCCTGGTATCATGAAAGAGTAACGTGCTCCTGTTGAGGCATGAATGTCCGTATTTCAATGTCAGGAGTTGCTCACGTGCTGCATGTGTTTTCAAGAAAAAACACATAGTATTTAAACAAGCTGTGACTGGTGAAATGTGCATACATCTTAACCAAAAAAAAAAAGAAAAGAAATTGTGGTTACAGTTGTTGGACAAATGTGAGAAATGTAAAATATTTCACAAAATCAGCAACTGGCAGAATGAACAAAAAAACAAGATGCAAAAAAGTGTGAAAAAAAGCTCAATAACAGTTAAATTCTGAATAAAAGAGTAATAATGTATAACATTTATGGTAAACAAAATATTCTGACAGCTGGAGTGATGTTGAAACAAGTGGTCCCTGAACATCCTCAGATTCAGTCATTCATGCTGTCTTTTGTTGGACATCCCTTGTTCACCTTCAAAAACATGGACACTTTTAAAATATATTTAGTATTTATGATCTAAAATTTCTCCACCTATTTAAAAAAAAGGGTAAGATGGTTACACACATGCTGGAAAACTTTATTTTCTTTTCTAATACGTTGCTAAAATAACAGTTTTCATTACTGATTAATTCCCTTTAAAGTTCCACCTCTAAAACCTGAGACACAGCAACAAGTCAGAGTGAAGCTGCCCAACTCTGCAGGATGGTTTGAACCTAAACACGCCTGATTTTGGTCCTCTGATGTCACAGACCTCAGTGGTTGTTACATCATTAAAGTCCCTCTCAGAGCTGCACTTTCCTTTAATCTGATAACAACTGTCTCACAGTTGAGTCTGAAAGATGTCACAGACTTGACTCTTAACATTTTCCAATGTTGATCAGATGAGGTCAGATCTACTAACATATACGCATAACTTTCAACACAAGTCTGAACTGCAGTCACATTAAAAGCCTCTGATTGGTGGATTTAAACCTGGAGTCTGATTGAGAGAACAGATTTAAACCAACCAATCAGAGAACAAGTTTGAATCCACCAATCAGACCCGTCAGATCAGCTCCTCAGAAGACTGACATATTTCTACCCAACTATTTCTTTTTTTTTGTCTCAGCGTCTGAGTCAAATGAACAACACAAACCTGTAGAAAGCATCTGAGCTGCAGCTGCAGCTTCTGCTATTTGCTCATTAAAAATGTTTCAGCTGCTCCCAAAATGTTTTGTGTGGTGGTGCAGCTTCTTCAACAGCAGTGATGGTGGAGATGGTGTCCTCAGGTGGAGGAAAACATCACATTTTCTTCAGCTGATATATAACTTAACATTGATTTGTCAATACATTTGAATGAGTAGATAAGTTATATTTCCTGTTGCTTCCATCCCCAGTGTTTTATAAAACCACTGCATACATGTCATGTCATGTGAAATGTTGAGGAAATACACGGTTGTAAGAAAACAGACTCATTAAAACTTCTGATCAGACCTCTCCTAACATGCAGCCCAATACTGAGTGAATGACAAATATTATGGACCAGGTTTGTAGAAGTCAGGCTCTCCTCGCTGCTGTACTGATGGAAACTAATGCAGACATGACATGAACAAGATTAAAAACCCGAGAGCCTCATAGACGCATCTTTCCAGATACAATGTCCTGATACAGAGCTGCAGTCAGAAGGACGAAGTCCTTCTCAGAGACGTCTAAGAAATAGAGAGGATCAGGAGTGGCATCAGGATTAAAGCCTTCCTGGACCAGCTTCAGCTTCTGCTGCTTGAACGTCTCCGTCACATCCAGAGATGTCTGAAAGCAGAAATCAGCAGTATCAGCTCCTTCTCCACAAAGTACGAGGCTTCAGAATACCTGGGCGACTTACCTGTATTCTGAGGAAGCGTGGCCAGGCGTATGAAGGAAGCGTTTCCACCAGGTGGTCGTAGAGCTTTCTTCCATCCAACGTGAAACCCTGTTTTAACACGACAGCGGCCATACCTGCTCGCCCTTCATGTCCTGCACGCACACGTGGGCAGAAAACAAGTCTCCAAGTCACGCCCGTGCTTCATTATTACGCAGGATAAAAGACGTGCAGGTGAGGTGGCAACACGTTCTGGTAATACTCTTGTACGGTTAGAGAAAAGAGGAATAAGTTCTGATGCTGTTTTTCAGTGATTCCCAGGTCAAGCCAAACCCCAAACTCCAACCCTGGCTAACAGAGCTAACACAATACTGCAGAGATGGACTTCTGCTGATGTTACGACATAAAAGAAGCATCTCAGCAGCTTAAATGAAGCTGCTTCAAACCCATATTCAACTCAGTTTCATTTAAAATACCACCAAATTAACAGGTTTTACATGTTAAGGGCTTTTAACAAAGGCTGCATGGCAGAAGGACGTCCAGCGGGGCCCTCTGGGGCGGCACTGGGCCACAGTGGGAGGAAACAGACTGGAGACTGTCTGAGTAGACGTGTTGGGCTGAGAGGAGGTCACGGGGAGAAGAGATAAACCAGCTGACTGTGAGCTTCAAGGATTTTTCTGAAAGAACGTATAGCTAGAACACGCAGACAGTTTGGCCCCGATCGTACACTTTCCCTTACCCGCTAGCTGCTACCCTCAAATTGCGTGTATAGGAACCTTCACTAACCGCTAACGCAATCTTCCGCCCACTATAGCAAATTATGCCAACTCCCTTACTCAATTTGTGGTGTGGCAATGGGCTTGTCTTTTGCCCTTTCCGCAAACTCGGTACAGTGCTACCTCTACTTACGAAATTAATTGGTTCTGGAAGTAGTTTCATAACCTAAAATTTTCGTAAGTAGAGATGTGTTTTCCATGTAAATGCCCTAATCTGTTCCAAGCCCCCCAAAATTCGAACATAATTTTTTAAAATAAATTATAAATAATACATGGAATGACATAAAAACCTGTAAGAAATACATGTTAGAACTAGAAAAGCACTTGGAGAGCTCAGACCTCCACCAAGCGCAACAATTATTGAAAATTTGAAAGTGATCCAGAATCCAGGATTTCTTCCGGATCACACCCAAAATGAAATCAGTTCTTCCTTTTCACATTTCTGACAACTGAAAATGTCATCAAAATCCATCCATAACTTTTTGAGTTATCTTGAACGCAGTCAGATAAACAGACAGATAAACGCCGGCAAAAACATAACCTCCTTGGCGGAGGTAAAAATAGTTTGTTTACCTGGTTGCTGGGTTACGCTCATACAAGGGTCCCTCCTAGCCAATGGGATGCCAAGAAGATGCTAAGCGATAGCCAATGGCAGAGCAGCTCGGACGCACCGCTTTCAAACCGAGATACAGAGCCGACAGCTATGTTTCTGTTCAGTAAACTCTGGGAGCTGCGAGTAGCAGCGCTACTGGATTTCTGCCTTTCGTATCCTGAAATTTCTTTCGTAACAAGAGGCAATATTTTTCCTTTGAGGCGTTTTGTATCTTGAAAATTTCGTATGTAGAGACGTTCATAAGTAGAGGTACCACTGTATCTTGCCAACACGGGTTTAGGGAAAAAGCATAGCGGGTAGCCCGACCACCCGCAACCAATGTTGGCGCGTACAAGAACGCGTCCAAATGGCATCAATGCGCGTCCACCTGGTCATCTGTGCACAAACGGCTCTACCTCTCAAACTAACTCTTGTATAAAAAGCGTGATTTGGCCTCAGGTGAAGCGCTGAGAAAATGGCAGATATCGCCTTAAACGGCTTGATTGCCAGTTAAACCATAGACGTCCAGAGCGTGTTTGGGAAAGCGGATTGTGCATAGCGCAACCTGCTCTTAAAGGCAATGGCTGCTGACGCACTGATTGGTTTAAGAGGTAGAACGCTCTAACCACTCCTATGCATAATGTAGCGGGTAGCGCAGGTGGGATAGCGGGTTTAGCAAGATTGTGTTTTTTGTGAGGGAACGCCCCTCCCGCTACCCGCTATCGCTAAATAGTGGCTTTAGCAGATCTGGCCGAAGATCGGGCCCTTTATCTGAGACGTCTCAGAGGCCACAGATGTCAACGCCACATCTGGAAGGCTAACATAAGGCTTCTTGTTTGCACAGTCAAGTTTGAAGTGTATTTGTGATTTTAGCTCTCTGTTGTAGTTATCAGCAAAGCTATAAGCTACTGATAACCAACAGTTCTTGATACAGTGTCATCCGAGTGGCCACAGATCACAGACATCCTGCTCAGAGGTGTTTCATCACCGTTTACACACTGAATGTCCTCTAGAACGGTTTCATAATGTTCTGCACTGTCGAATGAGAAATTAGCAAATTCCTTCCAGTCTTTCTCTGAGGAACATTTATGTCTTGCTGACATCATCTGTTGGGAATTAAATCTTTTTTTCCTTCTTTCAGCACCTTATTAGCTCTAAATTGTAAATTATTTTGTGTAATTTGCTGCAGACCTGAAATGTAAAGTTGATGAGATTAAAAAAAAAAACTGAAATTGGGTTCATACTGTCTGCAAAGAGGTAACTTTGCTCCACGTCGTGGCTCTTCTACAGTCACCTGGAAGGTGCTACGCCGCAGAGATGGTCAGTCTCAGTTAAACGGCGTACCGACGGCAGATATCAGCTGATAATCAAACAGCAGTGAGAGGAGGAAATAGTCTTCGCTGTCTTTAGTCACTGCTGTGAACAGACTTCAGTCATGAACCAAGAGACTGATGTATCAGTTATCATTTCTAACACACTTGGAAAAAACAACATTTGAAAATGTGCTGCACAGAACCACAGAATCAGGCTGACCTATGACAACATGCTGTTTTGAGCCATTACACATCACAGTGTGGTGTATAAACCACATCTCAGCTGGTGCAAACCTGCATCCTTCTGGTCCAGACTGGGAGTGACCCTGCTAACTGGTGCCCACCTACAGCTAAACCTTAGACCATACGAGTACTCAGCAGGCCAGACCAGATGGCTGAAATCCAGCAACTATCTGCATTTGGAGTAATCCTCCTCTCTGTTTTTCATAGATTTCAACTATTCAGTGTTCTGTTGCTCTGAACGTGATCCCAGCGATCAGTTAGACGCTGCTGCTGCGGTATCCTGAGCTGCTGATCAAGACAGCTGAACACACCTGAAGTCACATGAGCTAAAAAGTCAAACCTCACAACTCTACGATAAAATCAGGAGAACATTCACAAATCAGACGATGCTCCGTTGAAAACTCAACATCACAGAGCAACATTGAGATTCCACAGACCTGGTATGGAGACCCCGTAGATGTTGGCCTCCTGGACAAAGTTGAGAAGTCCGACAAACTCCGACACCTCTGTGGTGGACACGTTCTCCCCTTTCCACCTGATGAAGACGAGATTAGACGCAGTTAAAACGTGTTGGCGCTGTAAAAACAGCAGGAGCTACGGTTCAGCTGATCTAAGTTTAACGCTGGAAAATTATTCTCATGTTGGATTTGGCAGACTGTGAAAAAAAATTCACACCAGATTTTAACTAAGAACATTGGATTCTTCTTTAGTGATAGTACAGATTCATGTAAAGGTATGATCTATGTTTAACCGTACAATTAATATCAGACATCTGCAAGAGCTTTCAAATGATAATGAATATATATCTACCACTCTTAGGGCCTGATTTACTAAAGGTTTGCGTGCGTAAAAACGTGTGCAAACTTGACACCACCCGCAAACCAATGTGCAAGCTGATCTACTAACCGCGTGCAAAGAGGACTGCGCCTCTCAAATGAGCAAAATAGCACACGCTGTTCATTTAGCACTTTTGCCCTGATGAATAATCAATATGGGGCGTACCCACCAGAAAGCGCTAAATACTGGGAGGGGAAAATGCAAATAGGTTCATTTACCACGCGCAATGAGATTTACCAACCCTGAAAGTAATTGCGGGGATTGTGATTGCGTCTGTATTTAGTACGTTCGAAAGGAAGGTGCTAATCTGCCCAGCATTACGCACCGATGGCTGCTGTTATTGTGGCAAGGAGGCGACATCGCCAAAATCAAAGAATACGCAGAGAGAGAGTCTTTCGGACTCGTGTAAATTTGTTTGCACATGCAAAAGGAGAAATATTTTATTTGAATGTTAAATCGAGTATTATTCAGCAAAAGGTTGCCACAGGAGGCACCAGGGTTTCCGTTGTCTGGTAATTGCTGGACTTTGTCTGGTAAAATATGCGGAAGTCCGGGATTTTATAATCTCCGGTCAAAATGTCCGGTGAAAATACTCCTCCCAAGCACAATTTCAGTTGTAATAAAATGGGTTATTTCCACATCATTTTATGAAAAACGCCTCGGGATTCTCCCAGAGGAGCTGGTGGAAGCGGCCGGGGGATCTGGACGTCTCTGCTGAAGCTGCTGGCCCCGCGACCCGACTTCAGATAAGCGGAAGCTAATGGATGGATGGATGGATGGATTTTATGAAAAAACATATACTTTTTTTTACAAATGAGTAGTGTGTGAGGACGAGTCGGCTCCAGCCACAGCTCCACTCATTGATGCCACAGGTGCGCGCAGAGACGCATCTCTGTAATGACAGCGCTCCGCGGTTATGGAGGCTTGAACTTCTCAACGGCCTGTGAAGTTCTCATCGGGGATTTCAGTGAAATCTACCCCGAGTGGGCTCAACTGGCCCAGATAGCCTGCTGA
This sequence comes from Hirundichthys speculiger, assembly GCA_018398805.1. Lineage (NCBI taxonomy): Eukaryota > Metazoa > Chordata > Actinopteri > Beloniformes > Exocoetidae > Hirundichthys > Hirundichthys speculiger. Next base: position 609,644 of record JAGFBZ010000843.1, on the reverse strand, counting down.
TCCCTGTCTCCAGTGTGCCAGCAGAGAGAGGTTTCCCTCTACAGAACCGCATTAACAGCGCAGCGGAGTCAGAAGAGCGCAAGAGCGCAATATTTATTTATTAATTTTTTTAAGTTACGCTCGTGAGTCAATTGACGGGACTTATTTTGTTTGGAATAGCCTGTTTTTTAATAAAAACACTATTAAATGACTTGCATTGATATCGTACTACTGCATATGATTTATTTTTAACCTCAATAAATTCATATAGCCTATGTGAGCGGAATTTCAAACATTTGTCCGGTAAATTGAAAACCTGCTGGTCACATTGTCCGGTGCCAATTTTTTCTAGTGGAAACACTGGGAGGCACATTCATTTTTTTATTTGTGATAATAAATAAATCACGTGTTTTCATGGAGAAAAAAGTGTTTCTTATTGTGCGCCTACCTTGTATTGCAGTTGGCTCCAGAAGGTGAGCTGCACCTGCTGGTTAGAGGCATCTCCTCCACTGGCCCTCCACCTGTCTTGTTTGCCGAAGTTTTATTAAAGGCCACTTTTTCTTTAGTTCTTTGCCTTATATCTTGCCACCTTCTTTTAACCTCATCTGCCGTTCTTTTTGTCTTACCAACTGCATTTATTCTATCGCAGATTTTCTCCCATATTCCGTTTCTTTTGGTGATGTTTAAATGTCTTTGCTGTAGTTCATGAATGTGTTTATTTGCCTCTTCCACTAATATCTCTAACTCCAACTCGTCAAATTTCGTTTTGCGCTTGCGTCTATCCTGCTTTCCATCCAGACTCTCCATGGCGCAAACCGTAAGACACGCAACACCTCATTTAAATACTGCGGTTTGCACCCGTTATCAATTGCGCGAGCATTCTTAGTTGATCACCCGCAAAACACACAACAACAGCACGCGCAAACTTTTTCAGTGCACACGCAATTTAGTACTCTTTATTTAGGATCTTAGTAAATCAGGCCGTCATCATGATAAAAATGTGTCTACAACAGTCCAATTTTAAATGTCAGAGGATGTTTTCAAATTCTGAGACACTTCAAATGATCCACGGTTGAAAACAGGATGGTTGTTTTGTATCTGTTATTTTCATTATTGTTATTTTGTATCATGTAACTTTCAGTGGTGCACCCTCTAGTTTTCTGTATTTATGTGTAAATCCAAGATTTTCTATGTAGCCTTTCACCTGAAGAGAGCTGGAATAGGCTCCAGCAGATCCCTGTGACCCTGTATAGGACTTAAAGGGTATGGATGGATGCTCATCCAACTCTCCATGACCAAATGAATGGATAAATCAATGAATAGCCCATTGGGTCCAGGACCATGCCACAGGGGCACCAGTCTGAGCAGAGATCCACAGACTTCCTTCAGTTCTTCCAGAACCATCTCCTCTCCCTGCCAGAATCAAGGTAATAGTGTCTAAACCAGATTTAGAAAGACTAATCCATGCGTTGGTCTTCACCAGGTTAGACTACTGTAACGACCTGCTCACTGGGCTCTAAACCAGCTGTAAGACAGCTGCAGTACATCCAGAACACTGCTGCACAAGTCCTGACTAGAACCAGGAAATATGACCATATTAGACCAGTCCTGAGGTCTCTGCACCGGTCCTGACTAGAACCAGGAAGTACGACCATATTAGTCCAGTCCTGAGGTCTCTGCACCGGTCCTAAATAGAACCAGGAAATACGACCATATTACTCCAGTCCTGAGGTCTCTGCACCAGTCCTGACTAGAACCAGGAGATACGACCATATTAGTCCAGTCCTGAGGTCTCTGCACCGGTCCTAAATAGAACCAGGAAATACGACCATATTAGTCCAGTCCTGAGGTCTCTGCACCGGTCCTGACTAGAACCAGGAGATACAACCATATTAGTCCAGTCCTGAGGTCTCTGCACCGGTCCTGACTAGAACCAGGAAATACGACCATATTAGTCCAGTCCTGAGGTCTCTGCACCGGTCCTGACTAGAACCAGGAAATACGACCATATTAGTCCAGTCCTGAGGTCTCTGCACCGGTCCTGACTTGAACCAGGAAATACGACCATATTAGTCCAGTCCTGAGGTCTCTGCACCGGTCCTGACTAGAACCAGGAGATACGACCATATTAGTCCAGTCCTGAGGTCTCTGCATCGGTCCTGACTAGAACCAAGAGACACGACCATATTAGTCCAGTCCTGAGGTCTCTGCAGTGGTCCTAACTAGAACCAAGAAATACGACCATATTAGTCCAGTCCTGAGGTCTCTGCACCGGTCCTGACTAGAACTAGGAAATACGACCATATTAGTCCAGTCCTGAGTTCTCTGCACCGGTCCTGACTAGAACCAGGAAATACGACCATATTAGACCAGTCCTGAGGTCTCTGCACCGGTCCTGACTAGAACTAGGAAATACGACCATATTAGTCCAGTCCTGAGGTCTCTGCACCGGTCCTGACTAGAACCAGGAAATAGGACCATATTAGTCCAGTCCTGAGGTCTCTGCACCGGTCCTGACTTGAACCAGGAAATACGACAATATTAGTCCAGTCCTGAGGTCTCTGCACCGGTCCTGACTAGAACCAGGAAATACGACCTTATTAGTCCAGTCCTGAGGTCTCTGCACCGGTCCTGACTAGAACCAGGAAATACAACCACATTAGTCCAGTCTTGAGGTCTCTGCACCGGTCCTGAATAGAACCAGGAAATACGACCACATTAGTCCAGTCCTGAGGTCTCTGCACCGGTCCTGACTAGAACCAGGAAATACGACCATATTAGTCCAGTCCTGAGGTCTCTGCACCGGTCCTGACTAGAACCAGGAAATACGACCATATTAGTCCAGTCTTGAGGTCTCTGCACCGGTCCTGACTAGAACCAGGAAAAACGACCATATTAGTCCAGTCCTGAGGTCTCTGCACCGGTCCTGACTAGAACGGGGAAATTCAACCATAGTAGTCCAGTCCTGAGGTCTCTGCACCGGTCCTGACTAGAACCGGGAGATACGACCATATTAGTCCAGTCCTGAGGTCTCTGCTCTGGTCCTGACTAGAACCAGGAAATATGACCATATTAGTCCAGTCCTGAGGTCTCTGCACCGGTCCTGACTAGAACCAGGAAATATGACCATATTAGTTCAGTCCTGAGGTCTCTGCACCGGTCCTGACTAGAACCAGGAAATACGACCATATTAGTCCAGTCCTGAGATCTCTGCACCGGTCCTGACTAGAACCAGGAAATACGACCACATTAGTCCAGTCCTGAGGTCTCTGCACCGGTCCTGACTAGAACCAGGAAGTACGACCATATTAGTCCAGTCCTGAGGTCTCTGCACCGGTCCTAAATAGAACCAGGAAATACGACCATATTAGTCCAGTCCTGAGGTCTCTGCACCGGTCCTGACTAGAACCAGGAAATACGACCATATTAGTCCAGTCCTGAGGTCTCTGCACCGGTCCTGACTAGAACCAGGAAATACGACCATATTAGTCCAGTCCTGAGGTCTCTGCACCGGTCCTGACTAGAACCAGGAAATACGACCATATTAGTCCAGTCCTGAGGTCTCTGCACCGGTCCTGACTAGAACCAGGAAATACGACCATATTAGTCCAGTCCTGAGGTCTCTGCACCGGTCCTGACTAGAACCAGGAAATACGACCATATTAGTCCAGTCCTGAGGTCTCTGCACCGGTCCTGACTAGAACCAGGAAATACGACCATATTAGTCCAGTCCTGAGGTCTCTGCACCGGTCCTGACTAGAACCAGGAAATACGACCATATTAGTCCAGTCCTGAGGTCTCTGCACCGGTCCTGACTAGAACCAGGAACTACGACCATATTAGTCCAGTCCTGAGGTCTCTGCACCGGTCCTGACTAGAACCAGGAAATACGACCATATTAGTCCAGTCCTGAGGTCTCTGCACCGGTCCTGACTAGAACCAGGAAATACGACCATATTAGTCCAGTCCTGAGGTCTCTGCACCGGTCCTGACTAGAACCAGGGAAATACGACCATATTAGTCCAGTCCTGAGGTCTCTGCACCGGTCCTGACTAGAACCAGGAAATACGACCATGTTAGTCCAGTCCTGAGGTCTCTGCACGGTCCTGACTAGAACCAGGAAATACGACCATGTTAGTCCAGTCCTGAGGTCTCTGCACCGGTCCCGACTAGAACCAGGAAATACGACCATATTAGTCCAGTCCTGAGGTCTCTGCACCGGTCCTGACTAGAACCAGGAAATACGACCATATTAGTCCAGTCCTGAGGTCTCTGCACCGGTCCTGACTAGAACCAGGAAATACGACCATATTAGTCCAGTCCTGAGGTCTCTGCACCGGTCCTGACTAGAACCGGACCATATTAGTCCAGTCCTGAGGTCTCTGACCGGTCCTGTCCTGAGGTCTCTGCACCAGTCCCGACTAGAACCAGGAAATACGACCATATTAGTCCAGTCCTGAGGTCTCTGCACCGGTCCTGACTAGAACCAGGAAATACGACCATATTAGTCCAGTCCTGAGGTCTCTGCACCGGTCCTGACTAGAACCAGGAAATACGACCATATTAGTCCAGTCCTGAGGTCTCTGCACCGGTCCTGACTAGAACCAGGAAATACGACCATATTAGTCCAGTCCTGAGGTCTCTGCACCGGTCCTGACTAGAACCAGGAAATACGACCATATTAGTCCAGTCCTGAGGTCTCTGCACCGGTCCTGACTAGAACCAGGAAATACGACCATATTAGTCCAGTCCTGAGGTCTCTGCACCGGTCCTGACTAGAACCAGGAAATACGACCATATTAGTCCAGTCCTGAGGTCTCTGCACCGGTCCTGACTAGAACCAGGAAGATACGACCATATTAGTCCAGTCCTGAGGTCTCTGCACCGGTCCTGACTAGAACCAGGAAATACGACCATATTAGTAGTCCAGTCCTGAGGTCTCTGCACCGGTCCTGACTAGAACCAGGAAATACGACCATATTAGTCCAGTCCTGTCCTGAGGTCCTGCTGCACCGGTCCTGACTAGAACCAGGAAATACGACCATATTAGTCCAGTCCTGAGGTCTCTGCACCGGTCCTGACTAGAACCAGGAAATACGACCATATTAGTCCAGTCCTGAGGTCTCTGCACCGGTCCTGACTAGAACCAGGAAATACGACCATATTAGTCCAGTCCTGAGGTCTCTGCACCGGTCCTGACTAGAACCAGGAAATACGACCATATTAGTCCAGTCCTGAGGTCTCTGCACCGGTCCTGACTAGAACCAGGAAATACGACCATATTAGTCCAGTCCTGAGGTCTCTGCACCGGTCCTGACTAGAACCAGGAAATACGACCATATTAGTCCAGTCCTGAGGTCTCTGCACCGGTCCTGACTAGAACCAGGAAATACGACCATATTAGTCCAGTCCTGAGGTCTCTGCACCGGTCCTGACTAGAACCAGGAAATACGACCATATTAGTCCAGTCCTGAGGTCTCTGCACCGGTCCTGACTAGAACCAGGAAATACGACCATATTAGTCCAGTCCTGAGGTCTCTGCACCGGTCCTGACTAGAACCAGGAAATACGACCATATTAGTCCAGTCCTGAGGTCTCTGCACCGGTCCTGACTAGAACCAGGAAATACGACCATATTAGTCCAGTCCTGAGGTCTCTGCACCGGTCCTGACTAGAACCAGGAAATACGACCATATTAGTCCAGTCCTGAGGTCTCTGCACCGGTCCTGACTAGAACCAGGAAATACGACCATATTAGTCCAGTCCTGAGGTCTCTGCACCGGTCCTGACTAGAACCAGGAAATACGACCATATTAGTCCAGTCCTGAGGTCTCTGCACCGGTCCTGACTAGAACCAGGAAATACGACCATATTAGTCCAGTCCTGAGGTCTCTGCACCGGTCCTGACTAGAACAGGAAATACGACCATTAGTCCAGTCCTGAGGTCTCTGCACCGGTCCTGACTAGAACCAGGAAATACGACCATATTAGTCCAGTCCTGAGGTCTCTGCACCGGTCCTGACTAGAACCAGGAAATACGACCATATTAGTCCAGTCCTGAGGTCTCTGCACCGGTCCTGACTAGAACCAGGAAATACGACCATATTAGTCCAGTCCTGAGGTCTCTGCACCGGTCCTGACTAGAACCAGGAAATACGACCATATTAGTCCAGTCCTGAGGTCTCTGCACCGGTCCTGACTAGAACCAGGAAATACGACCATTAGTCCAGTCCTGAGGTCTCTGCACCGGTCCTGACTAGAACCAGGAAATACGACCATATTAGTCCAGTCCTGAGGTCTCTGCACCGGTCCTGACTAGAACCAGGAAATACGACCATATTAGTCCAGTCCTGAGGTCTCTGCACCGGTCCTGACTAGAACCAGGAAATACGACCATATTAGTCCAGTCCTGAGGTCTCTGCACCGGTCCTGACTAGAACCAGGAAATACGACCACATTAGTCCAGTCCTGAGGTCTCTGCACCGGTCCTGACTAGAACCAGGAAATACGACCATATTAGTCCAGTCCTGAGGTCTCTGCACCGGTCCTGACTAGAACCAGGAAATACGACCACATTAGTCCAGTCCTGAGGTCTCTGCACCGGTCCTGACTAGAACCAGGAAATACGACCATATTAGTCCAGTCCTGAGGTCTCTGCACCTGGTCCTGACTAGAACCAGGAAATACGACCATATTAGTCCAGTCCTGAGGTCTCTGCACCGGTCCTGACTAGAACCAGGAAATACGACCATATTAGTCCAGTCCTGAGGTCTCTGCACCGGTCCTGACTAGAACCAGGAAATACGACCATATTAGTCCAGTCCTGAGGTCTCTGCATTGGTCCTGACTAGAACCAGGAAATACGACCATATTAGTCCAGTCCTGAGGTCTCTGCACCGGTCCTGACTAGAACCAGGAAATACGACCATATTAGTCCAGTCCTGAGGTCTCTGCACCGGTCCTGACTAGAACCAGGAAATACGACCATATTAGTCCAGTCCTGAGGTCTCTGCACCGGTCCTGACTAGAACCAGGAAATACGACCATATTAGTCCAGTCCTGAGGTCTCTGCACCGGTCCTGACTAGAACCAGGAAATACGACCATATTAGTCCAGTCCTGAGGTCTCTGCACCGGTCCTGACTAGAACCAGGAAATACGACCATATTAGTCCAGTCCTGAGGTCTCTGCACCGGTCCTGACTAGAACCAGGAAATACGACCATATTAGTCCAGTCCTGAGGTCTCTGCACCGGTCCTGACTAGAACCAGGAAATACGACCATATTAGTCCAGTCCTGAGGTCTCTGCACCGGTCCTGACTAGAACCAGGAAATACCAGAACACGTTAGTCCAGTCCTGAGGTCTCTGCACCGGTCCTGACTAGAACCAGGAAATACGACCTTATTAGTCCAGTCCTGAGGTCTCTGCACCGGTCCTGACTAGAACCAGGAAATACGACCATATTAGTCCAGTCCTGAGGTCTCTGCACCGGTCCTGACTAGAACCAGGAAATACGACCACATTAGTCCAGTCCTGAGGTCTCTGCACCGGTCCTGACTAGAACCAGGAGATACGACCACATTAGTCCAGTCCTGAGGTCTCTGCACCGGTCCTGACTAGAACCAGGAAATACGACCACATTAGTCCAGTCCTGAGGTCTCTGCACCGGTCCTGACTAGAACCAGGAAATACGACCATATTAGTCCAGTCCTGAGGTCTCTGCACCGGTCCTGACTAGAACCAGGAAATACGACCATATTAGTCCAGTCCTGAGGTCTCTGCACCGGTCCTGACTAGAACCAGGAAATACGACCATATTAGTCCAGTCCTGAGGTCTCTGCACCGGTCCTGACTAGAACCAGGAAATACGACCATATTAGTCCAGTCCTGAGGTCTCTGCACCGGTCCTGACTAGAACCAGGAAATACAACCTTATTAGTCCAGTCCTGAGGTCTCTGCACCGGTCCTGACTAGAACCAGGAAATACGACCATATTAGTCCAGTCCTGAGGTCTCTGCACCGGTCCTGACTAGAACCAGGAAAACGACCATATTAGTCCAGTCCTGAGGGTCTCTGCACCTGTCCTGACTAGAACCAGGAAATACGACCATTAGTCCAGTCCTGAGGTCTCTGCACGGTCCTGACTAGAACCAGGAATAGACCATTAGTCCAGTCTGAGTCTCTGCACCAGTCCTGTAGAACCAGGAAATACGACCATATTAGTCCAGTCCTGAGGTCTCTGCACTGGTCCTGACTAGAACCAGGAAATAAGACCATATTAGTCCAGTTCTGAGGTCTCTGGCTTCCTGTCCCTCAGAGAATAGACTTTAAAACAGCTCTACTTTTGTTCAAGTCTCTTCATGGCGCCAAAGTACAAAGAACCAACCTGGACTCTGAGAACCTCAGGTAGTGGTCTCCTGCTGGTGTCCAGAGTCGGGACTAAACAAAGTGAAGCTGCATTTCAGTTTTATGCCCCTAAAATCTGGAACAGTCTTCTAGAAGATGTGAGACGGACCTGAACTCTGACAATGTTCAGATCCAGACTGAAAACAGTTCTGTTTAGATGTGAAGATAACAACTGTAAGGATTTTATCTACACTCTTCATTTTTAATTTAATTTATTTTTCTTTTAAATTAATTTCTAATTTAATTTATTAATGATTATTTTATGCTTGTATAAAATGATTCTCTTTGCCTTCTTGTGATTTTATGCATCTGTAAAGCACTTTGAATTGCCTTGTGTGTGAATTGTGCTCTACAAATAAACTTCCCTCGCCTTGCCTCTCCAACTCACAGACACAGAATTTGCCGGAGCGGCTGAGAAGTGCCATCCCACTGTGGCTGTAACACATCCCAACATCACCCTGGTCTCCCAGTCCAACAGGGTTCATCTGGCAAGTCAACCAACAGAGCTCAACAATATCCAGATGTGAGGAAGGTTCTTTAACTACCCTCCCCACTACTGCTGCTCCTACACAGCCACTATAATCTGACTGCTGTGGGAAACACTGCAGTTCATCGCAGCCTGGATAGTTTTCTTGACACAAAGAGAAATGCTACCTGAACGTGTCTCCGATGCGGTCGCGGAAGTACAGGAAGTCCCTGTGGTCGCGGAGCAGGAGGTCTCCGGTGTTGAAGTAGACGTCCCCAGCTTGAAAGACGTCCCTGAGAAGCTTCTTCTCAGATTGCAGCTTGTTCCCAGCGTAGCCCAGGAACCGGTTGGTTGCAGTCAGGGGGGTCACCAGGATCCCCGGCTCTCCTGTGGACAGGAGGAGCATGGGAGTTAGCCGACACCTGTTCTCTCAACACACCATGTAGCCGACTGAAAAATGACTCTCACTTCACCAGGACCAGGGATGTATTTACCCGCTTGTGCTCGTATGCATCTTCCAGAGTTTGTTCGGAGAGGTTCACATGTTGCAGGGTCGTATCTGACCAGCTCAAAGGGAGCGGAGAGCTATGAAAGGACAAATGACAGGTGACAGTACCGTTGACCTGACGTGATGCTTCTGCAGTTCTGTCTGACGTGTTATTCTAAAAAATAATGATATTTTGTGTCACATATTTCCAGAGGGAAAATCTGTGTGTAGTTAAAGTAAATGAACCCTTTCTGTTTTCCAGCAGCAACTGCAGCTCAGTATTCCTGACTGCACTTCATCAGTCCT